>CANTUR010000150.1:2127500-2467500 GCA_947683625.1 Mallotus nudiflorus
TTTGTAATGCTAACATTAAGGCCTCAATAATCTTTCATTTTAATAACTAGAAGGTTTCTTCATGTTTCTTTAACCATTCAAACTTTTGATTAGCCTTCGTGAGTGAATGTAATGGTGCCTTAATTAGAGAAAAATGTTTAATAAACTTTTTTAAATACTAGCATACTCTTATAAAGCTTCAAACTTTAATCACTAAATAAGGTTTAGGCCATTAATTGATAACTTTTACATTATTTAGATTCACTTTGAGCTTTCCTGCATCAATAATGAACCTTCGATAGACAAGGTCTAGCTTCCTGAATTCACATTTCTTCACATTTAACCATAGTTGACTAAGCTTGTAGAACCTCTATAACTTGAGCAATATGACGAAGATGGTCCTTCCATGTGATGTTGTTGATTAGTATGTCATCTAGATAGACAATGATAAAGTCATTAATGAAAGGGTGAAGTACTTCATTCATGAGCTACATAAAGGTAGCTAGAGCATTATATAGTATGAATGGCATAACTAACCACTCAAACAATCCATACTTCATCTTAAAATTGGTTTTCTAAGTATCTTCTTCATAGATGTGTACCTAATGATAACCTAATTTCAAATCAAGTTTAGTGAAGAATCGAGCACCATGTAGTTAATCTAAGAGATCATCAATCCTCAATAGTGAATATTGATTCTTGATAGTGATTTTATTAAGTGCTTGATAGTCCATGCACATACATCATCCTCTATCTTTTTTAGGCACTAGTAGCACTAGTGAACCACATGGTGAGCAGTTGGGCTTGATAACTCCTTATTTAGGAAGTACTTGTATTTGCTTTTTGATTTCTTCACTTATCATCAGAGACGTGCGATATAAACCTAAGTTTAGTATAGGTGAATCTCCTATCAACTGAATTTCATGTTCTATAGCTCTCTGTAGTGGTAATCCCTGCACATCCTAAAAAAGATCCTTAAAATCCTTCTATAATTTTCCAATATCATTCATTGTGAAAGTGTTAGATTCACAGTTGATAAAGAGATAACATTAGCACATTGATCTTATGGGCGAATCATTAATAAGATGAATTATCCATAAGAGTTAACCAATCATTTGATCTAGTTAATTGTTAGCAAATTTTTCACAGTTTGGGCCTTACAAGCGTTAATATGGAACTTCTTTCCATCCTTTACCAAACAATATTTGCAAAGCCTCCTATAATGAATTACATCACAATCCTATAGATATGGACTACCTAATATAATTTAGTATACATCCAACAGAACCACCTCGCATGTCACTTCATCATTGTAATGGTTAATGCTTGTAAATTTGAAGGTACATTACTTTGTAATCTACAAGTCAGTGTCCATCTAAATCTAGCCTAGTGGGTAAGGCTTAGGGTAAGACATTATTTCTAAACTTACCTTCTTCATTAAAGCCTCTAAAATTATATTCTTCTAACTTCTAGGATTGTCAATTGCTTGTACAATACTATGTTTCACTTGAATGTTTAAATGGAACAACTCTTCACAGTTGTAAGCATCTGCAACATCTGTTAGTAAAGTTATTAAGGCAAGTGTAGTGTCAGGTTGTTTCAACTCTGAAAGGTCTTCTTTCTATTACACTATCAACATGGCCTTTAATTCCTTCCCCAGTTGTTCCTTAGATTTTTGGGTCTCAACTTAGGATGAAGTATCCAGCCCTTGTTCTTGACATGTCCATTAGAATTATGGTGATCACAGTAATTTTTCTGCATTAAGCCATCCTTTATCTATTTACCTTTATTCTTCCAATCAAAATATACTTATAGTTGTATATTTGTTATCCTTTTTATCAAGTCTTTTGTATTTAGCCTCAATGGCAATGGCTTTGACTATAGCTTCTTCTTAATTCGACATGAACAATTTTGGTTCTTTTTGTATATAGTTGGTATAGTCTTTTATATTCCATGGGCTTGATAACACTTGTCTTGCCTTTCTTCTTACTCCTATTAGAATAAGCCATAAGTGCAACCTCCTTCCCTTTTTCTCCATTGGATAGCCTTTTGGGTTGTCACAAGCATGTTTTAAATCTCCGTAAGAGTACACTCTATTTTATTCATATAGAAGTTAGTAATGGTTTACCCAAAAAATTCAAGAAGGGATTGAAGGATCAAATCCACTTAGAGGTGGAAGTCCATAATAATTTCTAGACTCTTTAACTCCTCTATATCTCTAATCATGGAGTTCACGTGGACTCCCACGTCCTCACCTTCCTTTATATTGGCACAAAAAAGCTACTTTGATATCATATAGTTAGCAATCCTATTATGTTCACTAAACAACTCTTGTAGATGACTTATGATTTCTTTTACACTAGTGTACTTCTCATGTTACTAATGGATTTTGATACTTATGGAAGCCCACATGATGCAATGTGCTTGAAAATCATCATCCTTTCATTTTTATAGAGTATCACACTCCTCTTAGGAAGTATTTTTAGGAAGGGAACCAGGTGGGCATTGTTCCAATACATATAGTATTTTTTTAGAAGCTAAAACAACTTTTAAGTTCTTTAGCCAAACTATGAAATTAGGGCTCGCGAGTGGGTTTGATGGTCTATGATTATTTAGGAAGGGAACCAGGTGGGCATTATTCCAATACCAATCTATAATTAAAAGTGGGTTTGGTGGTCTCATATTATCAAGTTTTTTCAAAGGTAACAAGATTAATTAGTTACATGACATTATTATTATTAACATTAGATTTGGTATTTAATCACAATAGCCTCCTACTAACTTGGTGAATCCTACACTTCCAAAGTAGGAAATGGAAATCCCTTATTGGATGATTTCTAAAGGGTGATGGAGTTCTTAATGAGTCATTAATATCCTTTAGTTACACATTACCATTCTTGGAATATTAGTTCTCATTAAATGGACAACTCTTATCCCTCACATCTTATGTAAGGTTCCATTATTCCAACTACTAATGTTATAGGCCTCAAGTACACATTGTAATTCCTGGCCTTTAACATTAGTTAGTTCCATACCATTAGATAAGTGAAATTTATGGATTTTAACACTAGAAAACCTTAGGTACTCCTATTTGCCATTCTTGGCCCATAGTGTATCCATACACCCACAATATCTAAGGCTTAACAATAACACTACATAAATCTCTTGGGCCTTATGTACACCCCTATGTACACACAATCCCAAAACCATACAAGTAATTGCTCTAATAGAGAGCCTAAACCAAATTTTAGTTTAGAAGATTTTGGGTATTTAATTAAGGTCTCACTTTGAACACACATATACACACATATATATCATACATATATTGCATGGCATATTTACATACATATACATATCACATATGTATATTGTATGTTATAACATATATATCACTTATATACATAAAACATGCATAATAAATGCATAAATAATGAGTGATCATGGCCTTTCCTAAGCTTATTCTAACTCTTAGAAAAACTACAAAGATGCTTAGCCCAAGAAAAATCTTCAAGGAATGAAACTCCTTGTCACCATCTCCATGGGTCTCCCACTTAAACACTTTAAGCTTCATGACATAACTTTTGTGATTTACATTCAATCCTTGGCATACCAAGGCAAATATTACATCCTAATACTATGTAATCAATATTTAATTACATACTAAAATAATAAAATTAATTATTATTACAAACCATATGATGTAATCTAAGTCCATGATCATTCTTTGCATGTATAACAAGTAAACATCAAATAAAATACAACTCTTCCATATTATAATCAATTCGTAAAGCATATAAAATAAGAAAAATATGTTGTCTATATGCTGACACACCTTGAGACACGGCTATGTCACAAGGTGTGCCACTAACATGGCCTAGACATGGCCATATCATAAGCCATGTGCCAATCTACCTTTTTGGACATAAGCTAACATAACTTAGACATGGCCATGTCACAAGCTGTGTGCCATCTGCCTCTTTGGACATAAGCTAACATGGCCACATCATAAGTCATGTGACTAGTAGTCCAAAGGATAAAAACACACCTTTTTATGGATGTTATGCCATAACACTTGCAACCATCATCAAGTATAAACATAATACTTGCAATTATTAATCAACTTAGCATATCTAAAGTGTAAAAGGGGCTTTAATAACACTTAAAAGAAATCAGTTATGCAACTTACAAATAAGGTGAGCATAAGCCTAAGTAGGGTGAAATTTTAAAAATTTCACTTGCATAGCCCTTCATGACATGAAGAATTCCATTCCCAAGGATCCATTTTAAATTTTACATATGGCTAAATATTAAAACAATAAATACATATATCAACTTAGGAAACTTTAAATTTAAAAGGACCTATAAACTCTTAGTTTGATGTAGACCATAATAGTTATCTATAAGCTTTGGATGCTTTAGGTTCAACACTTGAACCAATTGCTCTAGCCTCCTAAATATAAAACCCCTAGCTTAAAACACAAAAGCTCCACCAAGTCATATTCTTGCTTTAATTTGATTTGTTGCAAGTATCCACTCAATTGACCCTAGCAAATCTTGCATTAATTTAATTGCAATAACACTCAGGGTTTTGTTTATGTATATGTTGTTTCTACTTATGGTGTGTCTCTGACCATCTAAACCTAAAAGCATATCTTAAGTTATGTATATGTATGTAGAGAAAGCAAAATCTCATAACATCATCGCTTACATCACAAGTATATAACTCATTATGATAAGTATATAACTTGTATACATGATTAGTGTCTAAGTATTTAGGGAATACATCTAATGTATTTGTCTACATTCATTCTCTACACTTATTAATGCAACCAAATCTTTCTTTTGCCAAAGTCAACAATTTTCACATTAAAGATAATGTGTGCCTACTATGCCAAATTTACCATGGTCAACAATTTACACATTAAAGATAATGTGTGCCTAACATGACAAATTTAGCCATATCCTTTTATATGGACTTGGGCTTGGTAATTGGGCCAATAATTGGCCAAAGCCTAATCTATTAGACAAATGGGCCTAGATTAGGTTCATAGGCTCTATTAAAATCTTAGATTAATATTTGGTCCAAGACTCTTTTGGGACATTACTCCAAGTCTAAAAAAAAATAACATATATATTATTAATTTAACAATTCAATTAATATCTCATATTAATTAAGTATAAATTAATAATTAAACCCTTACTTGAATTGGATTTCATGATATCCTAGAATCATTGCTTAAAGCATAAATTCAATTCCATTAATCTTAATTATTTGATTAAACACTTTAGCCAATAATTAGATTAATATTGATGATAATTTGGTGAAACTCTTTAGGTGTGACTTATTAGGTTCATAACCAATTGGCAATGAGAAAATCATGTCAATGCTTGATATTATTTGAAACTCCTTTCAAGTCTAAATATGAAAAACTTAATTATACACAGTTAGTTCTTATAAGTTGCAAGTGACCTATAGCGTCGATATCACAACTGCCTAATTAGAAATGAATGCATGTATTGATTCACATGAACCCTTTGGTCATAATTACCGTGCACTAAAATCCCTTCATTAGAAGATCACAATATGGCCTAGAGTCTTGGTTTAGTCAAACTTTAATAGCTATATCATATGACCTTATCTTAAGTTATAATTCTTGATAAAATATAAGAAATAGTAGAAACACTTTTCCAACACTGAAACTCTTTCAAAATATGTTATATTTGTCTTGGCTAGGAACTTATTCAATAAGAACAAACTTAGATAGTATAGGATCTTATCTCGATTTACTCCAGGCAATGAATCCCATCTTGGTTGAACACTCATCCCTACGTTTAACTGATTAGAGTTGTTATATGCCATATACCCATCTGTGATTAATATAAGCATGTAAGTGGTAACAAACCTCAAATGTGGAAGACCATGTCACCTCAGGTCAAAGAACTATATGCACCATTATGACCTAGATTATGATCGTTCACTATAAGTGAATATCCACACAATCATAAATCAAACATCACTATTTGATCCACTCATCACATGAGTATCCCCATATTTATTCTGATATCTCATATCAAGTAATATAAGATTTACTACCTCCCACTATTAGTATCATATACTAATTAAGGAAAATAGATAGAGATGATAGTCAAATTAATATTACTCGAATATTAATTTACTAACCATGAACATTTTATAGCATATGTACTGAATACATTTATAGCTCATATTATTAACTCTTGATAATAAATTTATTTAACATGATGCTAATGAATAAATACTCAATTAAATAAACACTTTAGATAATAGAATATTATTTTATTATTATTTAGGATAATTTACAATGTCAAAATATATGATTGGCTTCTAGGGCATACCACATATACTAACAGTTCTAATATTAAAGAATGATGGAAAATTAAAAATAAGTGTAGACTATATAGACCTCAATAAAGCGTGTCCAAAATATGATTTTTCTTTGCTGCATATAGATATGTTAATCAACAATACCGCTACATATGCAATGTATTATTTTATGGATGAACTGTTATAAGGTAATATTGTTTGGTCTAAAGAATTCAGGTGCAACCTATTAGAGGATGGCTACAACGATATTCCAAAACATGATACATAAAGAAGTGAAGGTTTACATCGATGACATGACAGTGAAATTAAGAACTCAAGAGGAACACCCTATTTCATTAGAGAAATTCTTACAAAGGGTGGAAAAGTACAGTCTGAGACTCAATCTGAAGAAGTGTGTTTTTGGTGGAACTTCAAAGAAGATGTTGGGGTACATGGTTAGTTAAAGAGGAATTGAAGTTGACCTAGATAAAGTAAAAGTAATCTATAAGATGCCAATACTAAATATTGAAAAGGAGATTCATGGGTTCTTAGGAAAGTTACAGTTCATTAACAGGTTTATAGCCAAATTAACAAAAATAGCAAGCCAATATTCAAGTTGCTTAGGAAGAATCAACCTGTGGTTTAGAATGAAAAGTGTCATATTCCTTTTGACAATATCAAGGATTATTTAAAAAATCCACCAATTTTGAGACCTCCTAAAATGGGAAAATCCTTGATTCTGTACCTAGCAATCGAAGGGAATAACATTAGAGCTATGTTAGCTCAGGATGGAAAGGCATGTGCAAAGCATGCAGTCTATTTCTTAAGTAAAAAGATGTTGCCCTATAAAGAGAAGTATAGTTAAGTTTAGTAGATTTGTTTAGCTATTGTGTGGGCTATGAAGAAGTTGAGACACTACTTTTAGTCATACAAAATCCAAGCAGTTTCAAAGATAGATCCAATGAAGTACTTATTAGAAACACCTTCATTAATATGAAAGTTGGCTAAATGGTTGATTTTGCTGACATAACTCAATGTCGAATACTTAATGAGGAAGATAATCATATTTAAATTTTTTTTAAAAAAAATTAATTTTGAAAGATAAAAAAGTCAATAATATTTTTGAAATTTTTTTTGTATTTTTATTAGTTTTAATGAAAGATTATGTTTTTAACAAAATCCATTAATAATGTATATTTTGCGTTCATGTGTAGGGGTCTTAAGAACGTTAACTTATAGAATAGAAGGAGATCTAGGTATAATCAATAAGACAAATGGCTTAATGACCCTAGTTTCATTTGTGGATCTACTTCTTTTTTTAAATCAAGAATAAGTTTATTGGGTTAAGATAAAACTGAAGATCCTTTAGCACCAAAGGTCTAGTACAATCATAAAAATCACTAAATAATATTGAATTAGAAGTTAATGTATGAGCCTAACAATAAAGTCAATGGGCAACAAAAGTAAATCTAATATAAGTAAAAAAACTATTGAGATGGAGGATATCTTGAGTGGGGAAGTAAATAGGAGGATGACATTTCTTACCAAAATTCAACATGTTAATGATGATTGACGAATCACTTACTTTGACCTCCTTCTCCCCATTTAAGGTAAGGCATTTATAAAGATGGAAAAAATCTCCTTCCATAAGAACAAAATATACAATAACCCAACCAAAAAAAAATACAAAACTATCAATTGAATCATAATAGATAAAGAAAATTAGTAGAAGAATCTTTGCTCAAGGAAGGAAAAAGAAATAAGACGAAAGTTTCATAATGGAAGAGAGAAGAAAAGGAAATTTAGAGCTATATTAGGAAACCTAGTCCTAATACAGAACAACTCCATATTTTTGGCTCAACTCTTCTTCATTTTAATGGAAACACATTTTAACAAAGAATGTTGTACATACTCATTAATGCATAAATCAATAACAAATGATCTTATAAATTTCAAAGGGATATTGACTTTTTTATTCTTATAAGTTTGATTTACTTTAAAATTTAGGTCTATAAGAAATTTTCTTCACAATTGAGTTCTAATTATCTTTTACATGTATCCATACTAGTCCTCTACTGTTAAATTAGAGGAAATTGCTAACATGGACCAAATGACTCCACTTCTTCTTCTTCTTCTTTTATAGTTTTTTTTAACACTGAATATCTCAAAGAAAAATTCATATGTATGACACTTAATCATCCTAAAATTTTGATTTTGATTGTTTTATATCTTCTTTTTTTTTTCCGCACCAAATCTCTTTTTTCTTTTCCCTTCTTTTACAACGATTTTTATCATAAAAAAAAACTCACAAAACTTCATCCAAGTGAAACTTAATAATTTTAAAATGGTATAACAACATTTGTAGTTTTAAAAATTATATACTTTTTACAATTAAATCTGAATGTTTAATTTTTAACAATTAAGTTCTATAAGTTTTAAAAAGTTTTTCCATTAATCCTACCTGTCAATCAAACTAATTTTCCATCAATCAACCATTAAAATTAAACACTTTTTTTTACATTTTAGTCCTAAAACTTGAATTTTTTATATTTTTAATAAATAATTTTATTTTTATTTATAATTTATTATATTATTAAATTTTCATAATAACTGTATTTACTTAGTAAAAATAATATCAACAAATTAAAAATATTTCTTTCTAAAATTATTAGTTTCAATAACAATGACAAATAAAATTAATTAAGTATTATTTTAATAATTTCAAATAATATACAAATCAAAGTTGATTGAGTTTTATCCATATAAAAAATTTATTCATTTATGATATATTAATCAAAATTATATATTTAAAAAATTTAATTAATTTTATTTAACATAGCTTATTAAACTATTAACTTAATAAAAAATATTTTTGTTTTTTGATATTATTTTAGTGATAACAACATTCTTAATATTTAATAACTATATAGCTCACTAAAATAATATAAAAAAATAAAAATATTTTTTAAATAGATAAAGCTCAATCAATTTTGACAATATTATAATTTGTGTTAGATTTTAAATATCTATGATCTAACACAAATTATAATATTGACAAATCTAATTAAATTTATGTAAATATAAAAACTTTTATTCATATATGATATATTAATTAAAACTATCCAAATGAAATTCAAAACTCCAAAAGAAGATAAAAAAAAAAAGATAAAGGATGGAGGAAGAGATTAAGAAATTGCGAATGAAAAGATTTGAAGCTACTCTATTCACCTTCATTTTTCAAATCTCAGATTGAATATAAAAGGTAGGCATTTAGCTGCTAGTATTTCTACTTGTAGCTTAACATTGACACATTTTTTTGGGGCCAAGTTCAATAAGAAAGTGGATAGATCTATTGTTTGAAAGGAAACACTAACAAGAGATGATGATAATCAATGGTGGGTGTGTTAGAATAGAGGTGCATATGATAATGGATGGTATTGAGTGAATTTTTATTTTATTTTATTTTATTTTTTACATTTGAAATAATTTAGTTTGATAAATTTTTATGGTTTTTGAAATGGTTTTGGATGATTAAATTTAAATGTATAATTATGATTTCTTAATTTGATAGACAATACACACTCTAAGGGTCAAATCCCCACCAACTCTGCTCCGCTGCACCTAGTCCCTGCTTTTCTAAGCAAAAGCGGATCTCTTTTATCGGAACATTTGCGACTCGAAAGGGAAGAACTAAAATGTCAAAACTACGCATAATTCCTCGAGTTTTCTGTGTTGGAACTGCGGATACAAAGCTTGAGGAAATCCGGTTCCTCTCCGATTCCATCCGATCCAGTCTCTTCTCCTTGTCCTCCAATGCATCTCCCAAGGTAACTATATTGATTTCTGTTCTTTTTAAAAATAAAACAAAATTTTTTTTGATGCATTTTGTTGAAGTTTAAAATTTGATACAATTGTCAATGGCAGATAGAGTTGGTAGTTGTTGATGTTTCCGTTGGTCAGGAAGAAATTAACAGTGTAGGAGATTTCACATTTGTACCAAGAAATGATGTTCTGGGTTCAGTTGGTCAAACCCAGAATGTGCTACCAGCTGATAGAGGCCAGGCTGTTGCTGTAATGAGTAGTGCACTTGAAAACTTCTTAAGGAAAGCTCAAGAAGATAGTGTCATTGCTGGAGTTATTGGGCTTGGAGGTAGTGGAGGCACATCTTTATTATCCTCTGCTTTTAGATCACTTCCGTTTGGTATGCCTAAGGTTATTGTATCCACAGTTGCCAGTGGTCAAACTGATTCTTATGTGGGTACCTCAGATTTAATCTTGTTTCCATCTGTAGTGGATGTGTGTGGGATTAATAGTGTAAGTAGGGTTGTTTTATCTAATGCTGGTGCTGCTTTCGCTGGAATGGTTATTGGAAGAATTGGGTCAGTGGAAGACTCTTCTGATGTTAGTGATAAACTAACGGTTGGTATAACTATGTTTGGAGTTACAACAGCATGTGTAAATGCTGTGAAAGAACGATTGGTAAAAGAAGGTTATGAAACATTGGTTTTTCATGCCACCGGAGTTGGGGGTAGAGCAATGGAGTCTCTTGTTAGACAGGGATTGATACAGGTAAATCTTTTTCCCAGCTTATTTTCTTATGAAGTCTTATGATTAATTTAGTTGGAGTTTATAACATTGCCTTTTTCATGCATAAGTTAAATGGTCAGCATGATTTACAATCAATCAATAGTGTACTTTTCATTTTAAAACCCAGTTGTATATGCTTAATATATGTGCAAAAATTTTCTGCATGATACTTCACCTCTCTAGTTACTCTATATGAGTATATATTTAATATAAAGGCTACTAATCAAGCATTGCAAAGAAGAATTTAAAATTAAGTTGCATGCATATCTAATTCTTGAATTTTTAGTTATTTTAATACTCATAATGGTTTGTCATTAGCAATTAATTTGAATTATAGTTGACAACAGAATGCTTATATCTCAAACTTCTACATTGAACTCCATCTCTTCCTTCTATAACAAGTGTTCACATGCAAAGTTTCTTTCAATTTATTCTAAGTCTTGTAATTTATAAATTTTAGTTTTTTGTGTTTCTTTGCAATTAATTTTTTTTTTTGTTATTTATGAGAAATGTTGCAGAATGTAGGTTGTCTTTGTGATGATTTTCTTTCGTTAGAAAATTTAAACTTCTAAGATAAATTTAAAATTAATGTAGAGATAATAAAAAAATAAAATAATAAAAGAAAATAAAAAACACACAAAATTAATGTAGTCCGGCGGAAGCCTACGCCAATGGGTAAAGGAAAATAAATTTAGTAAACAACAATAAAGATATAAGAAAATATATATGGAGATCAACACTCAATCCTTTGACCCAATTACACCCAAACAAGTTCATTCAAAGTTACAATCCCAATGCATATAATTATAGCCCTATTTTTATGAGAGTAGAACGTCCTTACTCGTCAAGGAATCCTTTTTAACATGGATTCTCTTTCAACATATGAAGTAAGAGTTTAGTTACTAAATAAGAGTGTAATTTATTATTGACAAAAAATCTCCTTTCCGTGGCCGTCAAGTATATGATAATGCATTGAGTTTGAAAGAATAATGTCATGAGTTAAAAAAATTCAAGTCACAATTAATAAAATCTTCACATTGACTTGAATCTTATACCTTAATACAAAAAAAATATATTAAAAAAATTTGTTTCACCTTCTCCACAAATGCTTTGAAAATGAGAACAACAAAACAAGTGTAGGAGATACTTGAATTTACTATTTTAAAATATCTTAGTCAAGAAATCTCCAAAATTGACTCCATCAAAGTATAAGAGACTTGAATGATAATGTAGCGGTAACTGCCATGGAAAATCTATGCAACTCATCATGGTTTTAAATAGCAGTTTCGAGATCTATTTCAATATCGGTAATAGTGTAACGATATCAGATTAATTCGGATTGTATAATTTGGTATTACTGTGAATTTCAAAAAATAATCAATAAAATACACCACAGTAATAAAAAAATGCAAAATAAACTTTAACATCTAATATAATAAATTAAGAATTACTTAAAAAATATATATTTGCACTAAAAAAATATACATTTGAAAAAATAACACAAATAATTAAAAATTATTATTTATTATAATAAAAAATAACATAAAAAAATATTTCAAATCTTTAATATGTAAATTGGAAAATAATTTATGCAAATGTTCAACATGAAGTTTGTATTTTTTCAATAATTTTCATGCAAAGCAAATTTTTTAAACTTTGAACGATTTTAATTAATTTACAAAGGGTTTGTATCCATTCAAAAGAAAATAACTAATGTAACATATATGGTAAAAAAAAAATCATATAATGTCTAATAATTTACTAATATAAATTTATTAGTTAAAAAAAAATCTATTGTAATTATTTATACAATATAAAATTAATTATATATAATTTAGAAGATAAATACAAATTAAATGTATAAATTTTTAATTTCAAAAATATAATAATAATTTTCCATAAATAAATAAAAAATTAAAAAAGTTACATTATATATAATTACAAATTGTTTAACAAATATATTGATAAATACAATTAATAATAATCCTAAAAAAATTAATAGGCCTAAGCTTCCCTTTTGGGTTGATACCCACTTCTTAGGTTGGTACATTAAATTGGGCTGCCTTTCCTTATTAAGCTGCTACTTCTTCTTCTTCTTCATCATGTTAGGATAGCAGGTGGGATCCAGCCAAATTATAGAAAATAACGGCCATTACAGATGAATTAGCTGAAAGGAATCGGTTATGTAACTTACAAGTGTGGTGAACACAAGTTTAAGTAGAATGAAATTTCAAAAATTTCACCTACATAACCCTTCATGACATGAAAAATTCCATTCCAAGAATTCGTTTTGCATTTTTCACATAGCTAAACAATAAAGCAACACATCAACTAGGAAACTCTAAGTTTAAGAAAACTTACAAACTTATAGATTGATGTAGACTACAATAGTTACAAACTTTGGATGCTTTAGGTTCAACACTTGAATCAAATGCTCTAGTCTCTTAAATGTAAGGCCTTTAGCTTGAAACATCAAAAGTCCACCAAATCACCTTTTTGCTTTTATTTGATTAGTTGCAAGTATCCTCTCAATTAAGCCTCACAAATCTTGCACTAATTTAATCTCTTGCAAGAACACTTAGGGTTTGTGTTGTGTATATGTTGTTTTCTATTTTGTGGTGTGTCTCTAACTTTTCTCAACACAACTTCTAATCTTAGAAACAATTATTAGGTTATGTATATATATATATAGAAAGCATGCTCCTTATCACATTATCTCTAATCTAATAAGTATAGAACTTGTCATAATAATTATACAAGTTGTATATGTGATTCACTAATATACAAAGAAGATGTAGAGAATACATCTCATGTATTATGTCCACATTTATTATCTACACTTATCAATGCAACCTAATTCTTACCTTTTGCCTTAGTAAAAAAATTTACATATTAAAGATAATGTGTGCTTAACATGACAAATTTAAACATGACTTAGGCCACACATGACAAATTTAAACATGACTTAGGCTTGGTAATTGGGCTAACACTTAGCCCAAGCCCAATTCTTTATACAAATGGGCCTAGGTTCGGTTTATAGGCTTTTTCAACATCTTAGATTAATCTTTGGTCCAAAACTATTTTGAACCTAGGCGCAAACTACTTGGATCATTAATCAAAGTCCAAATAGAAATAGCATATATGATTAATTTAATATCTTAATTAATATCTCATATTAATTAAATATAAATGAATAATTAAATCCCTACTTGAATTGAATTTTATGATATGCTAGAATCATTGTTTAAAACATAAATCTAATTTGATTAATCCTAATTATTCGATTTAAACACTTTAATTAATAATTAAATTAATATTGATGATGATTTAGTGAAACTCTTTTTAGGTGTGACTTACTACGTTTATGTTTAATTGGCAATAAGAAGGTAATATTAATACTTGATATTATTTGAAACTCCTCTCAAATTAAAATTGAAAATCTCAATTTTACGCATTTAGTTCTCACAAGTTATGAGTGACTCTTAACATCAATATCACAACTACCCAATTAGAAATGAATGCATGTATTAATTGACAAAATCTTTTGGTCATAATTACCATGCACTAAAATCCATTCATTAGAAGATCTCGATACGACTTGGACTCTTGGTTTAGTTAAACTCTAATAGTTATATTATATGACCTCATCTTAAGTTATATTTTTTGATAAAAGATAACAAATACTAAAAACACTTTTCAACATTGAAACTCTTTCAAGCTATGCTATATTTGTCATGGTCAGAAACTTATTTATTAAGAACAAATTTAGATAGTATAGGATCTTATCTCGATTCATTCTAGACAATGAATTCTATTTTGGTTGAACACTCATCCCTCCATTTAGCCGACTAGAGCCATCACACGCTTTATGCCCATGTTTTATTAATATAAGCATGTAAGTGGTAACAAACACTAACCTCTCAAATGTGGATGACTGTGTCACCTTAGATCAAAAGACCATATGCATCATTGTAACTTATATTGTGATTGTTGACTATAAATGGATATCCACGCAATCACAAATGTAACGTCACTGTTCGATTTGCCTATCACATGAGTATCCATATGTCTGTTATGATATCTCATATTAAGTAGCATGAGGTTCACTATCTTCCATTATTAGTATCACATACTAATTAAGAAAAATAGATAGAAATGATAGTCAAATTAATATTATCCAAATATTAATTTATCGAATATAAACATTTTATAGCATATGTACTAGATAAATTTGTAACTCGTATTATTAATTCTTGATAATAAATTTATTTAACATGATGCTAATGGATAAATATTCAATTAAATAAACACTTTAGATAATAGAATATTATTTTATTGTCATTTGAGATAATTTATATTGTCAAAATTTATGATTGGTCTCTAAGGCATGTCACATATACTAACAATCTCCCACTTATACCAAAGCCAATCACTACAGTATCTTAGACATCATCTTCTCATGATGTCAATCCAGTTGTAGCTGCGTTAGTGCTTTAGTAAGGGATTAGCCTCATTATCGGTTGAAGCTACCTTTTGCATTAGCACATTACCCTTTCCAACAAGTTCTCTGATAATGTAAAAATGTTTTTTTATGTGTTTGAATCTCTGGTGAGATTCTTTTGCCAAAGTAATGACTTCACTGTTGTCGCAATAGAGAGGGATAAGGTATTTAATGGAAGGTACAACCCCTAGTTCAGTAATGAACTTCTTAATTCAAACAACTTCTTTAGCAATATCTGGTGCAACTATATACTCAGCCTCTATAGTGGAATCAACAATGACACTTTGCTTGGAACTCTTATAGTTCACTACTCCTCTATTACAAATGAAACCAAACTCAGAGATAGGCTTTTTATCATTCACATCTGATTAAAAATCAGAATCTATGAAATTATCTATCTATAGATCATCTCCTCTATAAATTAAGACCAAATTGTTAGTTCTCCTCAAGTACTTAAAGATTGACTTAACAACTATCCAGTGTTTCAAACCTTGAAACCTGCTAATTACACTAACAGTATAGTCCATATCAGACATAGTATACAACATAGCGTACATTAAGTTTCATATGGCTAAAGCGTAAGAAATTTTGGCCAATTACTTAATCTCTTCGGGTGGTTTAGGTGATATACCCTTAGATAAATTGAAATCATCTTGGAATCAAGCATGTTAAACATTTTCAATACCTTTTCTAAGTAAAGACTTTGAGATAAACTTGTCATTATCTTTGATTTATCTTTATAGACTTGAATTCCAAGAATATAGGTTGCCTTATCAAGAAGGTTTTAAATCGCCATATTTTCATAGAGGTTATCATTCCAACATCATTTTCAATTAGTAAAATGTCATTCACATACAATCCTACACTTTCATAGTATGAAACGAAAATTCCTTGTTGGATAGATTTCTAGTGGGTGATGGAGTTCTTAATGGGTCACTAATATCCCTCAGGTACATATTGCTATTCTTGGAATATTAGTTTCATTAAGTGGACAGCTCTTGTCCATCACATCTTATATGAGGTTCTATCAATTTGGCTTCTAATGTTACGGGTCTCAAGTACAAATTACTGTTCTTAGTCTTTGACATTACTTAGATCCAAACCATTACATCAGTGAAATGTATGGATTTGAACACTACAAACCTTAGATACTCTTATTTTCCTTTATTGGCCTATAATGTATCTGTACATCCACATCTTATGCTTAACAATAACACTATATGAATCTCTCGGGCCTTATGTACACCTTTATATATCCATAGTCAATGCACACAATCCCAAAACCATGCATGTTATTGCTCCAATGGAGAGCCTAGACCTAAATTTAGTTTGGAAGATTTTTGGGTCTTTAATTAAGGTCTCACTTTGCAGGTTAGCCAATTATATATGTATAACATACATATATTGCATGGCATATATATATATACATAACATGTAAAATGGATGCACAAATAAAGAGTGATTATAACCTTTCCTAATAGAATAAATTACAAAGTGGCTTAGCCCAAGGAAAAAACTTTAAGGCATGAAACTCCTTGTCACCATCTCCATGGGTCTCAAACTTGAACACTTCAAGCTCCATGTCACAACTCTTGTGGTTTACAATCAATCCTTGGCATATCAAGGTAAATATTACATCATAATTCTATGTAATTAACATTTAATTATATACCAAATAATAAAGTTAATAATTATTACAAACCTTAGGATGTAATCTAAGTCCATGATCATTCCATGCATGTATGACAGGCAAAATCAAGTAAAAAAGCAATTATTGCATGTTAGGATTAAGTTGCAAAGCATAGGAGCATAAAAAAATGATATTTATAAGTTGTACAACTGCTCCTCACAATTGTGAGGAGCGCTTGTGAGGGGCTAGGCCAAAATGAGGAACAGAGGCATTTATTCGTGAGCACCCCTAAACTGATTTTTGGCCATTTTTTGCACATCATAAGCCATAAAACTTGTAATTAACATCAAGTATAATCACAACACTTGAAATTATCAATCAATTTAGCATGTGTAAAGTGCAAAAACGAGACTTTGATACCATTTGAAAGGAATTAGTTATGTAACTTACAAGTGTGGTGAACAAAAGCTTAAGTAGGATGAAATTTCAAAAATTTCACTTACATAACCCTTAATGACATAAATAATTCCATTTCCAAGAATCCATTTAGCATTTTACACAGCTAAATAACAAAACAACATATATATACGCATCAACCTAGGAAACTCTAAGTTTAAGAAAACTTACAAATTCTTAATTTGATGTAGACAACAATAGTTATCTACAAGCTTTGGATTTTTAAATTCAACACTTGAATAAAATGCGCTAGCCTCCCAAATGTAAGCCCTCTAGTTTGAAACACCAAAGCTCTACTAAATCACATTCTTGTTTTGATTTGATTAGTTGCAAGTATTCTCTCAATTGACCCTCACAATTCTTAACTAATTTAATCTCTTACAAGAACCCTTAGGGTTTGTGTTGTGTATATGTTTTTTATTTTGTGTTGTGTCTCTAATGTTTCCTCAACATAACTTCTAACCTTAGAAACATTTATTAGGTTATGTATATATATTTATATATAAAGAAAACATGTTTCTTATCACATTATCTCTTATCTAATAAGCATACAACTTGTCATAATAATTATACAAATTGTATATGTGATTCACAAGTGTACAAAGAAGATGTAGAGAATACATCTCATGTATTATGTCCACATTCATTCTCTACACTAATCAATGCAACCTGATCCTTATATTTTGCCTTAGTTAAATATTTACACATTAAAAATAATGTGTGCCTAACATGACAAATTTGATTATATCCTTTCATATGGACTTGGGCTTGATAATTGGGTCAATACTTGGCCTAAGCCCAATCCATTAGACAAATGAGCCTAGATTAGGTTTATGAGTTTTCTCAATAACTTAGATTAATCTTTGGCCTCTTTTGGATCTAGGCCCAAACTACATGCGTCATTAATTCAGGTCTAAATAGAAAAACATGTATTATTAATTTAATATCGTAATTAATATCTCATATTTATTAATATCTTAATTAATATTTCATATTAATTAAGTATAAATTAATAATTAAACTCTTACCTGAATTGAATTTTATGATGTGCTAAAATAATTGCTTAAAACATAAATCAAATTCCATGAATCTTAATTATTCAATTTAAATACTTTAATCAATAATTATATTAATATTGATGATAATTTGGTGGAACACTTTTAGATACGACTTACTAGGTTCATGTCTAATTAGCAATAAGAAGATAATATTAACACTTGATATTATTTGAAACTCCTTTCAAATCTAAATGTAAAAATTTCAATTATATACATTTAGTTCTCATAAGTTGTGAATGATTCTTAGTATCAATATCAGAACTACCCAATTAGAAATGAATGCATGTATTGATTCACACGAACCCTTTGGTTATAATTACCGTGCACTAAAGTTCCTTCATTAGAAAATCTCAATATGGCCTAAACTCATGGTTTAATCAAATTCTAATAGCTATATTATATGACTTCATTTCAAGTTATAATTATTGACAACATAACAAATACTAGAAATATTTTTCTAGCGCTAAAACTCTTTCAAGAACAAACTTAGATAGTATAGGTTCTTATCTCAATTCACTCCAGACAAAGAATCTCATCTTGATTTAACACTCATCCTTACAGTTAACTGACTAGAGCCATCACATGCTATATGCCCATGTGTGATTAACATAAGCTTATGTGCGGTAACAAACTCTAATCACTCAAATGTGGATGACCCTATCACCTATGACCATGTTACCTCAAGTCAAATGACTATATGCACTATTATGACTTAAATTGTGATTGTTGTGTATAAGTAAATATCCACACAATCACAAATCTAACGTCACTATTTGATCCACCTATCACAAAAATATTCATATGTCTATTATGATATCTTATATTAAGTAGTGTAAGACTCATTACCTCCAATTATCAGTATCACATATTAATTAAGGAAAATAAACAGAGTTGATAGTCAAATTAATATTACTCAAATATTAATTTGTTGACTATGAATATTTTATAGTATATGTACTAAATAAATTAGTAGCTCCCTCCCACTATTAATATCATATATTAATCAAGGAAAATAAACAGAGGTGATGATCAAATTAATATTACCCAAATATTAATTTATCGACAATAAATATTTTATAGCATATGTATTAAATAAATTAGTAGCTCATATTGTCAAATCTCAATAATAAATTTATTTAATATGATGCTAATTGATAAATATTTAATTAAATAAATACTTTATATAATAGAATATTCTTTTATTGCCATTTGAAATAATTTACATTGACAAAATATGTGATTGATCTCTAGGGCATAACACCTATATTAACATCAGCAACAACACGGCCAGTTCATCCACCAAATCTGAATTGCCGTTTCTAGCCATTACGATCTGACTATATATCGAATCACCCCCTCTCAATTCTGTTACAAAACAGTGTATCGGTCGTTTGTTAAAATCATGCAACTCATACAATCTACCAATGCATTTATCTTGCATCGTCCAAATAGTACCGCAACAATATCCAAATTCCCATCACTTCCAATAAACTTATAACCACCAATTTCTAATACGGAAAATGATATAAGATTCTTAGATATATCTGAAATATGTTTAATACCAAATAAAGTCCTCACTATGCTGTTATGTGAACCAATTGTAACCGAACCAACACCAACAATTTTGCAAGGATGGCTATTGTCCATTAACAGGTTCACAAGTGGAAAGCCCATTTCTTTCGAGACATGATAATAACAATCGAGATCAAAAACCAACTTTTATTGAGACAAATGTGATCATTACAAATACTTTTGTTTTTTTATTTATTTTTTATTTTTTTATAATACTTCTATATTTGTTGATTTTACTTAGGGTGTCATTGATGTCACTACAACCGAGGTTGCAGACTATATAGTCGGGGGTGTTATGGCATGTCATGGTTCCCGCTTTGATGCCATCTTGGACAAGAAGGTTCCTTTGGTCTTGAGTGTTGGAGCCTTGGACGTGGTGAACTTTGGAGCTAAGGATACAATCCCTCCTAATTTTCAGCAAAGAAAGATTCATATCCACAATGCGCAGGTGTTAATTTGATAATAATCTAAATTTTTTCCTTCTTTTAATCTCTGCATATGATGAATGAACTACATACATGAAATGCCTGAACTTCCTTGAAACTTTGATTCATATCATTAATTTGATCCATGTTTACCACTGTAGCACTTATAGTGGATTGGCTTTTACTCTGGTTAGTATTCCGCTGTCTTCATATTATTTTTCCTTGAATTTGTTACTTTCAGGTTTCACTCATGCGAACTACAGTGGAAGAAAATAAAAAATTTGCTGGCTTTATAGCAGATAAAGTCAATAAGTCGTCATCGAAGATCCATGTTTGCCTTCCACAGAAAGGTGTCTCAGCTTTGGATGCACCTGGGAAAGCCTTTCATGATCCTGAGGCCACTGCTGCTCTTGTAAATGAACTGCAGAGGCTAATACAGACAAATGAAGACAGGGAGGTACCATCTTTGATTGTCAACTGTTATATCAGAGCTTCATTATACTTTCTACACCTTAGTTCCTCTTGGGTATTCTATTTTGCTTTGCATGATGAAATTAAAATCTGTTGACAGGTAAAGGTATATCCTTATCATGTCAATGATTTGGAGTTTGCAGATGCACTGGTTAACTCATTTTTAGATATTAGTTTGAAGAGCCCTATGGATTCCAGTCTTCACCAAAGTTCTATTCATAAAACTATTTCATACACTCATCATGCTTCTAATGCAAATTCTTCAAGTTGTGGGACTATCTGTTACAGCCCAAGCAACTTTCCAGATGCAAGGCCAGGTTGTAAGTTAAACTTGTGAATACAATGGTTATGTATTGATAACATGAGAAAGAATTGCTGATCTCAAAAAGAAAAAGAAAAATACTTGTCATTAGGAATGTTTTAGTGGCAATGATTAATCTTAGTTCAACTTAATAACAGGTATGGGATAGCATCGTCAGATGTGTCTATGTAATAAATGGGAAATTAACATAGGAATAATGAAAATTTCAGAAACAAGTTAATCAACTGACAAACAATTACCATTGTAACAGAAACATTGCAGAAGACTCTGTCAATATTGCAAGAACTAAAAGATCAAATAAAAAAAGGATTGCCCATAATAGGAGCTGGTGCAGGAACTGGAATATCTGCAAAGTTCGAGGAAGCTGGTGGTGTTGATTTAATAGTACTATACAACTCAGGGCGGTTTCGCATGGCAGGAAGGGGTTCCTTAGCAGGATTATTGCCTTTTGCGGATGCAAATGCTATAGTAATTGAAATGGCAAATGAAGTGTTACCTGTAAGTTCTCTTTGATCTCGTAGATGTTTGTTGTTTCATTCTGCAAATGGCTCAATGTGCAAGCAAAGCCATTTTGAATTTTAGTTCGTCCGTTTCTTTTTTTTGTTTTGCTTCAGAAATAGAATATGCCAAAATAAAATAGACAATTGAATATTAGTGTCATGTCTTCTAATCATTTTGATTGGAGAGGGGAGCAACATTAGCCAGTTGTCACTTGCATTACTATTGAGATTTTCAACCTTGACTAATTTCATTGAAATATAGCTTAATTTGAAGCTAAATAAAGAAGTAAATGTAGATTGTGAAGGAGGTGCCAGTTCTTGCTGGAGTATGTGCAACAGATCCTTTTCGGAGAATGGATTGCTTCTTAAAGCAGTTGGAGTCGATAGGATTTGCTGGCGTGCAAAATTTTCCAACTGTTGGCCTGTTTGATGGTAACTTTAGAAAAAATTTGGAAGAGACAGGAATGGGATATGGGTATCTCTTGAAAACTATATTCTACAGAGATTCTTCTTATTCAGTTACTATTTCCTCTAATGTCTTTTTTTGTCATTCATTTTCTCGTGATCAGCTTGGAAGTCCACATGATTGAAAAAGCACATAAAATGGGTCTCTTGACAACCCCCTATGCTTTTAACCAAAATGAAGCCAAGGAAATGGCAAAAGCTGGTGCTGACATCATTGTAGCCCATATGGGGCTAACAACATCCGGGACTACTGGTGCAAAAACAGCTGTACCACTGGAAGAGAGTGTAGTTCGTGTGCAAGCTATTGCAGATGCTGCTCATAATGTCAACGCTGATATTATTGTGCTTTGCCATGGAGGTAAGTAGATTTTGTTTCTTCCAATCACATTTAAAAGGCACATCTAGGCACTAAGGGGTCTTGGACCTAGGCGCAAGGCACAAGCATATGCTCTACATGAGGTGCAAAAGTTCTTGAAAAATGGAAATTAAAAATTTGGAAGGACCAAACACAACTAAGCTTGTATGACAAAATAAGTTTATATAATAAAATATTAAGACTAAAGAAAGGCAAAGTACAAATATTTAGGTAACAAATAGTAAGATTGCGGCACCAAGAAACTGCAAAATTGCCTTTCAAGAGTAGATGGAAAAAGAAATGAAAAGCACGGAAAAGGAGACAGGAGAAAAGCAAAAACAAAGATAAGGGAGCTGTGAGCTGAAAAGGCTAAAGGAGAGAAGAAGTAAATGAGAGGAAGAGAAAAGAATAGCTTTAGTCAAGGTAGTGAGGGAGGGATAGAGAGAACGACATGCATGGATAGTGGTGTTGGGATGATCAGCAGCTGCTCTTGATTAAAAAAAAAATTTAACATAAATCACAATCACTGTCTCTCTTCTTTTATGACTCATTTTTTGAGTTGATAAATTATGAATAAGCAGATGATAAACTTTTTTAAAATTTGATATTAGTGACTTAGATTGTGCATTGACTTTAAAAACAAAAAGAAATACACCCGAGTGATATGTTGCAAAGGCTTGCCTTTTTTGTGCGCTGCCTGGAGGTCAAGGTTCACCAAGAAGCATTCTTTTGTGACATGGCTTCCCTTGTGGGGGCTCAGGCACAAAAGTTGTGCCTCCTGCGTCTTGTCCCTTAAGCATGCATTGAGTGCACTATTAACAACTAGGCTTGTAATGAAGCTGTGGTGGCTGATTACTAGTTTGCAAGTTCATGTGACATTTTATTAGCCTAAATCATTCATGTGGTGGTTTATGAATAGCTCTGTTATGTGCAATATTAATGCCATATTTTGCTATTGTGCAAGTTATAGATTGTTGGTTATCAATGGCTGCATGATATGAGTATTTTACAAATGGCTATGCTTCATTGATCGGGCTTTTGTGCTTTATGTTGTCATCTATTAATGAGAAAAGGTGCATTTAGAGCCCTCATGTTTGGTCCTGAGTTTAAATAGGTCCTCAAATGTATTTTTGGCTTAAAAATAAACCTAACGTTGCTAAATCGGGTCATTTAAGCCATTCTAAAAAATTTGACATCTAATACAATAACAAATGGTCGTTGAAATTAATTTTTATCAAATATTCTAAATCTTTTTAAATTAATTAAAAAAATTATTTTTAATTTTTTATTAACAGTGTAATTTTAAGAAAAATTATTTTATTTAATTATTAAATTTTTCTGAATTAAATTATAATTTAAAGTAATTAAATTAAAAAATTTTAAATTGAATTAAAATAATAATAATAATAATAATAATAATAATTATTATTATTATTATGAATGTTGTCATTGATGTTGATGTTGTTGTAATTCTCCGTTACAAAATAGTTAAATAAAATGAAAATATAAAAAAATTAAATGTTTGGAAAGCAAAGGTTTATTTTTGCTCCGCCTCTAGTTTTATGTTTGGGTACATTGTATGAGAGGTTATCAAACTTTATGTTAAATTTTACTTTTGTTATATAATTTTAATTTGTATCTTTTTTGTTACTAAACATTGATTTTAATTGCATAAAAAAGTCACCCAAACTTTTCGCATGATAGCAACACCATCTCTAATAAAATATTGTTCTTACTATTTAAATAGTGTAACAATTAATATAAAATTGACATTCATCTTTAAAAATATTATTTTTTTCTGAAATAATGATTTTTTAATTTAGAGATATTTATTTTTTTAAAAATAATAAATTTCTAAAAATATTATTTTGATTTAGAGATATATTTCTAAATTAATAATACTTTTTCTAAAATATTTTTTTATTTTTATTTAATTTAGAGATATAATAATTTTTATAAAATAATATTTTATTTAAAAAAATTTAGAGATATATACTTAATTTTTTTATTTATTCCATGAAAATATATTTATTATATGAATATATATTATTTTCAATTAATATTATAGCTATAAACCAAATCTTATGATTCAATTCTCGATTCACAAAATGGAGTTCTCGATTTAACAACTTTGTTTTAGAGTGAAAACTCATTTTCTCCTACTTTATCTTATTTACAAATATTATATTTTTAGTAAAATGCATAATATTGAAATATATATATACGTATTAAAAATATATATAAGTAAATTAATGTTTTTTTTAATATATGAAAATTAAACCTTTATAGAACAAAGATTCCTTTTTACTCCCTACACCTATTTACTAATATTATGTTTTTAATAAAAATGTGTAATATTTTTATAAATATAAAAATATTAATTGTTTATAAAAAAAAGTAGTAGAGAGGAGTAAAAAGGAATTTTAATATTTAATATTTAATTTTTTATATTTTAATTTTTTTTAAATAATTTAAAATAAAATATTAGAATAAGTGTGTGTATAATAATAATAAAATTTCAATTTAATTTAAATTTTTTATTTTTGATTTAATTATTTTAAGTTATAATTTAATTTAGAAAAATTGATAATTAAATAAATTATTCTTCTTAAGATTTATACTATTAATAAAAAATTAAGGATAATTTTTTTGATTTAAAAAATTTAAAATTTTTGACAGAAAACTAAGTTCAAGGACCATTTTGTAATTGTTATAGATGTCAGGTATTTTTGAAGAGGTTGAAGGGGCTAAATAACCCAATTTTTAAGCCAAAAAAAATTCCATGGCCTATCTAAACTTTGGACCAAACATAAAGGACCTAAATGCACTTTTTCCCTCTACCGATTTGTTCAAGGTTGAATGACAATGTTGCCCTAATTCGGGCTTCATTCGACTTTGTTTTAACTCGTTGATATTGAAAATAACAATGTCGCTTGTGTTTTGGGCTTCTTTTCCATGCTTGACTTTGTTTTTTAACTGGCTTACCATTCTGGTTTCATTGATGGTTCTCTAATGAGCTTTCGAAAGAATTTTCATTTTTTTTGCTTTATTATTTTTCTTACAAATTTTTAATAGTTATTGATATCAATTTCAAAAGTTGGTACCATTGTTACCGTTGATTACATATTTGTCTCCAGTGTAGGCCCTATTTCTGGTCCTATGGAGGCAGAATTCGTACTGAAAAGGACCAAGGAAGTTCATGGATTTTATGGTGCATCAAGCATGGAAAGACTACCTGTTGAACAAGCTATAACTAGCACAATGCAACAGTATAAATCAATTTCCATTAAATGAGGTTCAGTATTAATATATACCATCAAGCTGAATTTAATGTATATGTTTTTTCATTTTCCTTTTATACTTTTGATCCCTTGCAATGAGAATGAGGAAACGAGGAATGGACACTAGTAACTCTGAAATGCTGCTCATAACGTTTGCAGGAGCTATCACATCGTAAAGACAATGCATGTACAAACAACTTTAATCAATGATGATAATTAATTAGATCAATAAATGATGCACATATCATATTTGTAATCAGAATTGGATGAATTGTTGGTGATTTAAATATATTGCAGTTGTGGTCATGGAGTTTAATTGTTTTGGGAGTGTTATTTATATTTTACAAGTTTTGGTTTGTTTCTGGTACATAGAAAATTCTGTCGGATTTTCGTTAAAATTTTAAGTGGTTAATTTTATTATATAGATAAATCTTTTGGCTTACTACAGGTTTTGGAAGCTTTATGCTTTTTCATTTGCTAGTGCTTATCTCATGCCCTTGAGGGGTTTAGGTCGTGACACTTGGGTTCTCCCTCCTAAGCTAACATTGCATCGATTACATTTCTTATGATAGCTAGATATACAGTCAATGGCAAACTTGACTTTGGTAGCTATGATTGGTGGATTGGCTAAGTAGTCTATGATTTTATCAAATGCTAGCTGACACTATTCATTACATCTTACTAACTAATATTTTCTGAATAGTTTGAAGATTGGCTCACATACTAATGTCAACTTGGCGATAAATTTGCTAATGAATTGTAGCTTGCCTAGAAACCTTCTAATTTCTATTTCTGTTTTTGGCACTAACATCTAACGAATTGCTTTTGCTTTATCTAGATCTACTTCAATTTCATTCTCACTGACAATGTATCATAGCATCTTGCCTGAGGTAATCCTGAATATACATTTCTTCAAATTGAGTTTAAGATTGTACTTTTCAACCCTTCTTAGGAATTTCTTCAAATTGAGTCTGAGACTATATTTTTCAACCGCCCTTAGGAATTTCTTGAGTGCGGTTGTGTTCTTCCATTGTTTCTAACTTTATCATTATATCATCTACATATATTTCAACTTCTTTATGTATCATGTCATGGAACATAGTTGTGTCATTCTCTGATAAGTTGTGCTTATATTTTTCAAACCAAAAGGCATTACTCTATAGTAGGTTGTACCCCATTATGTTATGAAAGTTGTTTTTGCTCTGTTGATGATGGCCGTTAAGATCTGATTACACCTATAGAACTCGTCCATGAAAGAATACATTGCACAAGTGGTTGCATTGTTGATTAACACACTTATGTGAGGTAAAGGTGAGTTGTCTTTTGGACATGCTTTGTTCATATCTTTGTAGTCAACATAGATTCTGATCCTTCCATCGTTCTTTGGCACTGACACAATATTTGCTAACCTTTCCGGATGGTCTACCACCTCTAGTAACTTTGCTTTGATAAGCTTTTCTATGTTTTCTTTTACCAGTTGAGCCCCTCTAATCTTAGTCTTATGAGTTTTTGCTTCACTAGTTTGCACCTATCTTTAGTGAGAATGAAGTGTTGAATGATGTCTCTGTCAATACCAGGCATGTCTTCATATGTCAAAGCAAATACTTTTGAATATTTTATTAATATTTTTTCAATATAGCATTTAATGCTTTGCAAGAGACTCCCTTGTAATTCCTAATCAAGCTATCCCATCCAGGTGATTGTTTCCCCAATCCTGTGTAGAAGTTCCTACTTAACGCTTGAGTAGGGCAAGGTTGCTATGCAAATCCATCCACAAGTCAACAGGTCAAAGCATATCTGACATGGCGAATAGGATAAGCTCTTTTAGGTCTGTACGATGTTAACATTGCTATTTTGTCAGTTCTTATAGGGCTTTGCCTTTTTTTTTTGTGTTTTAATGAAACAGTTGTTCAAAAAAAACAAAATCCTAAGAGAAAAATAATCTTATTACAATACCAATACAATAATTCCTACAATACTACTGCGATGTCTAGATAATACAATAATTCTTACAATACTACTACGGTGTCTAGATAACTAATAATACTAGTACTACAATAATCTACAAAAAACAACCGGTGAAGAAATAATCTGACACAGAGAAGGGCTAATTGTAGACTCCAAAGATCTTAGAAAAATAGTTGAGGGAAGTTAGATCTCACTAATTAAGTTAATATAAAGAAATGCGTGCTGTTTTGAAAATCTCCTTTGTTAAAATAATTTTTATGGAAATATAATATTTATAATTTATATTTAAAATCTTTAATTTACCAAGATCATATTTAACGATCAAAAGGAATTTTACAAAATTTAATAAACACCTTTACAATAAATACCCTTTGATTAAAATGCCTTAAGTGGAAAATTATGGTAGAACGCTAAGCCAAAAATCTAATAGCCAATCGGCTCTCTTATCCATATAAGGATTGTCGATTCCTCGAGAGCTAAATTTTACCAAGCTACTAGTCATAGTCAAACTTTTATTTCAAATATTTACTGGCGGTTCCCAAGAACTAAGCATCGATCGAGTTATTAGTCCTAATAAATCATCAATCACAATGCGCCCAAGAGCAATGCATCAATTGAGTTTTTCCACATAATATGTATGAGAGCTATGCATCAGCTAAGCTTTTCCACATAATATGTATGAGAGTTATACATCAATTGAGCATTTTCACATATCATATAAATAAGGGCCCAATTCACAAATCAATACTAGTGTGCACACGATCCTAATGACACCCGTTAGGTAGCCCGTTCTACTAGTTTTTTCTAAAATCTCTTTATAAAAATAAATATGCAATAAATTTTTAAAAAATGCCATAATTGAAAAATAAAATAAAAATAAAATAACAACAACAATATTCTTATTTCTCATCCATAATAGTACTATCAATAAGCATATAAACAATATATACATTCTCAAAACTAGCATATTAAATCTCAAGTTTTCACATTTCTTTAAGTACGTAAATTTAACATACATTTTAAAATATTAACTTACAAGTGGAGCCAACCGGTTGACATGTCCTTGTCTGCCGAATCTCCAAGGTTTCCGTTATGGTATTCTTTATAATAATAATATTTGTTTATTTAAAATATATAATAATTTCCAAAAATTCTAGAAATTTTATAAAAATCATGGAATTAATTGACTTAGAAATACCCTAAATATAACTTTTGAGGCTAAAGGAAATTATCTCCGATGATTTAACTAATTTAATTTGAAAATAAAAAGTTTCCACCACAACCTTTTTGAGATTTATCTATCAAACTCCTTAAAGAATTAGACTAAACTCTATATACGAAAATTGATCACCACAATTTGTACTATTTATTAAGAATATTATCACACATTTATCCCGGGTCTGTATTGTTCACTATTTATCAAAGAGAAATTATCTAAACAAATTCACCAAATATTCTAGAGATGGAGATCGAATGCATGGTTAGTGCCTGTGGATTCCTGATGATGAGAGGAATACAATGGAGGTAACCGTGACCCCTGAAACACGATGAAACAGTGAGAAACAATGAAATTAGGCCAACTATTCTTTCTAAATTCTAGGCGTTTGTGGAGGGATTTTCATAAAATAAAAGCTATGAGAATGTAGAAGAGGGTGAGAAAAAGCTAAGGTTCAAATTTAGGGTCAATCAAAGGCCATTTGGGTGTTAAATAAAGAAGAAGAAAAGTTCGAGTACTAAACAAAAATTTACCACCCAAAATCCATTCGTCCTGTTGCTTTATGTTTTTTTACAGACACTTCCCTTCTTTTTAAACTAATGGACACCCACATGTCCATTACCCAATGAATTCTCTTTTTTGTTTTTAATATATATATATTTAATAATAATAATAATAATAATAATAATAATAATAATAATAATAATAATAATAATAACCACACAAATTCAGGTTATTACATTAAGATTAAACATGTAGTCAAAATGCTGCCCTACAACAAAAAGTACAATCAGATCTAATAAATATGCTTAGCAATGGTGTGTGCAATGAAAAAGCTTAAACACTACTTTCAATCCTATAAAATTCAAGCTGTCTCCAAGATGGATAAGATGAAGTATCTTTATGAGGCCCTATCCTTGGTAGGAAACATTGCTAAGTGGCTTGTACTATTAACAAAATTTGACATGCAATACCTGACTAAGAAGATGATAAAGGGGAGAGTAGTCATTGAGTTCCTAGCCCTAAATCCCATCCTCAACTCTGAAGAAGTTTAATTAAACTTTTAATACGATGTCAAGTCAACCATCGAGGTGTAGGGATGGCATATGTACTTCAACAAAGCAGTAAATCAACTCGGTGCAGGGGTAGGAGTCATACTTTTAACACCAAAAGGAGAAGTAATACCGATTGTTAAGAACTTAACATTCCGAGTTATAAATAATGAAGCATAATATGAAGCATGTGCACTTGGAATGGAACCCCTGATAACTCTAGGGGTAACAAAACTCAAAATACTGAGCGATTCCATGCTAGTGATCAATCACACAATCAAAGAGTAGGAATTAAAAGAATAGTATTTGAAGCTATACCTAAATCACCTCCATCATCTTGCCTTATCTTTCTAAAAATGTAAATTCATTCACCTTCCAAGAAGTCATAATAAAATGGCAGGCCCACTTGCTTCCCTCGTATTAGTATAGGGAAGGTCCGACCAAAATGCCAATGAATCCTCTAATCTTACTCAAATCAAAGCATCCTTGCCATAAGTGCTTCAGAATAACAGAAATGTAAGTAGCTAAAAAAACCCTAGTTCTATGATATTCAAAAATAGTTAATAAAACGGACTTATCCTGAAGATAAAGCAACCATTCATAAACTAGCCTTAAAATTCACATGACACCAGGATGTGTTATACAAAAGGACTTTTGATGGGATACAACTCTGATGTCTTAGTGAAATCGAAGTTGCAAGGGCAATGGAAGAAGTACATAAGGGTGTTTATGGCTCACTCATGAATGGGACAATACTAGTTAATAAGCTTATTAGACAAGGGTTCTTTTGGATAACGATAATGGAAGACTGCATCAAGTTTGTAAGAAAATGTCATAAATGCCAAATCCACGGCGATATCAGTCATCTTCCTCCAACAGAACTTTACTTAATCTTCTTGATGAGTGTGAGAAATACATTATTTTGAGTACTTAATGTGTTAGGATTATGTATCATTTTAGTTGCATTTATGTTTCTTTTGTGGAGTTTTTGTTTAGTTTGCATGAATGTGTGCATGGTTTGTGTTTATCTTTATTTTTAGTATTTTTTATTATTTTTGATTATTTCTGTGCATATAGGTGTCAAAGAATAGTAAAGGAAAGATGCATGAGGCTTATGATCATTCTAGAAGAGTCAAAGGAGCTTGTAATGGGGCATTAAAAGCTAATTGGGGAAAATTAAGGAGAAGAAGTTATGCACAACTGTGCGTAAAATACATACGACTGTGTGACTTGCTATCAACAAATTCAAATTTAATTATTGATTGAGGGGGATTTGAAGCAGATTCACAGGGAAACAAATTAAAGGGCTGGAGGTTAGGGTTTTATATGGGGTGCAACCTTCAGAAAAGGAGGATGATCATTATTTGTTATTTTTCTAAGTTTTTACATTACATTTTCTTTTTATCTTTTTTTAGAGAGAACAAAGACTTATGCTTGTTCATGTTGGTTTTGGAGATTGAGCAAAAGGATTGAAGAATAATAGACATGTTGTTCTAGGGGGTTTCTTTTTTGATTTTGATATTGTTCAATTCTATTTTGATTAATGACAATGTTTATTTTCTTCTATTCTTCATGTTTATCTTTTATAATTAACATGAGTGGCTAAGTTCTTTATTAAGGTTTTTATTTCAATTCAACCATGTGATTATTGCAATTAAATCTAAGCCATTAATCTTAATCCTTTGGTTGTTGTTGAACTCTATGTCTTTATAGGATTGATCACCCTTTGATTGAATTTACGCAATGAAACTTGATTGCGAGATAGGTTGCTTTGGATTTAAACAATAACCTATTAGATGCTTTCTTAGTTGAGAGACATTTAAGCAACTAATATTGATTAAGGGTTGGTGCTTAAATCGGGTTAAATGAATACTTAGTAAGTGAGAGCTGTAAATTTAAAGTGTTAATCTACTTAGTTAATTGTAGGGTTGTCCGAGAGGAGAGCCTATGATTCTTTAGATGCCTTCAAATTGGATTAAGGTTAGGTATAACTTAGGTATCAATTGATGTTAAAAAACAATTGAATTAATAATAAGATCTCTAGCTCTTTAAATTGTTGTTATTTAATTCATATTTCTTTTGTTTAATTTTAGTTTAATTTAAAATGCCCTTTTTTGGTTGTTTAACAAAATAAGCACAATTAGTATTACATTTCTCAATTTGCAATCTTTATGGGATTAATATTTAATTACTACTTATACAATTTTGTATACTTGCAGATTATGCATCAAGTTTTTGGCGTCATTGTCAGGTATTGCCAGAATTGATATTATTGAGAATTTTATGCTATTTGATTTAGACTTTCTTTTAGTGATTATGTGTGTGGTTTTTTCAAGGATTTAAGTAGTGCATGCACACAACACATGGTGTAAGCAGATGAGGAGCCTAGTTAATGCCACTTGATTTAAAGCTTGAGAGGATAATTCACAAAAGAAGGAGATAGAGTACTAGCAGTATGAACAGAGGGGAAGATGTAAGAGATCCACCTCCAGCAGAATAAGGAGTGTAAAATGGGAAAAATGGACAAAATGGGAAAAAGGCCAAAGAACTATGAGGGATTTTATGAATCCCAATTTCCAAGGTGATCAGACTCTGATTGTGAGGTTAGCAGTAGTAGCAAATAACTTTGAAATCAAATCAGCGATGATCCAAAACTCACAATTCAGTGGGTTACCATATAAGGATCTGATTGGACATATGACTCAATTTTTGGAATATTACTCAACTTTCAAGATGAATAGAGTATAGCCTAAAGCAATTCAATTGATCCTCTTTCCATTTTCATTGATGGATTTGACTCTTGTGATATTTCTTTACAAATTTGATACAGTCTTCCATCATTGTAATCCAAAAGAACTCTTGTCTGATTAGTTTCTTAGCTAGGATTGCTCCATTCATGTGCGGACCATAAACACCCTTATGTACTTATTCTATTGCTTTTGCATCCTCAATTTCTTCTGGACATTGGAGTTATAAACTGTTCGATGTTCTTTTGTATAGTACACCTTGTTGTGATATGAATTTTGATGCTAATCATTGAATGATTGCTTTACCTTTTTCATATGCTTGATTAGGATAGGCTCATTCCTTTAAATATCTCTGGATGTTATAGAACTAAGGTTTTTTAGCTATTTTTGTCTTCGCTATTATGTAGCTTTTATGACAAGGTTGTCCTTATCTGAGTAGGAATAAAGGATTCATAGTCATTTTGGATGGTCCTTCCTACACTGATGATAGGGAAGCAAGTGCATCTTCCATCTAATTGCAATTCCTAGGGAGATAAATGAATCTACATTTTTAGAAGGACATGGTAAGTAACCTTAAGTGATCCAAGTAAGGCTTTAAGTGTTGCTCTTTTAATTCCCACTCTTTCGTGGCATGGTTGATTACTAGCATGGAATCTCTAAAGATTTTGATTTTTGTAACATCTAGGGATATTAGTGCTTATATTCCAAGTGCGCATGCCTCGTATTCTGCTTCATTGTTTGTGACTATGAATTTAAGCTTTTTGGCCATTAGTACTACTTTACCTTCTAGGGATTGTAATATGACACTAACTCTTGTGTCACATTGATTTACTACTCCATCAAAGTACATACGCCATCCTTGGATTTTGATGGTTGAACTAAGGTTGTTTGGGAAGTCTAGTTGGATTTCTTCTGAGTCTGGAATGGGGTTGAGAGATAGAAATTCAGCCATTGCTCTTCCTTTTACTACATTCTTAGTTAGATACTACACATTGAATTCTATTAGCAGTATGAGCCACTTAGCAAGTTTTCCCACTAGAGATGGAGCTTTGTAGAGGTACTTTATTGGGTCCATTTTAGACACAGCCTGAATTCTATAGGATTGAAAGTAATCTTTGAGCTTCTTCATTACCCATACCATTGCTAGGCATATCTATTCTACTTTGTTATACTTCTCATATGGTAGTATCTTCTTGCTTTTGTCTCTCCCTCTTGGGCTAACATTGCACTAATTGCATTTCCTTCGATGGCCAAATTCAGGGTTAAAGGTATCACTGGTTTACGTGGTCTTAAAACCAGTGGGTTGGCTAGGTAGTTCCTGATCTTGTCGAATACTAGCTGACACTACTCGTTCCATTCAACTGATTGATTTTTTCTGAGTAACTTGAAGATCGGCTCATACACTATTGTCAACTTGGCGATGAATCTACTAATGAATTGTAGTTTCCCTAAAAACCCTCTGATTTCTTTCCCTGTTCTTGGCAATGGCATCTCACTGATTACTTTTGCTTTATTTTGATCCATTTCAATCCCATTCTGATTGACAACATAACCCAACATCTTTCTTGAAGTGACCCCAAATGCGCATTTTATTAGATTAAGCTTGAATCTATACTTTTTAGCTCTTTTGAGGAATTTTTTTGATGTCGAAATGGTGTTCTTCCCTAGTTTTTGACTTGACCATCAAGTCATTGATGTATACTTATACTTATTTGTGTATCATGTCATGGAACATTGCAATTTTCATTCTCTAGTAAGTTTCTCCCACATTTTTTAGTCTGAAGGGCATTGCTCTGTAGTAATAAGTACCCCATTCTATTATGAAAGCTGTTTTTGCTTTGTCGATAATGGCAATTAGGATTTGATTGTACCCAAAGAATCCATCCATAAAGAAGTACATCACACATGTAGTGGTGCTATCAATCAGTATATCTATATAAGGTAGTGGAAATCATCTTTTGGGCAGGCTTTGTTTATATCTCTACAGTCAACATAGATTCTAACCCTTCTATCTTTCTTCGGTACTGGCACCAAATTTGCTAACCATTTCAAATAGTCTACTACCTCTAGGAATTTTGCCTTAATATGCTTCTCAATGTCTTATTTCACTAGTTGGGCCCATTTTGGTATGAGTCTTCTCAGTTTTTGCTTTATCAGTTTGTACCCATATTTAGTAGGAATGAAGTGTTGAGCAATGTCTTTGTCAATACTAGGCATATATTCATAAGTCAAGGTAAATACTTTTGAATATTCTATTAATATTTTTTCAATTTTTGTCCTCTCTTTAGGGGTAACATCTTTCAAGATATGCAAAATGTGTGGTTCAAATTCTGAGCCAATTTTAAATGATTCAGTGCATATGGAACGAATGTAAAAAATGCTAATGTTTTAATCAATGTAATACACACTACCATTAGGAAAGACATTAAACAAGCAAGCAAAATTTGACTTCATTACATTAACTTTAGAGTTCATTACATCATAAAAAAAAGGTACAAGAATTCAGGAAGCGAATCTTTCTCTAAATCAGTTGCTTAATAGATGGTTCTATCTTTGGATCACCCATTGTTTGTACATTCATAAGTAACATTTTCCTCAATACTGGCAGTGAAATGGTGGATGATTCTTTTCCCCCATGTCATTCTAAAGTGATCCACAAACCTTTGTTATATCCTACCACCAGAGAAATCTGCAAGCTCATAAGGTACATGTTGTTTCTCACTGAATTGTCTCTTCACTAGTGCTGCATAGTAGTGGGTGTATGACTTGAATCCTGAGATTGGCATGCATTTGACATATGTTTAGAGAATCACATGTTCTAGCTTCCACCATGTAAACATCCATCTCACTCTCATTTGGCATATCCTTCTTACATTCGACTTATTCTTGGGTTGTGATATGGGCTGAGCATCAGTGAACATCCTTGTAGTGTCTCTCAAGGTGATTCCTGGGTTGGTATCTCATCCTGTTACATGTAGGTTTGTCGAGCAGGCTTAGCTTATCTTGCAACCATATTTGAAGCAATAAGGGGATCCTAGTTAAGTTCAGACATTTTCCATTTTTGAGGTCATCTATACCTTGAATGGTCTCTACTAAAATCAGTGGGAAGGGAGTCATTCTACATTCTATTCCTTGGATGACCTGGAGTATTCTATAATCTCCTAGCCCATCATTCGAGAGGGTGAATTATTGCATAAAGAGGTAACATGCAAGGAGGTGTGCCCAAGTTAAGGTACCAGTCTTTTTGGTGGTGCAAGCAGCTAGGACTTGTATGGGAATCAGTTGTTTGCACTAGGTGACTAGTTTGTCAAGCTTTTGTAAGCTTAGATGAAGAAAAGCAGCTCTGAGTCCTAGATATTTGATGTTTTGGTTGGTGAAGACTGCTTCTTCATTCTTGGTGGGGGTTCGCCCTACTCTGGCACTGAATTCCTCAAACAATGGGCATAGCTCTTTGGTGTTGAATTAGAATATGTTCTCTTGAGGGTCCCAGAATGACATAACAGTATTTAAGAGTTCACAATCAAGGTACATATATTGGAATGTGTTAATGCATAGCATTCCATATGGCTGCAAGCTATTCCAGTCGGCCTTATAAATGTTATAAAGGAAATGTCTAGTGATGCTGGTTTGAGTTTGAGGATTTTTGATTATGATGCCATCTTTAAGCAGGTCTTAGATCCTAACTCTTAGTTTTCCATTACTTTGATGGGAAAATTCAGGCTTGTGGTCACTCATGTTGGGTGTAGGATTCCTGTACATTTATTAAGGTTAGCTAAATGAATGATTCATGATGTGTGCCTATAAAAGAAAAGGGTGAGCATGTATGCATGAAGTGGATGTAAAATCCTATGATGAAAGATGATTATTCTTGCAAGAAATAGTGGTTAGTACATGCCTATTTACATGTATATTATATATGCATGATTAAAGTCGGTTAGTTTTTCATGCATAGTGAATAAACTAATTGTTAGTGATATGCACTAGGTCAATCATTTGTGATTATGTATTGACTTTCTTATTTTGTTAATAAAGAGGTATTATATTATCATTTGATTTTATGATAATTACATGAATGGTTAATTCTTACTAAGGCCATTAAGTATGTGACTTGATAGTAAAACCCTTAGATTAAAATAAGAGTTCTATTCTAATTATCCCTAGCCATTTATTCATTATATGAATATTAAAGTATTAAGGCTAGTATGATGTTGATTGATGGTTATGTTTTACTAATCATAAATATGAGATATTAAGTCAACTCATAGGTACATGATGAGAGATCATGTATTGGATTGACCCACTATGAGAATGCTACATAGATTATTGTCATAAGTATTTCTTATCACAGTAATTTTATTTCGATCCTTTGACCTTGAAATCATCATGGATTTCTACATAGCTATTTTATGTTTTGACACATTCTAATATTGTCTTTAACCGAACGATTAAAAGGATGTTGTTGGATATAAAATTAGTTATGTGAGGAATGTGAGTGATTTAGAAGGAATTTATCCCTCATTAATATGAGAAAGATATCTAAAGGCCCCTTGATGAGATAGACTGAAGGAAAATGCATGGCCATGCTGAAATGAATTGATAAAGAGTTATCATTTTCAGTCTACTTGGAATCAAGTCATAATATTGAACTATATAAGGATGGCATTCTATGCCTTATGTTCAATTAAGATATCATGTGATAAAGGGACAATAAAATTCACTGTAATTAGGTTATGTCAGATTATTGACTTCACATGACTTGGGTAGTCATAATGTTTAGCTAGAGGCCACTTATGACTTGTAGGCCTAAATAGAGATTTAGGCCCACTGCCAATGTTATATGAACCTATAGGATCACACACTTAGAACAAGCCCAAAACGGATATGGGTTTAATAAGCCCAAAATAAACTATGTGGAAATAAATAATTAAAGTGTTTTATTTATTTATTTATTTGTTTATTTATTTAAGATAAATGTTATTTTAAATAAATAAATAAGATATTATTTTTGATTTGTTTTTAAACAAAATCAGAATATAATAAATGAAAAATTACCAAAAGGTCATTGGTAAGTGAAACCCTAATTTGGAGTCTATAAATATGTTATATTCTCTAGGGTTTCACACACTTGTTTTTCCTGCCTCCAAATTCGTCTTCTTTCCTCTTAGAAAAAGACAAAGTTTTTCCTTTTGTTCTTGATTTGTGAGACAGTCAAGGAGGTTGCTAGCACACACACTTAAATTCGTTTTATGAAGGGTTGTTCGTGTGGATACCTATAGAGGACGCATCCTTTTGGAGACATCTTGATCCAAACAACCAAGCCAAAAATAGCTTAAGGTAAGGTGTCACCGGTGTGAACCTCCTCTCATCATTCCAGAGAATCTTGCCTCTTCTATGTTTTGGTAAGATTTTAAAACCCTAGATTTAATCAAGTAGTCGAATTACATGGATCCAGGCTTGGGAACGTGATAAAATTTTAATTTTTTCGCTGCATTTGTATCACGAATCCCAACACTAATCATAAGCAAGCTCTCACTTCTAACCTTATTTCTCCACTAACTTATTCAGTCTCTTTCCTAGGTAGGTTTGAACCTTTAGTCATCGAGGGACTATGGTTCCACTCTTGGAACTAGGCTATTTTGATTTATGTTGATAAGAACCAAAAGGTAAATTGAGGAACGATATTAAAATATGCTTGAGGTAACCACATGATGTCGATGTGAAGGTCAATTGTTAAGCTTCAAATGATGTCCAAAGCTCATATGCTCCTTACGCATAGTACCATAGTCAATAAGAGGGAGCCCGAGTTCTTACCCCTAGATCAATATTCGATATGTTTACTTAGAGTCATGAAAGTATCGTTCGATAGTTTACAGTTTGATTTTGTCGGCATAAAGGTCCACAATCTAGTTGGATTCCTAACCCTTTCATTTAATATGATAAGGATAAATGGATGACGTCTCATAGGTTTTATCATTAAGGGATGTCATTATTTATTAGTTTACATATAGTATTCAAGCTAAGGTACATAATCCTTATCATTCCCCATGCTTCGAGCACGCATGAAGTAGATGAGAATCATGTGGTCCTGAGCATGAAAATTCTATAAAAATTGAAATTATGACATCATTCGATGATATACACTAGGAGATTCATGTCATTTTATAAATATTATGTCAAACAGACAACATTAAGACAAGGATAGCATGCATAACTTAGTGGAATCCTAGTGGATGTTACTACTAGTTTATCTACAAGAGCTGAGCCATGGTGAAAGGCTAAGGGTTCCTTTAGTGAGAATGCCCCCATATGACTAGGGTTATAGACTTCAGTTAGTGAGTCTAGCACTCTTTTAATAACTTGGTTGCCCCCCTTTAGGACTTGGGTTATGGGCTCTAGTCAGATGAATTTGGTGAATGCACAAGTAAAGAAAAAAGGTGATAATACCTTATCTTCGTCAACTTGTGACTCAAGTGGAATCATGGTGGTGATGTTATTTAGTATTATCGAGGCATTTAAGGACTAATGGTGCATGTGTGATGTGTAGTGCAAATGCAGTGGTGAGGGGGGCTCTATATGATTGAGCATTGCATAATGAGAAGTAGTCATTTTTTAGTTGATCTCTCTTACTTAAAAGTCCCTTATAGAGTCTCCACTGTGAGTGGCTTTTTTGTGGATGTTTCTTGTTTTTGGTTTTGAGACAAATTGGTTCCGTAAGGGTCTTTTGTTTCTGAGGGACATGGCAACTTTACTTAATAGGGACCAGTGATTGGTCTTGGGAGGAACGAGAAACTTTTCTAATTTTGTGGAGTCGCCACCCTATTTTTAGAAAATTGAGAAAAGAAAGGGACAACATTAGGTCACTCAGTAAGTATTGCCCCTAGTAAAGATTTTCGAGTTTGAGGGATCGCATGTACTTTTTGACTATTTCTCATTATACAATGCTCAATGTATATCAACACCCTAGTTTCAGTAATGATTGTTTGTATAGCATTCATATAATTCATTAGATAGTGGAACATAATGAAGCTGGAGATATTATTATTACTTAGCTTTTCTAATAAAATACATATAACAGAAAAAAGAGATTGTGGAAAAGTAAATCTAATTTGGATATGATAAATCTATAGGGTAAATATGACCATTCACACAGGTTGCTTGATCACATGAACAATGGGATAAGCAATGGACACTCGATGATTTAAAAGAGTAAGCAAAATGTAGATGATCATGCATGCTTGCAGCGATTATTTATACTATGATGATAATATAGGTGATGCATGATGTCATCACTAGACCAGAAACATGATGACTTTGTTCTAGGATATGAACTTTCACATTATTGATTTTTATGATGTGGTTTCATTTTTTGAAACTAGAGGATGCAAAATGATGATATGAAATTAGCATAATAAAGCATAGATTATTCATATGGCATGCAAAATTACTAGTCTCATCACACAAGTACAATAATATTCCCAAATGCTTGCGATGATAAAATAAAATGCAATAAAATAAAATAAACATGCTAAAATGATTGTGTGGTAATCAGACTCAACTAAGCTTGTGTGGGTTTTGAAGCTTTAGCTTTAAGGGATTATCAAGCTTTCCTTGTCGAGAGGTTTAAAATGACAATAAAATGATGCTATTTTGTATACCTTTGAAGCATGATTTGACAAAGATGATGCCTGGTTTGGTGGAAAAAAGGTCTAATCTCCTAAGAAAAAGACAGTGGGAGAGCAAAAACTATCTAGAAAAGGGTTTCCAGCACCTTTAATCAGACAAATTTCTTGAGTTTTCATGTGTTTCCACTTTCTCCCCCTTAAAAATAGAGTATAGAGGTGCCTATTTATAGTAAAAAATGTGTACAATTGGGGGGTATAGGCATGGTCAAGCGTGCATCCCTAGGACGGAGCATGTGACTACATAAAGTGCAAGTGACTGTGTGTGTGCACACGCGTAGTTACATGCACTTTTGCATGTTATGCTATCCATTCAGGGCTTATGTTGGCTTTTTTAAGGTTGGTTCCTAGGGTTTTTAGGCCTTTTGGATGTGTTTTCGAAGTCCGTTTTGTCAAATTCAGCCTCAATTTTAGCGTGTTACACCTAGAGGTGTTTAAGCGCACTTCTAAGCGATATGCGCTAATCCTTGGGTTGTTTTAGACTATTCCAGGATCACTTCCAATGGTTTTAGAGCCTTTCAAACATGTTTCCAAAGTCTATTTTTTTTTTTAGTTTGGCTTCAATTTTAGTGCATGACACCTAGGGGGTGTTTATGGCTTTACGCGCACTTTTAAGCGACACGCGCTAATTCTTGGGTTGTGTTGGACCATTTCGGGACCACTTTTAGAGGTTTTGGAGCCTTCTGAATGTATTTCCAAAGTTCATTTTATTAAAATTGATTTTCATTTTTTCACGAAGTTAGGTGCCGGTCTAATGAAATGAACAGCAGTCTAATAAGCTGAGTGTTCTGAGAAGGGAATTCTTGGAATAAGCTTCTCATTATTATGATAATTTGTATTGTTAGAGCATAACTTAATGGCTCAGTGAATGATTTTGCAAACCGGTGGGGTCGGTTACATTTTCTAAGGTTGCACACTTCAGAGGTGTTACAAAAGAGCAGACTCTAGTCATCTTGGAGGTTCATTTCATTGTTGGACCTTTTCAGGGATAGTCAAATTTAGGTATGATAGTGCTAAATTAGGAAAAGTGTCATGTCATGGTAGATGAAGGAAATGTTCTAGGATATTAGACTTTAGCCTAAGGCATTGAAGTTGATAAAGCAAAGGTGGAGAAAATTGAGAAGTTGCAATATCCCAAAAATTTGAAGGGATTCGGGAGTTTTCTTGGCCATGCAGGCTTTATAAGCGATTCATCAAGGATTTTTCAAAAATCTCAAAACCCCTTTGTAAGTTGCTTGAGAAAGATTCACCTTTTGATTTTATTAATGATTATAAATTGGCTTTTGATAGGTTTAAAGGAAGTCTTTATTTTAGCTCCTATAGTGATGGCATCAGATTAGAATCTACCATTTGAATTGATGTGTGATGCAAGTGATCATGCAATAGGGGGCTATGCTTGGTCAAAGAAAGGAGAACAAACTACATGTGATCCACTATGCAAGTTGACCCCTGACTGATACATAGTTGAATTATGCTACTACAGAAAAGGAGATGTTGGCAATCATTTTTGCTTTCGAAAAGTTTAGATCCTATCTTCTTGACTCTAAAGTGGTTGTGTACAAAGATCATGAAGCATTGAAGTACCTAATGAACAAGAAAGATTCTAAGCCAATGCTTTTTAGATGGGTGCTACTGTTGCAAGAGTTTGACAAAGAGATTAGAGACAAGAAGGGATTTAAAAATGTAGTAGTTGATCATCTTTTAAGGTTGGATACAGAGAAAGAGGAAAGGGACAGTCAAGAGCCTATCAAAGAGCTATTTCCATATGAGATGCTTTTAACCATAGAGAGCATGGGTGCTCCTTGGTTTGCTGATATAGTGTAAATTTTCTATCGAGTGGAGAAATACCAAAAGAGTTAACTCCTTAACAAAAGAAGAAGCTGATTAATGATTCCAAATTTTACATTTAGGATGAACCATTTTTGTGGAAATTGTACAGTGATAGTATGGTGAGAAGATGTGTAGTAAATAAAGAAGTTGGGTTAGTCTTGTAACATTGTCATAGATTGGTCAATGGTGGACATTTTGGGCCACAAAGAATAGCTACTAAGGTTCTTAAATCAAGGTTCTATTGGCCTACACTTTTTGAAGATGCTAGAAACTTTGTGATTAGCTATGATGCATGTGAAAGGAGTGGTAACATGTAAAAGAAGGATGAAATGCTTCAATCTGGAATCTTAGAGGTTAAAATATTTGATGTATGGGGCATTGACTTCATAGGGCCATTTCCTTTGTTAGAGGGTAATAAGTAAATTCTTGTTTATGTTGACTATATTTCCAAATGGGTAGAAGCTCAAGCATGCTCAATGAATGATGCAAGGGTTGCTTACAAGTTCTTAAAGAAATTATTCTCTCGGTTTGGTATGCCTAGAGTAATAATAAGTGATGGGGGAACACATTTTTGCAATAAAAATATGGAAAAATTATTGGCTAGATATAGGGTGAAGCATAAAGTAGCTACACTTTATCACCCTCAAACAAGTGGAAAAGTTGAGGTGAGCAATAGGGAGTTGAAGAAAATTTTGGAAAGAATAGTGAGTAAGTCAAGAAAAGAATGGGCAAGGAAGCTTGACAATGCTTTATGGGCATATAGAACAACTTACAGAACACTTATTGGGATGTCTCCTTTTAGGTTGGTTTATGGCAAGGCATGTCATCTTCCTGTTGAACTTAAGCACAAGGCCTATTGGGCAATAAAATCTTTGAATTTTGATTTCAAGAAGGTAGCTAAAAAGCGATTATTATATATGAGTGAGCTTAAAGAAATTAGAGAGGTAGCCTATGAAAATTCAAAGATTTATAAAGAACGCATAAAGAAGTGGCATAATGCAAGAGTTATAGTAAAGAGATTGAAGGAAGGAAACCAAGTTTTGCTTTTCAATTTAAGGCTTAAATTATTTCTTGGAAAGTTGAAGAGTAAATGGTCAGGACCATTTATAATGACTCACTCATACTGTTATGGAGCTGTGGAATTGCACAACACATGAGGAGAAAATTCAAAGTGAATGGTTAGAGACTAAAGTTGTACCATGGAGGCAAATTTGAGGATTTCCATCAAGTTGCATACTTGAAGGAATCAACTAAGTGAACAACATGGCAGTCTAGCTTATGGACCCTTAAAAGAGTGCTTCTTGAGGGCTGAACCAAGATTGTTTTATTTTTGTTTTGATTTTTTTTCCTTTATGATTTTAGGAAATTAAGGAAATGAGGAACTCAAGAAGAGGTTTTGTAAGTTTACTTTATGTGGCAAATTTTTTTCAAAATGCATATTCAGGTCGCATGGCCTTATGCTTTTCATATGGCCATGTGCCTTACAACATTGTGATTCTTGATATGCAGGGCACATGGTCGTGTGCCTTGTGTCGTCAAATTTGTTATTGTGCAGGTCACACAGTTGTGCACCTACACTATCCTAATTTTTCAAGAGATGTAAAATCTCATTTTTCAAGAAACATTCCCCACTTCCTAAAGACCTATGATTTCTAACCTTCACTAACTTTCCCACTTCCTAAACCCTAGACATCCTAACCCTTCACACTTCCCATAAACTTTACCCAAATCCCACTGCACCACCTCCCCTATATAAACACACACTTCTTATTCACATTCACACATCCTTTATTCTCTTTATTCTTTACACCATCTTCCATTATCCCATATTTTCTCTACACTTCATCTTCCTCATATCACCATGGAAAGAGACTAAAGGAGAAAGAGTATTTCTAAGAAGAAGTCTGCTCCTCCTTCGAAGAGAATATGGCTTGGTGGAAGCTCTAATAATTTAGGTGGTGCTATCAAAGAAAGGATGGTAAAACCCTTCCCTAATCAAATTCAATTTAGGCATGATGGACATAAGAATAAGTTTGAGCAATTAATGGGTAGAAAGATTGTGCCTAATAGGTATATGAGTGCTACCTCTTTGACTGAAATTGGGTTGCTAGATTAGGCTAATTTGTATGTTAATAGAATAGAATGGAATTAATTTGTCTTAATGAAAAATCCCTCTTATGCTCCACCCACTTATGAGTTTCTCTCTTTATTTAATTTTAATTAACACACTCTTACACTCACTTTTCAATTGGGGAATAAAGATCATACCTAGGATTTTTTGCACTTAATGATGTTTTTCATTTTCCTAAGAACCAAGATGCTAATGTTGCATATGATAGGAATGAGTTTTTGAGAGAAATAACTAGGGAGAGAGATGCTTTCTATGAGGCTAGGTCAGTGAATGAATCCCGAATTTGATTGGCCGCATTGAAATATTTGCATAGGCTCATGGCACATTCCTTGTTTCCTAGGAAAGAAGGGGATTTCGTGGTCACCGCCATAGAACTTAACATTTTTTTATTGCATGGTCAATGATATAAAGCTCGATGTGTGCCATGCTTTAGTTGGGAAATTGAGAGATGTTGCTTCAAAAGTGATTAGGGCTATCAAAGTGGGAGGACTAGTAACCACCATAGAAAAATACCTAGGTTTTGACACTAAAAATATGCCATTTGAGAAGGTTAAAGGTCATCATTTCATTGATACTAGCATGATGGAAGCAATGAACTTGGTTCGAGTTGATCATATAGAGAGAGCCTTCCTTATCCAACCCGCACCTTCGGAAGCACTAGAAGAGGAGGATGAGGAAGACCAAGATGTGACTCTAAATAATGTCATGGCAAGGTTGGAATATTTGGAGCCATAAGTTGGAGTCACATACTTAAATGTGGGAGAGATGAATGTCGAAGTTAGAAGAATGAGACTCACTTCAAGGCAAATGAATGGCACATTGAGCATGCTTAATCATAACCTTAATGCATATTTCAGCTCATAAAATTTTGTTCCACCTCCATTCCCTCATGGTGAAGAAATGGAAGAAGAAGAATCCTCATCCAAGGGTGAAGGTGAAGAGTGAAACCTTTTTTTTTAATGTTATTTGGTTCTAGCTTGAACAATGTTTATTTAATGTTTGTTTTAAGTTGTTTTTAGTTATGTGTTTTATGGAACAATGTGTTCTTAGGGTATGTTTTGTTATGTTTGGTTAAAGTGTTCTAGTTTGTTTTTATTTAAGTTGTTTGGAGATTTTTATTTTATTAATGTAATTGTTTTTGTTTTGAATTAATTTCTCTCTTATATTGTTGCATTGCTTATATAATGCTTATCATATGCCTTATGATGAGAACAGGTTGCGATGAGATAAGAAAAAGAGCATCAGTGTAGGTTTATTAGAGTATAAATGAGCGATTTTTGTAATTAGGTCACATAGTCGTGCATTTTCAGCATATGGTTGTGCGCCTTACAACACCAGAATTATGCATCACTATGTCACACAGCCATGGAACTTTTTCACATGGTCGTGTGACCTAATGACCATTGGCAGTGCAAATTTTTCCTGTTCTTTTTTTTGTCATCTGCTCATGCAATGAGGACATTGCACTTTTTAAGTGTAGGGGAGGAATAAAAACTTTTCAAATTTTAAATTTTAAATTTTTTGTTTGTTTCCTATTTTATTTTTTTATTGTTGATTTGATTTGATTTTGATTTGTGTTTCTTTTTAAATTGGGATTTTTTAAGCTTAACTTCCATTTTAATTTCTAATTCCTATTTGATTAATGAAATTTTGACTTGATGATTTTATTTTCCTTTTCGTATAAAATTTTAAATTTATTTCTTTTCCTTTTTATTTTAGAAATAAAATCCTTTGCATCCCATATTCCTTTTCTTATTTAAACCCTTCTTTTCTTTTGTTTTGTTTTTGTTTTTGTTTTTGTTATTTTCATTGTCTTGTGTTGTTTTATTTTTTTTACTAACATTGTTATGATGGCTAGAACAAAAACTTTATATCAAGGAAGGAGCCTTAGTGATGGCAAGGGTAAGTCCAAAGACATAAGGAATGATTATGAAGATTTCTTTGCCATTTATTCTGAAGAGGAAGGTAAGAGATTATGCTCCTTAGTCAAAAGAAATTTTAGCAAGCCAAAATATTTTGATGATGAGGTACTTTTAAACATGGGGATTAAGGGAACCATCTATTTTTTTTTTGTAATAAATTAGAGTGGTCTAAATTGGCTACAATCGAATATGATGTGTTCTTTAAGCTAACTATAGAATTTACACTACATTTAAGATTCTTGATTCAAATCAAGGGGTCTTTTCTTATAGGTTCTTTGGGAAAGAGTACTATTTTAATTATGAAATCATGTATGATATCTTTGGTTTTCCTAAAGGAGGTGTTTGTCAACCTATATTGGATTATAATATGAGTAGTTTTAAGCATGAAATCACTGGTGGTGATAGAGTTAGTGAGGGTCAAGTAATGACTAGTGGTTTGATTCAAGATCACTCATATTTAATTATGCATAAATTCATGACACACATAATCTTTGGAAGAAAATATAGCACTAGGGTTTCTCCTAATGAGTTATTTGTGTTTTGGTACTTGAAAACTAACTTAAAAGTATACAACACATACTTTGTTTTATGCCCTATGTGGCATTTTGTACAAGCTAGGAAAGCATTATTGTCGATGGGGCATATTGTCACTAGTTTTGCATTATATTTTTCTTCATTCAAATTTTCCAAACACCAATTAGAGCCATTAGAAGTTGAATCCCTAGATGAAGACTACCTTGTTCGGGCTGACATCATCACATAGTTTAATGAGTTTCATGATGTCACTTCAAGGAGATACTATTTGTTGCAATAAGTGGCATTGCAACATGGTGAAATCCATTTGCCTCCTAACTCAATGGAGGAAGAAACTAATGAAAGTAACAGTTGAGTCAACAAGAGAGGGAAGACCAAAGAATGGAAGAAAGGAATCTTAAAGAAGATCGAAGAGCTAATGTACATCTCTAACAATAGGATTAGGAATATAATCATGGATATGCCTAATGATATAGAAAAATTTGAGAGGTATTATGAATTCAGGGCTATTAGGTTGCTAGCCTAGATTGATGAAATCTTCTACATACTCCCTCAAAGAAAAAGGTCTAGGATGATTAATGAGGTAGCAAATGCCATTGTTGTCACTCCTTTAACTTCTCCACCAAGTGCATTAGAATGAGGGAAGTACACTTTTTTTAGTTTTTATCTGTTTCATTTTCTTTTCATGTTTGTATTTTTGTTTTACTTTAAGAGTCATGCATGTTTGGTTCAATTTTTATGTTGTTCATGCATTACTCTCACACTTGAATTTTTGTAATATATTCACATATAGAACCTTGCTCATTAGTCTTAGTTTTCTTGAAGAAATGATTTAATCTTCTTTTAATGATTTTTTTGGACTTTTTAAATTAGGAGAGTGATTTATGGTTAGGAATTTTTCCATTTTAATGAACTTAATGCTTAAATTTCTATTGAACAAATGAATTTAAATGCTTAATGTTTAAGAAAAAATGTTTGTGTGTAGGAATTTGAGTTTGACCTTAGTATGTTTAAATTATCATGTATTCTAGTTTATTTTCTTCTAAAAAAGGAAGAAGAAATAACAAGATGGAGCGTAAAATGCACTAGTTAGGAGCTAAATTTGAAAAGAATATCTTTAAATGCTCTTTCTACACCAATACTCATTTTTTAGAGTAAGAGTATCTAAAGTACCTTTTTTGGAGGTATCCATACTGAATAGCATAGGAAAGGTAGGGGATACTGAGATTGGGAGAATTTTGAATGAATAAAAGTTTTTAACCGTATATGTGCTAAATTTTTAACTCCCTTAATATTAGAATGATTCCTACTTGCTTCCATTTCTCTTGTTTGTCAATTATTTGCTTTCATGATTTTAATAGAATAGTATGCTCTTCACACGGTAACAATGCATTCTTGATCTCGGGTTACCATTTTAATTTTAAGTTTTTAAGCTTTTTATTAAAGGAAGATTGAAGTAGTTAGTCAAGTTAAAACTAGTTAATGAGTGTGATTCTTTAAATGAATATATGTATTCAAGAATTGTTTGAAGAGAAGCAAACATTCAAGTGTGGGGGAATTTGATGAGTGTAAGAAATGCATTATTTTGAGCACTCAATGTGTTAGGATTAGGTGTAATTTTAGTTGCATTTATGTTGCTTTTGTGGAGTTTTTGTTTAGTTTGCATAAATGTGTGCATGGTTTGTGTTTATGTTTATTTTTAGTATTTTTTATTTTTTTATTATTTTTGTGCATATACGTGTCATAGAATAGTAATGGAAAGATACATGGGGTTCATGATCATTATAGAAGAGTCAAAGGAGCTTGCAATAGGGCATTAAAATTTGATTGGAGTAAATTAAGGAGAAGAAGCTATGCACGACCTTGTGCAAAATATACATGGTCGTGCATCCTGCTATCAGCAGATTTTAATTTCAAAATTAATTACTGATTGAGGGGGATTTGATGGAGATTCACTAGGAAATAAATTAAGGGGTTGGAGGGTAGGGTTTTTAATGGCGTGCAGCCTCAAGAAAAAGGAGGATGACCATTATTTGTTATTTTTCTAAGTTTTTACATTACACTTTCTTTTTATCATTTTTTGGAGAGAACAAAGACTTGTGCTTCTTCATGTTGGTTGTGGAGATTGAGCAAGAGGATTAAAGAATAATAGACCTACTGTTCTAGGGGTTTTCTCTTGTGATTTTGATATTTTTCAATTATATTTTGATTAATGACAATGTCTATTTTATTCTATTCTTCATGTTTGTCTTTTACAATTAACATGAGTGGCTAAGTTCTTTGTTAGGGTTCTTATTTCAATTCAACCATATGATTATTGCAATTAAACCTAAGCCATTAATATTAATCCTTTGGTTGTTTTTGAACTTTATATCTTCATAGGATTGATCACCCTTTAATTAAATTTACACAATGAAACTTGATCGAGAGATAGGTTGCTTTGGATTGAAACAATAACCTGTTAGATGCTTTCTTAGTTGAGAGACATTTAAGCAACTAATATTGATTAAGGGTTAGTGCTTAAACTGGGTTAAATGAATACTTAGTAAGTGAGAGTTGTAAATCTAAGGTGTCAATCTACTTGGTTAATTGTAGGGTTGTCTGAGAGGAAAGCCTATGATTCTTTAAATACGTTCAAATTGGAATAAGGTTAGGTATGGCTTAGGTATTAATTGATCTTAAGAAATGATTGAATTAATAATAAGAACCCTAGCTCTTTAAATTGATTGTTGTTTAATTCAAATATCTTTTTTTTTAATTTAAAACGTCCTTTTTCGTTGTTTAAACAAACAAGCACAATTAGCATTACAGTACTTAATTTGCAATCTCTATGGGATCGATATTCAATTACTACTTATACAATTCTATATACTTGCAGATTATGCATCACTGGCCTTTTTTAGCATGGGGGCTAGACATAATTAGGAGAATTCATCTAATAGCTTTATACAGGCACAAATTTATCCTAGTGGCAGTTGAGTACTTTAACAAAGTGGGTCAAAGCAAAATCATATGCAAAATTGGGGGCAAAGCTAGTGGCTAAGTTCATGAAAAAGAATCTATTATGCTGATATAAGATTCCTCACCACATAGTTTTAGACAATGGTGTTCAGTTCCAAGGGGAAGTCAGGGAATTACTAAAGAGTTATAAGGTAGAACACCACAAGTCATTACCATACAAACCATAAGCGAATTGTGTTGTCGAAGCTTCAAATAAAAGATAAAAAAGATCCTAGCAAAGATGACTTAAACTCATTGAGACTAGGCAGACAAACTACCATATGCTTTATAAGGATATTGAATGACGATAATAACTTTAATAGGAGCCACTTCTTTTTCACTAGTGTATGGAACTGAAGCAGTCCTTCCAGTTGAAGTAGAGATGAAATCACTTCGTGTAACAATCAAATTAGAATTGTATGAAATATAAAAGACTCAGTAAAGGCATGATAGCCTTACTATTTTAGATAGTTAAAAACTTAAAGAACTTTATCATATACAATTGTGTTAAGCTCGATTGGTAAGAGCCTTCAACAAAAAAGCAAAGAACAAAAGTGTTAAAGTAGGGGATTGTGTGTTAAAGTAGGCCTAATAAAATATTCCAAATCCAAGAGGAAATTTCTTATCAAATTAGAATAGCCCATATCCGGTTAAGACCATCTTATCTAAAGAAGTAGTCAAGCTGATGGATTCTAAGGGGAATGAGTTCTCATACCAATCAATACTAATCGCCTGAAGAAATACCATGTCTAAGAAAATAAAAATAATAATAAAATAATAAAAAAAGAAAAAAAAAAGATCAAGAAAGATATCAAAATCCTTGCTGAGTTAAAAATCGAAAAAAGGTGACTCAAGCAAAAGTTAGGGGTCTTCCCGCTAGGTTGAAAACTTGAAAGGGTCATCTAGGCAATAGTTAGGGATTTCCGCTAGGTTGAAAATATTAAAAGGTAGCCTAGGAAAAAGTTAGGGAAATGAGAGGGAAAATACTTAAATAGAAAATCCCAAAAGGCTAATTAAGGACAGGGGTACCTTTATATTGAAATATGCATAAATGCACCTATACCTCTTTGGAATGTTTTCAATAAACATGCAAATGTCTATCAAATCATGTGAATGTATTTGTGAAAATGACATGCATCACTATCACTTTTTTAGTTGCATCAAACATGTTAAGTAGAAATACTTATGTTTCTCATTAGTTTTATGATTTTTAGACTGTAGATCATCACTATAAACCCTTGAAATAGAAGTGAGAAACATTCAAAAAAGATAAAAAAATGAAAGAGAAAAAGAAAGAAAGAAAAACAAAAAGAAGAAAAGAAGAGAAGAATGATAAACACAAATGTAGATAGTCACTATCAGAAACACAAGCAGAACAATCATCATGTAAGAAGTCCATCATACAACAATACACGTCACAGATAAAGACAATCAATAGAAACACAAGCAACCATAATAACACAAAAGTTATAAACACAATACAGTACGAAAAAGGAGGATACAAGCCCAAATACATGCCTAGAGTCTATAATCTTGGGAAGAATAATACAACATGAGCTACTACAACCAAAAGCCTACACTTACCTTGTAAAACAAGTTGATCAGCTGTACCTGCTATTAAAGGGCAATCTCTTTACCCCTTCATCCTTCATTTTCATCAAAAACCCTAAGGGCATCCTCATCATGCCTCATGAGCTCCTGCTTTAGCCCTCTAATACGTTCATTTAAAGAAACTTCCTTTGATTCCTGCTCCCAACTAGCTAGAGTATAATATTGATGCATAAAAAAAAAATAAAAGTCATATCATGCATATACATACATGCATACATATCATGCATATACATACATGCATACATATCATGTCATTATAGGAAAATAAGTTGTGAAGAGTAAGACAATACCAGTGGGAACTATAATGCTCCATAAAATAATGCTGAGAGCTAATAAGATGAACGAATAATGAGTCCACCTCAGAGCAAGGAACCTAAGAAGGGAAAAAATAAATGAGCCTCAGTATCAACAAAATATGATAAATAAAAAGTGATGAAAATGCATATGGGTTGCCTTTTAAGGGGCATAAGATGGTGGAAGGCAATCAGGTGCTGAAAGTGGATAAGTTGTAAAATTGCCAGTGATAGTCAATACCTACAACATGGCAATAATGGGATCAGTAATACTCCCACTCAACATGCTCCCAGTAGTAGCACCACTAGCATGGGAAATGCCAACACCACCCTCTATATCAAGTTCCTCATCAATCGTATGAGACACGAAACTAGTCCTCTTGTGTCGAGAATGATGTCCCTATAAAAGATATAAAAATCTTAAAACTATTTCTTTTATGTTTATCATCGATAAATTTGTTTCTTGAATTATACATAAAAATATATACCGGAGTATGAGAAGTTGCCTGGGAAGGAGAGGGATAAGAAAAAGGGCTCACTACAAATTGGGAAGTGGTAGCACTAGCACAACAAGATCATAACCATCCTCACCTCGAAGGAGGAACAAACTTGCCAATAACAGTAGTATCAAATTGTAGAGGAATCAAAACACTAGTATAAGAAACATCTGGAGGCTCTAAAAATGCCTCTGTAGGCTCTTATACTCCTGCCAAGATGAGGTCATCTCCAATCAGCACACACCACTAGTATATGGAGCTAAGTGGAGGCACCATAACTCTCCTTTTCTCTAGAACTTCCCACCAATGAAAGACTCACTCTCCCAAATTCCAAGAGTGATCCATAGCACCAATCAATAACACTCTTAAATGAGTCATTAATCTAGCTGCACTTATCTCAATAAACCATGAAATCTCAATCATGGCCTACTAATGAAGACGAATTTACAAGAAAATGACAAGTTCTCAAACTCAAAAAAAGAAGAAGAAAAGATGCCTAAAATGATCATAGAGCTACATACCTGATTAAAAGTCAAGTTCATTGAAAGCCGCCTAGCCACAATAGGGGACGTAATCATATCTTGAACTGATCTAACCAAACTCTATACTGAGGGAAGCCAGCCTCAGTCTAGTTGTTCACTAGAGGATGAGGGAGAATATTTAGCTCTTAAGCCTAGATATGAAATGCATAAGTCAAACAACAGGAGATAAAAGAAAAAATAAGATAGTATGGCAAAGAAAGCTCACTCTAAGAGGAAGGCTCTAATAATACTACGTGACGTTATTGATGCTACCAGGTAGCTAAATGACCTTATCATGCTAAGAAAATGGTTTGCAACATAAAAAAAATTAAAATATGTGTTTGCTAAAAATGCTTATAGATCTATTTTTTAGGAAACATAACAACACCACCAACATTCATCAAGCAACAATGGATGGTCGCACAAGCTAAGCAGTAAAAACATTACAACAATAGTACAAGCTGAGTAACAAAGACACATCAAAGCTCAAAAGTTTGTTAAGTTAAGAAGCAACCAAGCTAAGAAGAAATACAAAGCTAAAAAGCAACTAGGCTAAAAAGTCACATAAAACTCAGAAGCATAGCAACAAAAGCTAAGAAGTTGTAAGGGCTAAGAAGCAAAACAATCCAAACTAAGAAGCATCACAAGATAAGTGGTAAAGTAAAATAAAAAAACATGATAGCACACTGCAAGTAGCAAAATAACAGTCACATCAATAATGCCAAAAAAGTCAAAAGAATATAGAACATAACAACTCTTATTTGATTGGTGAGTATACAATATATGATAGTTGTAAGCATCTAATTTCAGGATAGTTGAGTGTGGATGCGATAAAGGACTCCAGTGATAAAAATATTATAAATAGATCTTCAACAGTTAAAGTTTGAAACCTCAAAAGCCTAAATGCATTTTCAAAAGAGTTTAATTATTTTTTAGGACTTAATTGTGATGTTTTCTTTCTTAAGGACCCAATTGAAAAGTTTAAATTCTTTAAAGGGTCTTTTGGTAATTAAAAAGAGATCAAAATTCTGTAATTTTGATCAAAGTTACATAAAACCGATCTAAATTATGTAATTTCAATCAGAAGTACATAATCCCGATTGAAATTAGACATGTTCCGTCTTTTTTTTGATATTTACAGTGAATAAATTTTTTTTTTCTGATTAGTCAAATAATATGATATATCCCTTTTTTAAGATTTATCTGAATTTTCAAAAGATCAAAAAGTCCTTTTAAAATTAAAACTCTATCACTATGAAGAGAGGAAATCACAATAGGATACGTCTTTTAGCTAGGGTTTTCTATAAAAACCTAGCTTAAACTCTCCTAATGGACTTCTCTCCTATCTCTCTTTTCCTATACCTTTTTTTGAGACTTTCACTTTTCTTACGCAATGTTCAAAAAATATTTTCTTATGAAATTAATATGAACCCTAAAAGGGGTTAAATGCAAGCATGAAGCTTAATGATAAAGAATTCAAGCTAATTAGCTTAATTTCTTATTTTGAAATTAATTAGCTTGATATGGACAAATTTTGGTAAATTTTTCTATTTTAGATTCAATAAGGAAGATTCTAGAAGATTCTATAAGATGTAAGAAGATTCAAGAATTTTCCAAGTCAAAGTCAACAAGTTAAAGTCAAAGCCAAAGAGTTAACAAGTCAAAGTCAATGGTGAATGGTCAACATCCTACATGGCATGCTTCAATGCTTAGTTGTCATAAGTTGTCATTTTGCTTAGTTGTAATGAGTTGTCATTAGTTGTCAATTTTGACTTTTTAAAGATAAGTTGTAATGAGTTATCATTAGTTGTCAATTTTGACTTTTCTAAGATGAGTTGTTATGAGTTGTCATTAGTTGTCCTATTTTGAAAGAAATCTCCTTAATTAAGGATTTTTCTATATAGGTATCTTTGGGAATAAGAAATAAAACCTTTTCCTTCAAGGATTAGGTTATTTACATGTCTATATAAGGGCTACAAATATATAAAATGAATTTTAGAGAAGCATTAAAATATTAAAAGTGAGGTTTTTCCTTAAACTTTGTTCTTTGAAACCTTGCAAGTTTACTTGAATTGTTTCACTTCTACCTTTCATTACAATTGCTAGGTTAGATTACACTTAGAATTGTGTGATTGTTTATCTTTTAATAGTTAAGTATCTTTCTTCACTTTAATAAGCAAGGGGTTTAGCCTAAGGATCATCAAGGTTAGGTTGTGTTGATGGAGCTAAACCCCTTTTTAAATTAAAGCAAGATACTTAGCTATTAAAAGATGAACAATCACATAATTCCAAGTCTAACCTAGCAATTGTAATAAAAGGTAGATGTGAAACAATTCAAGTAAACTTGTAAAGTTTCAAAAGAACAAAGTATAAGGAAAAACCTCACTTTTTATTATTTTAATGCTTCTCTAAATTTGTTTTTCTTTGTATAAGCCCTTATATAGTCATGTAGATAACCTAATCCTTAAAGGAAAAGGTTTTATTCCTTATTCCCAAAGATACCTATATAGAAAAATCCTTAATTAAGGAGATTTCCTTCAAAATAGGACAACTAATGACAACTCACCTTTGAAAAGTCAAAATTAACAACTCATTACAACTCATGACAACTAAACATTGAAGCATGCCATATCACATGTTGACCTTTGACCTTTGACTTTGACTATTTGACTTTGATTTGTTGACTTATTGACTTTGACTGGGAATATCCTTGAATCTTCTCACATCTTCTAAAATTAGCTTATCGACTCTAAAATAGGAGAATAACACAAAATTTGTCCATATCAAGCTAATTAATTTCAGAATAGGAAATTAAGTTGATTAGCTTGAATTTTTCATATTCAGCTCCATGCTTGCACTTGTAATTCCTTTTAGGGTTCATATTATTCCCTCCCTCTTGAAGATGATTCACCCTCGAATCATAGCCATCTTCTAAAGTTAATAAATTCATGAATCCTCCAGGGTCAAATACAAACACCTTTGTTGAAAACTTCTCCTTTGATGTAATGGTCCATAAAAGTAGCTTCAATATAGCTTGAATGTGATTGAAAATTTGGAATGTAGAACTCTTATCCATGAACTTGTAAGAATTGTATTCTTTTTACTTCCTTCTAAACTTAAAACATGAATATCTCAAGTTCTTCTTGGTACAAGCGAAGACTCCAGAGATTGCATTATTGACATAAGGAACTTTAACAACATCAGCAAATGGATCTTTGTATAGCATAGAAGTTTGTAAAATAACTTTTAAAACACTAGAAAAAGAAAAATTAAAGTTGTTAATATAATCAAAGTGAATAACCAACTTGTTATCCTCCTTATTCTTTTCTACACAAACTTCTTGGTTTGCCTCTTCATGAGTTAATCCTTGCACATCTTCAATAGATTGCTCAAAAATGTGCAAACAATCCTTATTATCTTCAAATAACTTCAACAAAAATGACTATTCTTGGATTCACACTCTATTTTGATCTCCTCACACATAACCACTTCTTTTTTACACTTCTCTTTATGAATAATGCTCTCCTCCACTTTATTAGTTTGATCACATAATTAATCCTCATGTTTTTTCTCATGATCATTTAACACCACTTCAACATTAGCACCACTTTGATTATCAACCTTATTACTCCAACTCTCTCCATCTAAAGCAAGTATAATCACATCATTTAAAGACAAATTAAGTTATAATTGTACCACAAACATAATATCTTATCTAATTTCACTCTTAAGCCCGTTTATGAATCTTGCAATTTTCTTCCTTCATATTCTCCTAAATCACTTGAAATTATAAAAAACTTAAACTTTTTAGCATAATCATCAACACTTAAATCATCCCCTTATTTAAGTCTTTGCAATTTAAGATAGAATTTATTCCTAAGATCACGAGGAATGAAATATCTAGACATTAACCCTTTCATTAACTCCCAATTTCTAACCTCATTTACCATTAAATCTTCCCACCATAAAGCAACATGACCCATAAATGTATTAAAAGCAAGTTCGCACTTTTGAAAATCACTTATCTGAAGAGAATCAAATATCTCCTCCTTTTGTTGCACCCACTTCAAGTAAATATAAGGATCATCCCACCAAGAAAATAAGGCATGTCCATAATTACCACACTTAAAGATAATTTAGAAAAAAAATATAAAATAAATCTTTACAAAGCACTCCCTTACATGTTTACACTCAAGGATATGAATGCTCTCATGTTTAACTAATATATATATATATATATATATATATTAAAGGATACATAACCAAACCTTGAAGTTTGGCTCTAATACCAAACTGATATGAACCCTACCTATAATAGAGATAAAACATGCATCCAACTTTGAATATTAGCCTAAGGATCATCAAGGATAGGTTATATTGATAGAGCTGAGCCCCTTGCTTATTAAAGTGAAGCAAGATACATAGCTATTAAAAGATGAACAATCACATAATTCTAAGTCTAATCTAACCTAGTAATTGTAAAGAAAGGTAGAAGTGAAACAATTCATGTAAACTTTCGAAGTTTCAAAGGAACAAAGTTTAAGATAGTTAAGTATCATGCTTCACTTTAATAAGCATGGGGTTTAGCTCCATTAACACAACTTATCCTTGATGATCCTTGGGCTAATATTCAAAGTTGGATGTGTGTTCTATCTCTATTATAGGTAGGGTTCATGTCAGAAATATTAGTTTTTTTAGGAAGAAGCAGTAGGCTTTTGAAAGGAAAACAACAAGTTTTGAAGATCCATTTAAAAGCAATGGTGATTTATACTAGTCTAAGGGGCAAATTAATATTGCATCCCTACCATCTTCTCTCTTACTTTCTTCTATTTTTTTTATATTTTATTATTTTGATTCTATTAAATTTTAACTTTATTTTTATTTTTATTGTTATTTTGTTTATTCACTAATCATTGTTTATTTTTTGTTTATGATAGTGATTATGGAGAGAATCACATGATGAGCTCACTTAGAAAACAAAATCCATGAAGATCCATGGAATGCTGTGGATTGAGTTTTGTTGCCAAGTATAGTTTCTAGAGTTTATTTATTTATTATTATTTTGGTTATTTTATTTTGTATTTTTTGGGATGTGTTAATTTTTATTCTCTTATTATTTTCAGTAGATAATTGTAATAAATCCTATATGTGTGGTTGTGTGTTTATTTTAATTAATTAGGTTGTAAGATTAGGGTTTTAAATGGGTGATTAATTAAAATTAATGGCTATAGAGATAATTAGCGTTTTTAAATGAAATTGAATTAGATTTAAGTGGATAGAATTAGGGTTGTTTGTGAATTATTTTATTATTTAATAATTTGATATTTAAGGTCATTTTTAACTAAATTAGGTTTTTTTAGAAGAGATAAATTAATTGATCATTTGATCTTTTTATTTGAATGTTTTTGTATTTTTTTAATGTTTTTGGGCTTTTTTATTTATTTTTATATGTTTTGGGCTCCAAGCCCATGTTAGGCTTTAGCCAGTTTAATTAATTTTAGGTTTAGGTTGTTTCTTTTTTGCCTATCTCTTAATTAGCCCATTTCATTTAATAGGTTATTAAATTAATTAGGTATAGATTTTAATAAAAATGCATTTTAGGCCCATAATTAGCCCATGTAGTTAATTAGATAAAGGCCCACGTAGTTTAATTTAATTAATTTAGACTTAGCCCATTAACTAAAAGCCTTTCCATAACTTGTAGATTTAAGATCACCTTATAATTAAAACATATAGAATTAGGCCTGCTAATTTTAATACTTCATAATTTGTAGATTTAGGCCCATTTTTAGAATTAAAATAAATAGGCTTATGATCACTTAATTAAAATTGAGTAGGGATTAAGCCCATTAGTCTTTAGGGTCACTTGTAAATTAAAACATGTAGATTTAGCCCATTTAATTAAAATCAATGTAGAATAGACTAATTTAGGGATTATGAATTCAAATGAATGCATTGTTTACATGTATTTTTCATGACTAGTTTTCCTGGAGTTAACTATTTAAATAAGGGTTTATATGAAATTGCATGTAAATAGAGGATAAGCTAGTAATTCATAAAGTAATTCTAAAAGAACACGAACTAAAAAAAGTTAGTATTCCTTACCTAGAATCTCTTGGTTGTGGTGCTAGCTTTCTTTTAGGGAATTGATTAGAACCATTTTTATTTGTCCTACTTATTACCCTAGGTGGTGACTCCTCATCTCCACACCATGTCTTTGTGATAATGATTAGTGTATTCTCTAGAGCCCTGAGCTCAAATAGTATCGCGATTGCTAAAATCTTTGGCGCATGCTAAACCTTATTTTCTATAATAGTCTAAAAAATGAATGATTAAAATCTCGTCCTTTTGATAGACCTTAAGTGACGAGCTTCACTTGTGGAAGAGGAAGCAACATAGGATGAATTCCTTTAGGAGGAATATTGACAGCTTCAAAATTAATACCATCAAAGTTTATCTCAACATTCTCAAACCAAGGAATATTAAAGGTAGAAGAAGAAGAGGCGGCCATAGTAGAAATGAGAAAGAAAGCTTTGAGCTTAAACAAAAATCTTAATAAATCATAAAAGTAGTCAAAATGACAAAGGAAGCTAAAAAGCAAAAGCAAAACACTTACAAAATGATGGAATATAGTCTTTAAAACCAAAAACCAAGTCCATAAGAGTTGGAAGTAGAGAAAAAAAAATGCAAATCAATCTCACAAACCCAAAAAATAGATAACAGAATTGTAAGAACATAAAACACTCACCAAAATGCAAAAAAAAAAAAAAACAAACACACATATAAATAGGAAAATGCACCTTTGGAGTGCATGTCACATGCTTAGGGGGCATGGAACGATCCTTGGGAACATGACTCATGCCTGAAGGAACTAACATGCATATTTTTGATAAATTTTTGCATAAAACCTTCAAATGTTTTATTTTCATGTATCTTTGGTACTACAAAACATGCATAGTCTTACTCATGAATACTTAAAAGATCATCCACACATGGAGCATCTCATACACACATGCTAGCACAATGAGCACTATAGACCATATTTAAGTAGATTACATCTAAGAAAATTACATCAGTATCTTAAAAGATGACATCATTTGCAACTCAAAAGGTCATATAATGATCTCGGAAGATGACACCATCATATCACACATCTAAGTAAATCATCAAAATCTCAGAATATAACATCATTTGCATGTAAGAATATCACATCAGTAACTCGAAGGATGACATCATTAAATCACACATGTAAGTAGATCATATCTCAAAAGATTACATTAACATCTTAGAAGATGACATCATTTGCATCAAAGAAGATCGCATTAACACATCAGAAGATGACATTATCATATCAAACATCTAAGTAGATTATATCTCAAATATTATATGCCTTATTGCATATTACTATCACATGCTTGCCTTATTTGCTTGAATCATCTTATATAAATAATGCATTTCTTTTGCATGCATCTCGAATTACAGCATCCTATGTGAATCCCAAAAGGCATCATTTGCACGAGATCAAAATTACATCACTACCATGCTTGTGTGAAAATTGCATCTCATCTTGCTTGGGTCTTAAAAATGCATCATGCATCTTGATTGCATCATTTTCATTATCCTTAAAAGGATCGATTCATCAGCAACAAAGATGAGCTTGACGTTAACAAATTGCATGACACATTGTCAGGTAAGTACCTATTCTTGAAAACCAAATTTTGTATCTTTGTATTACTTCATATGTATTAGCATTACTGCTAGGAGGCTATGCAATATAAGCAAAGTAGGGGGGCAATTGTTAGACATCAAGTTTTTACTATTCCCAAAAGGTCTAACAATGAAAGCAATGACAAGAGTCTATTTGATTCATATTACCTTTAAAGTGTGCAAGAACCTAAAAATATCTAAAAACCATAAACTAGACTTTCAAAATGACAAGTCAAACTCCAAAAGATTGAGTCATATTTCGATTTCATGGAAAAAATAAATCTTGAAAAGGTAAGTTGCATGCTTTAAATAAACATGCAACTTACTAGTCCAACGCTTGTCTCACAAAATTGAGATGCAATTCCATAAAAATGGAAGCCAATTTTGTTAAAACAGACATAAAAAATGCATTCAGAAGGGTTAAGAACCTCAAAATTAACCTCGACCTTATTAAAATCGCCCTTGAAAATGTCAAAACGCACTTTAGAACACAACGACATGACTTAGAAGGGGCTTAGCTCATGCCTAGAGGGTGTAGCACACCCCCATGGTGTGTGGCACACCCTTTTAGGGTGTGGCATATGCCCTAGACATGCTTAGGGGCATGAAACAACCCATGTTTGCTTATAAATAGTCCTTTCCTCATTTTTAGGGGGGCCAGTGAAAATATACTGAAACTTTATCAAATTGAAGACTCTAGACTCCTAATCTACACATTTTTAGCCTATTCCACATATTTTTCCTAGGTTTTCTATACCATTTTGAACTAATTGTCAAACCATGCTTCAAAGGTATACAAATCTACATTCTACACATCATGTGCAACCTCTCAACGAGGACAACTTGATCTCTACATAAAGTAAAAGCTTCTAAGCTCAGTCAAATATGAGGACCAAACAATCATTTTTGTACGTTTACTTTTATACATTGCTACATTTATTTTCATTGTGTTTTCTACTATTTAGAAATATTTTGTCATTATTAGTATTCATTCTATTCAAATTCATCTTAACATCTACAAAATGCATATGATTAAGTGTCTCTCTCTATTTATCAAATTAATTGAGCATTTCCTACACACTTGCTATCCTAATGGATGAATGGATGGAATTGCACAAATCTGAGCCAAACTTTGTTTTGCAAGTGTATTCTAGATCTAGGATTAGATTTACATTTCTACACTTTTTTCCTTTCAAATGTATTTACTAGGAAAGCCTTATAATATTTATAATAAATTTCTTTACTTTCTGCGTTGTGTGATTATGTAATATACAAACTATCATTTTAAAACTAGGGTGTTGTAGTAGCCATGTATTAAGCATTGTGTGATAAGAAATAACCATAAAGTAGATGCAATCTTCTAAACCCTGAATCTCTACTGGGGATAATATTTTCCTTTACATTTTATTGAGAAATCAAGTGGCGAGTCCACAAACACAAAACATCTCATCACACAAAACATTGTTCCTATCCCGTAAATGGAACAGATGTCCCAAAAAACTATCTTGAATCTGCATAATTCACTAGTTACTCACACTCAAACTGAGGGTTTTATGAGTACTATTTTCGGTGACATTTCTTTACTGGATTAATTTATTGAGCTCTTTCATTCTAGAGTCTTGTTGAGCATCATATTCACTTTGATACCATCACCCCTCCTATCTTCACTCCTTTGGATGCTTCACATATAAGTGTTGTCGACCAATAGCATGTATAAACTATAACACTAGTTGCTAATATTAATAAAAATTTACATTTCAAGTCCCTTGGACAAAAGCAGAGTACTTATATGGCCTCGCCTCATCTCAGAGAATATTTACTATACAGGTTATAGACAACTGGTGAGTAAGTATTTTACAATATACATGATATGTCTGATGTCCATGATTTTAAATATACTTTTATAGGATAGAGTTATGAACACATCTTAGAGCATGAGAACGATGTGCTTCATCAGCAACTTGTATATTTGAGCACTAGACGCTTTGATGTTGATACTTTAGGTGCTAGAGCTTCTTATATAACCCCTCAAACAATTAACCAAGCTAGCCAGTGGAGTCTATGTCCTAACACTAGAGCTCTTAGATTGATTGATACATTATTGAACTTTTCTTTTGCTACTGTGTTTGTTGTATGATAATTGATTTACCCGTGTGCTTGTAGTTTACCTCTTTCTGACCTTTAGAACACTTATGCTAACTTTTAAACTTTATTATTTTCTCCTCAGTCTTCGACTGTTTTTTCCCCCAAAGTTACATTTTTCCTCTGGTTTCTAAAAACCTTCCTTCATGGAGATGGGACACTAGGATCATCAATATTCTTAAAGAATAGAGCAAAACTCATGCTTGTCATTCTGACTTGAATTCATCAATGCGTTTATGGCATTCTTTTTGTACAACCAAAATCTTTTATTTATTCTTTTTTTTCTTTTTCTTCTTCTTTTTTATGACTTTATTTTGCCTACCTTTTAGGGTTTTCAACTTAGCAAGCTTGCCTTAACTTTTATCTAAGCTACCCTCATGGGTTTTCAACTTAGCAGGCTTGCCCTAATTTTTGCTTAAGCCACCTTTGCAAGTTTTCAGCTTAGTAGAATAAATTTTATCTTTTCTATCTTTTCTTTTTCTTTTGTTTCTTAGATTTGGTTACCAAAGAAACTCAGTTTATTCATTGCTCCTACTGGTCTTTTGTATTACCAACCCTATCAATTGCAATCTCATGCCTTGAACATGAAAGGAAAATTTGTAAGAGTTGAAAGGAATTCAAGTTATTAAGCCACTTAGATTCTCATATAAAATCATAGAGGGTATTGGCTGAGTATTCTCTCCACTCAGCTCAAATAGACTTTTCTAGCCCATGATACTAGTTCACTATTGTACCTTTTAAAGAGAGCATAAATAGTTTACTGCTCAAGGATAAAAGAAGCTCTAGTGGTGCTCAAAGCAGTTGAGTATTGGCTAAGATGCATTCTTGGATCTCTAATACCATTACATTTCTATAGTTGAGGCATCTTGAACTTATCTAGTAACTTTTCTCCTTCGATGAACATCATATCATTAATGTTAAAGTTGTATCCCGTACATTGTCCTTTCATTAATTCTTTCATTTTAGACATCTTTTGAGCCAATGGTTGCATCTAATTGGACTCTAGTTCTTAAATTAGATTTAGTGACTCTTTCTTTGCATTTTACACCATGTAATATTCAACATTATAATGTTTCATCTCCATACCATGCACAATTCTAAAAGCAACATTACCATTATTAACAAGAATGGTAACTGATGGAGCAACAGTAGCAGGTCGAATGGTTGTAGTAGGTGGAATAGTAATAATAACATGTGTTATTTCTATTACAAGAGGTGGTATTAATAGAGTTAGATCATGTATTATTTCATAATGTATCATAGCCCTCATATCATACATTAGTGCATTTTTTATTTCTTCCAAGTTTTAGTTTCCTCCTTGTTATTCCATCTTTTCAACTATATGACTAGTTGGGGTTGATGGTGCCTCTAGTATAGTGGATTAATGGGACTCTTCTCTAAACTATAAAGGATCGCCTTTGCTTTGAATATGGATTCAAAATGTTTCTCTTCAATCTGCCACCTCTCCATTTCAAAACATAGGAAGACCTAGATGAATCTATGATGGCTGCAAAACAAGGTGTTAGTATAATGCATAAGATGCATGTATGCATGACACACATGCTATACAAAGTCAAGTAACAAAATCAAACATATACAACATAAATCCTTCTAACCTTATTTCTCCCATACACGATTCAATGGTGAATTTCTTTTTCTTAGGATTTATGTTTTTAGCCTCAATATTAATGAGGGATATTAAGAACCAACATCCATGCTAAATCTCTCAAAGTAGTAAATAGCATGGAAACAACATTTCTAGGTGTAAAATAAAGTCCAACCTTTCTCAATCCATATGGACTTCTAAAGTATAAGCTTAAGTTTTTATACATACAAATACCTTATGGCAACATACACAAGTAATTTAGGCAATCTTAAGGAAAATTACTAGGTTATTACATGAGCTTAGTCTGATAAAAGATTTAAGGCTTCCATAGCAAGATGATCCCCTCAAGGACATGGGTTACAAGCCAAGATCAGGCAAGCCTAATATCTTTTGCTCACTTAAGAATAAGTGCCCCCACTTAAGGACTTGGGTTACAGACCATGGTCATATTAGCTCAACATATATTATTTGATCAAGTAAATGCTAAAAGTGATGGTTAGCCAATTTACAATCCCATGAAGCTAATGGAATCAAGGGACTACAAACCAATGCTATTAGTTTATAAGGACATGCAAAAAATGAATGCAAGAATAAAATAATTCCAAAGAACACAAGCAGAATTAGTATCTCTTATCCTTAATGGTGTCACAACTATAGATAGTGAGGTTTAATGTGAGCCCAAGTTTTTGGTAACCACGACATTGTTTGAGTTCAAGACTCTAGAGAACACATAAACCACTATCACATATATAGGATGTCCAGATGAGGAGTCACCACCTAGTGTAATAACTAGGACATTTATGAGTGGTGGTAACTTGATTCCCTAAAAGAGTTAGCACCACAACAAGAGAATTCTGGGTATGGAATACTAATTTGTTTTAGTCTTTTGTTCTTTTACATTAACCTTATTAATTGCTATTTTATTCCTTTAATTACATGCAATTCTCCTTTTTTAGACATTAATCGTAATGAAAACCATGTAAAAATGCATTCATTAAAAGCATATAAATCCCTAAAGTTAGTCTAATCTATATTAATTTTAATTAAATGGGCTACGTCTATATATTTCAATTTACAAGTGAGCATAAGTCTACAAATTAGGATAAGACTTTAAATTAGTGGGCCTAATTCTAAAGTGATTTTTTTTAATTGTACAAAACATAAGCATCACACACTCCTTCATAAAATCGTGGAAATTTTATAAAGGCATGCTAACCTATATAACCCAAACACACACACATTCAACAACCAATATGGGATTGCGAAGGACCAGCCCACTCCTTAGTTCCCATGAATTGAAATTCTAAAGTGATCTTAAGTCTATAATTTATGAAAAAGGTTCAATTAATGGGCTAATTCTAATTAATTTAATTAAACTAAATGAGCTTATGTCTAAATTAGTAAAGTAGGCCTAAATTATTTCTAACCTAAAACTAATCAAATTATGGACCTAAATTAATTAAGCCTAAACCTAATTACTAATGGGCTTATTAATTAAATGGGCCTAAACTTCTAATTAAATTAATGGTCTAAATCTAATTAAACAACTATAGGCCTATTAATTGTAAAAAAAATGTTAAACAATAAACATAGGTGTAGACACTCGATTCGATCGGCCCGTGTTAGCAAACAAATTAGGCATGCTCAGTTTGATTAGCCCGTTGTTGAGCCCAATGATGAGAATGTGAAATGTGGACATAAGAAAAAAACCTGAATCTCCAATTAGAAATGGACTTGAAAGCCTAAAAGCCTCAAAAGCCCAAGACTTATCCCAATTGGCCAAAAATAACCCAGGCCCACTTGGCCCAACACAAGCCTGGGCCAAAGAGGCATTACATCAGTGCAATAAGGCGATCGCCTCTTTAATTGTTACCGTAGAGGTGATCACCTCATCATAGAGGCGCTGCCTCTATGGCAAAACACTTGTAGCTACATTTAATGCAGCTATAACCATGGTGGCCAAGTGGTGTAGGCCCTACACCCCCAGACCTAATTTTGCATGAGGAAGAGATTTTGGGGGGAAGAAAAAAGCTATAATGGTTCATGATGAGCTAGAAAGCCTAAGGACATGGGTAAGGTAAAGGTGTAAAAAGAGAAAAAGAAAAGGGAGAGGAACCGTTATTTTTTATTGGAAAGGGAGAGAGAGTTCAAAGAAAAAAGAAAGGGGGGCTCTAAGCTCTAAAAAAAAAAGAAAGAGAAAAATTCTTGAGAAAAGGGGAGAATCCAAGCCAAAGCAAGTTCACATTCCTTAGGAGAGAAAGGGGAAAAGCCTGTGTCAAAGTGAAACTCATACCCAAATGGAGATCACACTCAAAAGTACATCTCTGAGGGTCCATCACTTTGGTAAAATTTTTCATCCAAATACATTTTTGTGTGTGTGTTTAGTTTGCATGTGACTAAGTTGTCAGTATACTTTAGGTATATTTTAGGTATATTTCATTTGTTACGCTACCTCATTGATATGATCCTTTAAACTATTGCATGTAGTTATAATTTGGCACCTGTTGGATACATGTGTTCATTTATTGCTTACTTAGGGTAGAAGTTTGATTGTCTTGAGAATCAAGCTAGCTTGTTGATCAGGCATTGCCCCGCTGTCAATGAGGTGATCACCTCTTCATAAAGGATATCACCACATTGATAGGTTTTCAGGCAACATAATCCCTTTTTTAGAAACTTTCATGATCTTAACCTTTCATTTTTTTATTACTTGTAGTTAATACATTACATGATGATAGTTTGACCATTCAAGCCTTTTAAGTTCTTATTATAAGTTCTTTTGAGAACATTATTTGTAAAATATTGTTACTAAAGCGTTGTATTTTAAGGGAAACTAACTGTATGATTATTGCAGGAATTACTTAATGATCTACGTCATTGAGTAGTCAATTTAAATAGCTAGCCCCTTAGAGTATCTTGCTTGTGTAAATAGTTTATTATTGGTTTATTTTTGGTATATGTACAGTTTATTTTCCATATATTTCTTTTGATTTTATTCAAAGGCGTTGTAATCCTTAATCCCTTCCCCCCTTTTGTTTAAATGAATGGTTGTAAATATTGATTATCTAGTTTATTTGTTGTAAATAATGGGACTACATACACGAAAAAGGATTAATGTGCAAACTTGGGCTTAATTGTAAAACTTGAGAAATAGATGAAGGCAAGTGCAATTTTGAATGTAAATAAGGAAATAATTAAATAATTAAAGGTAATAAAAAACAAAACACAAATGAAGGCCAACTACAAGGTTGGGTGAGCATTCAAACGCTCATACTCAGTTTTCGAACTCGATCTCTGATGACAGCTTTTGGGAACCTCCATGGAATCCAGTTGCTATATAGTTTGTCCCGATTTTTATCCTGGTGGTGACTCCATCTCCGAATAGGCCCAACACCTATATCGAATTTCTAAGTGGGTCTCGAGCCCACACAGTGTCGTGGTTGCCAAACACTTAGGTGCACGGTCAACCTCGTCACCTACAATGGCGACTCCACTAGGGATAGAGAAACTGATTCTAGTGTTTTTCATTTTATCATCTTTAATTATTTTCTTATTTCTTCCTGATTTTATGCATTTACTACACATTTTGCACACAATGAGCACTTCAGTCCTAAATAAACCTAGCAATAGTCAGTACTTCGCTACCTATTTTTCACTCAAATCTAGTGGTGGAATATTTGATTATTGTCACTCAACACATACGAATCTGCATTGTTTGACCCTTGAGTGGGGAGATGTATATAGATGTATATCGTTGTTGGAACTGAAGCCTTTTTACCCAAGACTTAAGCCCATGTAATGACCTAGCAACTATCCTTAGGAATTTTCCCCACATGCATGTGTGTTATGCCATATAATGGACCCTTAAAATAAATCTTGAGCCCATCAATAAGTAATCCAAGGTACAATGGGCCCTTGTGTCCAACCAAAGCCCATTATAAACAAAATAAGTCAATAAGGGCCTCTCATTCCTATCCATAACCTATTTCAAGTGGGCCTTAACAAGTGAGTTTATGGTGCTAAGGACCTTGGCTCATAGGAAATGGACTTGGGCTTTATTTAAAGAACTCGTTACTTGCCTAAATCATTTGAAGACCTGTCTTGCATATGTTAATTTTGTTATCCCCCGTTGATAATTAAAACCCAAGCCAAAAATCCTAGGGCAAGATACTCGCCATTGAATATGTGTGTGGGAGAAATAAGGGCAGAAGTTTGCATATTTAAGCTTCACATTTTGGTTTTGTGTATCTTCTTTTTTATTTATTTCTTAACTTTCCTTAAAATAAAATGGACTTGCATATCATGCATACATGTCATGCATCATTCTAACATATGATTTTGCAGCACTATAGATCTTTTAAGCTCATCAAGGTGGGTTTGAATTAGTTCAGGTCATTTGGTCAGAAATTTAGAAGTAGGATTGGTAGGTGGTTTTGATCCAAAGGCATTTAAGGCATAGTTGAAAGATGAAGTGATTGCAAAAATTTGGTCTATGATGAGGGAGATGATGGGGGAAATTACTAAGCTCATTAGGGAGAATCAGCCAGTACAGCCGTCTAATGTGCCACCAATCAATCTGATAGATCTTGATGAGGAGATCCCAATTAAGGGAAGGGAAGAAGATGATGTAACCGTGCTGGCCAACCCATCAAACTGGAGAAATGTGAACCTAACCAAAGATGTGGGGCAGACTGAGTGGGCCAAGAGCATGACCAAGGCTATGAACCAAATGTAGATGATGATGAAGGAGAAGGACATTATCACCCCCTTAGATTATACCGATTTAAATCTAGAAAGGGAAGATGTGTAAATTCAAATTTCCTTGTATAAAGAAATACTCTGGTGTTGAGGATCCCCATTTGCATATGAAGCAGTATATGACTTATATGAAAGCCACTGAGTTGACTGAGAGCCAGATCATTAAGCAGTTCCTTATGTCACTAGAGGGAGCACAAATTCATTGGTACTACACTTTGGAACCACATGTTCAATCGGATTAGAAGGAATTATGTGCCTCTTTTATAAAGCACTATAGCCTCAATGTTCACTTGGAGGTGTCCTTGAGAGATATGTAGAACACCAAGTAGAACTTTAATAAGTCCTTTGTTGATTACCTAACTCGCTAAAGGGGAAAGTTGTCTTTGATGAGGCATAGGCCTGTTAAGTCAGATCAATTAGTCCTGGCAATAGAGGGGTGTGTCCCAGCATTGTCTAAAAAGCTGAGATATTTAGGGTTAGAAACTTCGAAGAATTATATAGGTTTGGGGTCCAAAAAGAGTCAAATCTAGCTTAAAAGAAGAAATTCTTCAAAGGAAGGTTTAGTGGCAAGGAAGGAGCTAGTTCGAGCAATAATGTTTATATCAATGCTATCTGACCACTAAGAAACAACGTACAGGTTAATGCAGTTAGACAGCCTCAGAGATTTTCAAATTGGTATGCCCCCTATCCAAGGTCCTCAACAAGCTTATTAAGAAAAACCTGTTGCGACCTTTACCTTCACAACAGCCTTACCCGGTGCCAACCTAAAGCTATTCTACAAGTTTCACTAGTCCATCATACATGACACTGATAGTTGTGCCTGATTAAACCATGAAATCCAAGACCTTATTGACTTAGGCAAGATTATTGACCCAGAAACTAGAAAGCCAAATACACAAACCAACTGCTTGCCTAACTACCAAAATATGTCATCGCCAAATGCGCTCATTTTGATGATCCACACTGGTCTAATAGAAGAGCAAGCGTTAAACTCCTTCGTGGATGTTGCCCACAACTCCTTAAAAACCAAACTTGAGAACCCAAAACCAAGCAAACAACCTATGGAATTGCATGTGCATGTCTTGGACGTATGGAGTTTTGATGATGAATGCAAAGGATAGGTTGACCTGTGGGACAATGAAAGAAGTAGATTAGGCCAGTCTGTGGGGAAGGCTAAAGAAAAGAGGGAAGAACCAGAGATTGCCAAGTCTGAGCCTAAAAAGACAAAAAGTTCAGGAAAAGGGAGAGAAGTAAAGTAAAGTGAGTACACTACTGCTAGTGTTTGGCAGTTACTTATGCATTCCAGGGATTGTAGGGAGGCCCTGGTTCTAGAGCTGGATCAGAAAAAGATCTCCACTAGCTATACCTCGAAATAAATGGTCGGATCACTAATGGAAACCCCTCAAAGGATGATAGCATTTTCTAATGATGACCTACCTCTAGAGGGGAGGGACCACTACAAGGCTCTATTTATCAAGGCTAAGGTGAAGGGGAAAATGACTTGCTGCATGATGGTCAATAATGGTTCCGCCATCAATGTGTGTCCATTGAAGATTTTGCCAAAGTTTGGGTTGACAATGGCAGACTTAAAGCCTTCTAAAGTAGTTATCAAAGCTTATGATGACACTAAGAGGTCTGTGGAAGGAACATTCAAGGCGTTGGTCAAAATGGGGCCTATAGAAGTTTGGGTTGACTTGCACGTGATTGATATCCCAGTGACATATGCCATTTTACTAGGAAGGCCATGGTTTCAACCCTTGGGTGGTGTCCCATCCACTGTTCACTAAAAAATTAAGTTCCCTCACAAAGGAAGGGTTGTCACCATCTTCACTGAAATCGAAGTCGATGGGGTTGCATTAAAGTTGACCCCCAAAGAGATCTTTATAAGTCCCAGTTTTAAGGTTTATATAATTTATGAGGATAAAATGAATGAAAAGGTTCTGAAGATGATGCATAGCATGAGGTTTATGGGTGACATGGGGTTGGGAAGAGATTAGAGCAAACCTTCAGAATTTATGGAAAATAAGATGCATGTATTAAAGCACGGGCTAGGATTCAAAGGGGCTGATGATACTGAAGGAGAGATAGATATCTAGGGCTAGTCTAAAGAAAAGGAAGAGAAAACCATGGCTGAAAAGAAAACTCTGTAGGAGATCTTTGTAAAGGAAGGCACCGGGTACCCGTACATTGGAACTATAGAACCTCTCCTAATGGCTAGGAAAGTTATTCCAGGGTTCAAAATCTTTGCTAAATTTTTTAATAGACCCAAGGGTGTTGCTATTGAAGAAGTCCCTACTGAGGAGTTGGTGCTGGTTGAAGAAGAATTTAAAGGGAATAAAGCTACCTCAGAGTTGAAAGGCATTGATGATCAAAGCAAAGAACTTGATTTTGAAGACTATGTCCTCAACTCTATTATAGATGTCTCTTATGATGACTATGATGTTTCTTTTGCTTCTCTATTTGAAACTGATGATCTTTTCTTTTTGAAAGTGAATGCAATGAAGTCTGAATTTGCTTATTTATGTGATGTGTTCCTTAATGTTTATTCTATTTATGATGATCATTTCTTGCATATGTTTGACATTAATTCTACGCAAACTGAATCATTTAATTTAGGCACAAACGATAATCCTAAAAATATATTAATTGCTTCTAGTTTAACTTATGATGAGAGAGAAAAAATGAAAGAAATCTTAACAAAGAGACAAAAAGTATTTGCTTGGAGTTATAAAGACATGCTCAAAATCGATAGGGAGATCTTAGAACACAAGATTCCCATATATCCTCATATAGCACCAATAAAGCAAAAGTAAAGGAGGTTAAGGCCGGAATGGGCTGTCTTGGTCAAAGAAAAAGTTAAGAAATAGTTGAAGGCAAATTTTCTAGAAGTGGTAGAGGACACCCAATGGTTAGCAAACATAGTTCACATTCCAAAGAAAGATGGGAGGGTCAGAGTATGTGTGGACTACCAAGATTTAAACAAGGCCTACCCCAAAGATGACTTTTTGCTATCACACATCGATACGCTAATTGATAATGTGGCTTCTAATGTGATGTACTCTTTCATGGATGGATTTTTAGGGTACAATCAAATCATGATGGAGGTAATGGATAAGTTAAAGATATCCTTCACTACCGAATGGGGCATAAACTATTATCGAGTAATGCCTTTTGGATTAAAGAATGCAAGAGCCACTTATCAGAGGATGGCGACTGCTTTGCTACATGACATGATCCACAAGGAGGTAAAAGTGTACGTGGATGATATAATGGTGAAATCCACAACCAGGGAAGGACATTTTAAGGCTCTAAATAAGATTCTAGCAAGGGCAGAAAAGTACAATCTCAGACTGAATCTGAAGAAGTGTGTTTTTAGGGTTACATTTGGGAAACTATTGGGACACATTGTCTGTTAGAAAGGAATAGAGACGGATCCAGATAAGATTAAGGCCATCAGGGATATACCTATGCCAAGGAATGAAAAAGAGGTCCAACGGTTCCTAGGGCGCTTACAGTATATCAGCAAATTTATAGGCAAATTGAAGACCGTCTGCAATCCTAACTTTAGGCTCCTAAAAAAAATCAACCCGTGATATGGGATGAAAGGTGTCAATAAGCCTTTAAAGCTATCAAGGACTATCTGATGAATCCTCCTATTTTACAACTGCCAAGGCTGGGTAAAGCCTTAATCCTATATCTGGCAATTGAAAAAGATGCAAGAGGGGCAATGTTGGCACAAGAAGGTGAAGAAAAGATAGAGCACATTGTGTATTACTTGAGTAAGAAGCTTCTGCCTTACAAAACTGGTTATAGCCTTATGGTGAAGACTTGCCTAGTAGTGATTTAGACAACAAAGAAATTCTGACACTACTTTTAATCTTATAAAGTGCAAGCAATTTCCAAACATGATCCCCTCAGGTATCTCCAACAGACCTTGTCTCTTATAGGAAAGTTGGTTAGGTGGCTCATTCTACTCATAGAATTTGATATAGAATATACAACCAAGAAAATGGTGAAGGGGAGACTGGTAGCAAACTTCCCAGCACAAAGCCCAGTAGGTAATGACCAAGAATGGAAGTTGGAGTTTCCTGACAAACACCTAGGGGCAATAGAGGTACAAGGTTGGGAAATGTACTTTGATAGAGCCATCAACAACAAAGGGGCTGGAATAGGTGTGATTTTAGTCACACTAGAGGGATAGATGATCCCGATGGTAAAAAGACTTGAGTTTGAGGCAACCAATAACCAAGTAGAATACGAGGCCTACATTTTATGTCTAGAGGCATTACACAATGCAAGAGTAGAGAATGTTACCATGTACGGGGACTCCATGTTAGTCATAAAATAAGCTACTAAAGAGTGGGAGATAAAGAAAGACAGATTGCATCCGTACTTAGAATATTTGGCTACTATCTTGTGCTCATTTACTCAGTGTAAGTTTGTTCACTTATCGAGAGAAGGAAACTAGATAGTTGATGCCTTAGCCATACTGGCCTCTATGTGGGAAAATGGGAAATAGCCAGAGGCCAAGCCTTTAATTTTGATGAAATCTCGAGGCCCTTATTACAAGGAGACAAGGGTGACACCAGTCGACGCTGCTGAGAAGCCTTGGTTTTATGACTTACAAAGATATCTAGAGACTGGACAATTTCCTGATGGCACTGATAGGAAAGAGAGGATATCACTATAAATGTTATCTTGGTAGTTCATAAGTCACAATGGGATGTTTTTAAAAGAATGTCAACCGAGGTACACCTCAAATGTATTGATAAAGATGAATCCTAAAAGCTTATGGAAGCGATTCATGAAGGAGTATGTGGGCTACACATGAATGGGACAGTCTTGGCAAAGAAGATAGCTCATTAGGGTTACTTTTGGCTCACCAAGGAAGCAGATTGCTTAGATTTGTGAAGAAATGTCACAAATGCCAAACTTATAATGACGTTAGCCACTTACCATTTATGGAACTTCAGGGAATGACTTCTCCTTGGCCATTTGCTATATTGGGGATTGACATCATAGGAGGGGTAAGGCCAAAAGCATATAATGGTCATCGGTATATTATTATGGTTATCAATTATTTCTCCAAGTGGGTTGAGGCTAAATCTTATGCTACTATGGGTTCGAAACAAATGTCAAGGTTCATTGAGAAGAACATAATCTACATATATGGTTTATCACACCATATTGTTATAGATAATAGGGTTCAATTTTGAGTAGAAATAGCTACATTGTTGAAAGACTACAAGATCAAGCACCACAGATCATCTTCGTATAGGTCATAGGCAAATGGGGCGGTGGAAGCAGCCAACAATAATGTAAAAAATATCCTAGCCAAGATGTTAAAGAATTACCGAGATTGGGTAGAATACTTACAATTTACATTGTGGGGGTATCGAACCACTGTCAGAACCTTGATAGGGGTCACTCCGTACTCCTTGATTTATAGATGTGAGGTCATTTTGTCAATGGAGGTTGAGATAAGGTCATTGTGAGTCCTACTAGAATCTAAGCTCCCCAAGTATAAGTGGGTGGAGAATCAATTAGCTCAATTGACATTACTGGATGAAAAGAGGATGAAAGTTATATATCATTCTCAACTGTATTAAAAAAGAATAGCCCGGGCCTATAATGGAAGATCAAGCCATGAAAGATCCAAGAAGAGGATTTGGTATTGAAGCTTACAAAGTCAATCATGATTGACCCTTGAGGGAAATTCAAGCCAAATTAGGAAAGACCATATATGGTAAAGAAGTTATTTTTGAAAGGTGCTGCCATTCTATCTTATATGGAGTGAAATAAGTTCAAGGAGCCCATCAACCTAGACAAACTCAAGAAATACTTCCTTTAAAAAGTCTCGCTATAGAAAAAATATCAAAAATAGGTTGTCTAAGCAAAAATTAGAGAAAAAAAAAGTCCTGCTGGATTGAAAACATCAAAAGAGATGGTCCAGAAAAATTTAAGGACATGTAAAGGAGAGAGAGAAAGATGCAAAATGGTTAGTTGGAAAACTTGCAAGGGCAAGCCAACTAACAACATGAGATGTATCAGAAGTGAAATGTATATACGTATTGTGCTTAAATTGAATGAAATAGATTGCTTTAATTACTGTTAAGCATTGCATAAAGTATTTGTTATAAGTTATTTAACTAACAAAAAGGGAAACTATATCTAACAAAAAGGAAAATGACAACTTAATTTCATAAGCTAATTTTGTCTTCTTTTGTTTTTTTGGTCACCCTGAAAGCTCAATACTTGTAACTCTCTTTTTCTCTTGTTTCTAATAAATTCATCTCTTTCCGTCTATTGCAAGTAGACCCATGCTTTTTAATGATCATCAATAGTCTAATCTCTGTTGTAGTCTAAGTTTCTGTTGATGGTTCTTCGAGGCCAAGTTTCCACTAAGTGGTCCAGGAAGTTTTGAGAAAGGGGTCATGGTTCAAACTCATGAATTAATTCTACGATTAGTTATTTGTGAACATATCGATAACAAAGGTGGGCTGGATTATATAAGATGGCAAAATGAAGACCAACAATCGAAACACAATATGTATAGGACCGCATAGTCACATGCTGTAATCTCTACCAAAGGCACATCCAGCAGATCAAAGTGTAAGGAAATGTTGATAGCCAGCTGTGAACATCTGCTAGAATGGGGTGTAGCTTCCTTGTTCGATAATGTTTGGCCTTATAATGCCTAATGTATTGAGGGGGTTTAAGCAAAATCAATTTTTCATAGAGCCATATCTACAAATTGACAAATGATTAGGTGCAAATGATAGGACAATTAAAAGTTAGGAATTGACATGGGAGAGCTTACCTCCAACAGAAAGGGATTTCTAGAGAATCGTTGTGTTTCTGTGAATTTATCTAGTATAATAATAGTTTCTGCTAGAATGAGAGAGAAGGGATTAAACCCTAATTCCACCTTATCAATAATGGAAAGGATTTTCGAATCACAGTGTCCAAAGGAAGAAACCAGTAGAAACTGGGCATACAAATAGAGAGCTATCATATGGGGCCAGTAAGTTTCTTCTTTATCCATAACTATGGTGATCTCAAGGAAGCATTCTAATATGATTTCTAAACTGAGAATGCAGTGAGAAGAGGACCGTGGTAGAAGGTTGAACATACGCGCCATTTGGTATTGAATGGAGTGAGGGTTTGGGTTTTTAAGGTCAGGAACTGTAAGTCAGCAATTGGAATCTACGTGATGACTAAGAATTGCTTTAAATTCCTGCAGAAAGGGACATATTTCCACTATGTTGAATCAAAAAAATTGCTTATGGGGATCCCAGAATTGAGCCATGGTATGAAGGAAGGGAAAATTGATCCTCCTAGTATATAGTGATTTGAAGACCAAAAAGTGAAACGGCTCTAACCTAGCCCAAGACTTGTTATCTAAACTTTTCAAGATTTGTTATAGCAGTTTAAGACTCTGTTCAGTCATGGTTCAAGCTTTTAGGGGTGCTTAGGGAGAGAACTTGGAGGTTAGGGATGAAGGTGTCTTAAGAGCAAGGTTGGGCAAAGGTTTTGAGCTTTTAAAGGGGCAGGACCGCTTGATGATGAGGTGATCACCTCATCGAAGAGGTGTCACCACAGAACCAAGAGGCAATTGCCTCTTCATCAGAAAGCCATGAGGCGATCGCCTCTTCAGCAGTATTAGTTGTTAAGCTTCATCAAACTGTATAATTTTACCAAGTCTAAATCATAGTGTAGTGGGGCAGATGCACACACATGTAATCATTGAAATCAATTTGCATGTAACATAATAAATTTAATTAAGATAAAATTTGAATTCTATAAACAATTCATCTAGAAAACAGAATATAAAAGTGTATGTGTTCATTATCCAAGTTGAATAAATCAATTAAAAAGGGGAATAACAATTTGTAGGCCCTGGTACATTAAGCATCCGATCTAGCACCCTCAGGGTCATCCCCTCCTTCAGCGCCATTGCCACTCTCATCCTCATCAACATCATCCTCATCAATTTGGAACACATCAGTCTGGCACTCAAAAGTGGTGATCCTCACCCTGCTAGCCTCATCACGATCCTACTCAAAAAAATCACAGGTTAGTGAATCATGTAAGCATGCATACATGTAGGGAATAGAAAGATTCTTACCCTCCATTATTAGGTGACCTCACCTCCACCATATAGTCTCTCTGAGCTTCTATCATGGGATACATGTATAGGCCTTGCTCTAGAGAAATCTGCATTATTAATTGAATCTTATAACTAATAGATGGGTTGAGAATGACAGTGAAAGCAGGTCAGGAGTGAACTTGCATGAGTGGCACCACTATGGGTGCATGCAGGTGTCAGATCCTTGTCCAGAGTCAAAAACTAATGAGAGTACTCTTTAAGGGGTCAGGGACATGAATGAAGCTGCCAAAAGCAAATTGAGAACTGGGGGTGGTAGGCGGCATGGCCTACTCGGCAGCTACCGAAGTCTCCTCCCTGCTTTAATCCAAATGATGCCTTAGGGGCTCTCCCTCTCGCACTCAAGATCTAGCCTGAGGCATAGGCCTAGCGGGTGCAGCCTAAAGGTAAGAAAAAGGAAAGCATGAAAGAACACAACTAGTTCTTAAAATAGGAAAAAGGCAACAGGGATTTGCTTGGGAGGCAACAACAACATGTAATGGGACCATTAGTAGAAGGTGAGCTCAAATGAACTCCACATATCGACTCTTCACATGGACTGTGTGATCCATAGCCGATAAGCCTATGACAGCTTGAGCGAGGTCCTTGCCCTTCAGCTTATACACCCAAAGCATGCTATCAGGAGGAGACTTGGGAACCTATCTTGCTCTAGGGCCTCCCCTCTAATTCATGACCAGCTCGCCAAGATACTAAGCCTAATATCCAGGGCCATAAAGGAGTACCCTCTTCCATGCTAGGGGCCTGGAATGAGTCATCTCAATATTCCAACTATCCTCAAGCCCCCACAAGTCATTCTAGATCTGCAAATATTGGAAACATCAGCAAGTAAGTACATTAAATTTGTATAAATTACTAATGGAAGAGGTTGTGTTTTATAGGTACTGCATCCTGCATCAAGGAGTTCAGGTGCTGCCTATGGATATGCACCCAGGCAAGATGCCTCTTCAGGACATGGTTGGCACCCCATCTGTTTATAGTTGGAAGGTGATCCCCCACTTGCTGCATACCTACGAGCAGCTCCAGCTCTAAAGCGTAGACCTATCAAGAAAGTTAATTAGTTAGTGTAAATAAGTGGAGAGTAAAAAAATTTAAGAGAGGGGAGGGTTATGACTTACCAGGATGGTGTCCCAAAAGTCTCAAAATCTTTTAACCCCTCGAACCACCTCATCCATGCTCTGATACAGATACACTAAAGAACAGCTACCCTAGTTAAATGCGGATACATGATCAAGATCTCAGAGAGCTGGTAGGAACATCATATCAATTAAGCTAATGGTGTCGGCAAAAAAGGTGGTGCTGAGCAAGTAGAGCAGGAAAGCCCTCACCACCTCATCAACCTCATGAGGAGTGACCATAGCTGCAGCCCGCTCCTAATCGAGTCAAGATTGAGGGTATGAGTCCCTTTCATATTAGGAGTCATGCTCAAAAGCCTCTTAATGTATATGGCCTTGTCTAGAGACAACTAGTGTAAGTTAGCATCAAGGAGGATGGGGTCTCCAGCAAAAGCAATCCTTGTAATAGCAGCAAATGACACCAAATCCAAAGTGAGCTCACCAAATGGGAGGTGGAAGGTGTGGGTCATATCGAACCACCTCTCCATCAGTGCGTGTAATGGCTAGTAGTCTATACATCCCTACTCAGAAGGAAGTGAGAGTACAAAGTCCTTGAATCCAATCTCCTAAATCTGATCCTTTTGATCATCAATCAGCTCACTATAAAGTACTTATGCCCCATGAAAATTCCCAACACCCTTAAATGTCTGTGCATCATGCTGTAAGAGGAAAAAATAAAGAAGTTGAATTTATGCATTTCATTGTCACAAAAAAATTTAGAATGAATAAGTGTATAACTGACATGGATTGCCCTGCTATTGAAAGATGTTGCCTCATTAATGAAGTGATTACCTCATTATAAAGGCGATTGCCTCATCGAAAAGGCAATAGCCTTTTAATCTACAAGAGTGGCCATCGCCTCATCGAAGAGGCAATTGCCTCTACGGGACACAGACAACAATGATTTTTTATTTTTAACATCAAAATGGCAAAATTCATATTTATTTAACCTAATCATGCTCTAGAATAATAAATATATAAGAGTAATCACTAACCCGATGCAATTTGTAGGAAAAAAAATTTGGTACTAACCTCTCAGAATGTAGACAAATAGATGTGGGACCCTAGATCCGCCAAGAGAGGAATCGAGCCTTCCCATGTCAATCCAAGGCTCCAAGAAGCACTAGCGGAGGGTGGGATGCAAACCCACTTAAGTACAAGAGGTATCCTCTCATTTTCCATTATTTAGAAAAGGGAGAGAAGTACAGAAAGTATAAAGGAGAAAGAGATAAGAAAAGAGACAAAAAAAGAAAGGGGAAAATGACAAAATGTGGAAAAGAGGGGAAGGGGAGAAAAGTCATCTTTTATAGTAGGTGGAAGTTTAGGGTTTTGAAAAAAAAGGGTCATTATTTATATGTGCTTGGAAATCAAAGTTCAAGAATGAAAGTCGTCTAAGTGAAATTTTAGAAAGAAGCGGGCCAAGAAAACCCAGGATTCACACTTTCTAGTTCAATAAAGATCGGGCCAGGGATACTCGAGCTTCACGTTTTCAATTGAACAATATATGGGCTAGGAAAATCCAAGTGTTGCATTGTGGTAAGAGAGGGTTGTTCGGGTTTCAATCCCCAAAGGTCAAAAACAAGGCTATTTGGGTTTGAATCTCCGAAGCTCAAAGACAGGGTTATTCAGGCTTGAATCCCCAAAGCTCAAAGATAGGGTTGTTCGGGCTTGAATCCTCAAAGCTCAAAGATAAGGTTGTTTGAGTTTGAATCCCTAAAGCTCAAAGACTAAGACGACTGTTCAGGTAGTATCCTCGAAGTCGAAAGCCAATGACAACTAGATTAGGAAAACTTAGAAGTCTATATCCCTAGAGAAGTGATAATTGAACCAGGAAAATTTGAGAATCACATCCCCAATGGTAATCGAGCCAAGACAACTCCAGAACCGAAGTCAATACAATGATGATCGGACTAGGAAAATTCAAGAATCACATCCCCAATGGTAATCGAGCTAGGAAAACTCGAGAACCAAAGTCAATACAGCAATGATCAGACCAGTAAAACTCGAGAATCAAGTTTCGATGTAGTGACGATCGAGCTAGGAAAAATAAAAAATCATGCCCCTAGTGGGTTGATTAGGTGACAATTGGATCAGGAAAATCTAAGAATCACGTCCCCAGTGGAACTGTAATTGGGCATGGAAAACCCAAGGTTAATCATCTTTAAATAACTTATTAAATATTAATCAGTGGCTGATCAGGCAAGGAAAACCCAAGGATCATGGTCATCTTTCAAAATTAAAGAACTCATTTCTTGCGTGAAACTCGAGAGCCAAGTATGTTACTGATCTTATTTATTTATTTATTGTTGTGCATGTGATTTTTTGATAAATAGTCATTGCATGCATTTGATTTTTCAAAAAATTAGGGGGCAAACTATAGAGACCCGATTCAGTCGGTCCGTGTTAGGGGATGAATTAGGGATGCTCAATTTGATTGGCCTGTTATTAAGCCCAATGATGAGAATGTGGAACTTGGACAAAAGAACAAAAATTGAATCTCTAATTGGAAATGGATGTGAAAGCCTAAAAGCCCCAAACTTAGCCCAATTGTCCAAAAATAACTCAGGCCCACTTGGCCCAACATAGGCTCAGGCTAAAGAGGCATCGCCTCAATGCAATGAGGCAATTTCCTCTTTGGCAATTGCCGCATAGGTAATCACCTCATTATAGAGGTGTTGCCTCTGTGGCATACCACTTGCAGCTGCAACCATGGTGGCCAAGTAGTGTGGGCCCCACACCCCAAGACCTAATTTTGCATGAGGAAGAGATTTTTAGTGGGATGAAAAAGGCTATAGGGGTTTATGATGAGCTAGAAAGCCTAGGGGAATGGGCAAGGTAAGGGTATAAACAGAAAAAAAGAAAAGGGAGAGGAATCATTTTTTTTGCTAGAAAAGGAGAGAGAGTTCAAAGAAAAAAAAAAGAAAGGGGGGCTCTAAGCTCTGAAAAAAAAACAAGAAGAAAGAGAAATGTTCTTGAGAGAGGGGAGAATCTAAGCCAAAGCAAGTTCACATTCCTTAGGAGAAAAAAGAGAAAAGCTTATGTTAAAATGAAACTCATACCCAAATAGAGATCACACTCAAAAGCACATCTTTGAGGGTCCATCACTTTAGTAAAATTTTGCATCCAAATACTTTTTTTTATATTCAGTTTGCATGTGACTAAGTTGTTAGTATACTTTAGGTATTTTTTTTTGTTACGCTACCTCATTTATATGACCCTTTAAACTATTGCATGCAGTTGTAATTTGGCACTTATTGGATTCATGTGTGCATTTGTTTCTTGCTTAGGTTAGAATTTTGATTATCTTGAGAGTCGAGCTAGCCTATTAATCAGGCAATGCCTCTTCAATGAGGTGATCACCACATCGATAAGTTTTTAGGCAATATGATACCTTTTTTAGAAATTTGCATGATCTTAACCTTGCATTTTTTTTTTATTACTTGTAGTTAATATGTTGCATGATGATAGTTTGACCATTCAAGCCTTTTTAGTTCCTATTATAACTTCTTTTGAGAACATTATTTGTAAAATATTATTACTAATATGTTGTGTTTTAAGGGAAACTAACCGTATGATTATTATTGGAATTACTTGATGATCTACATCATTGAGTATTCAATTTAAATAGCTAACCCCTTAAAGTATCTTGCTTGTGTAAATATTTTATTATTGGTATCATCAGTTGAGAATTAGAAGTATCATCAGTTGAGAATTAGAAGTGGAGATAGGTCAGGGTATCATCAGTTGAGAATTAGAAGTGGAGATATAACCAAGACTATATTTTGGACAAGATATGGCCATTATGAAGTCTTGGTGTTTTCCTTTAGATTGAATGATACCCTAGAAGCTTTTATAGGCTTGATGAATACAGTGTTTAGGTCATTCTTGGACTAATTTATGATAGTATTTATTGATGATACTAGGTGTATTCAAACAATGAATAAGAGCATGTTATACATTTGAGAATGCACTTCTAACTTTAAGAGAGCACCAATCATATTCCAAATTCTCAAAATGTGAGCTTTAGTTAGATCAAGTGGCATTCTTAGGCCATGTAATATTTAAAAATGGCATATAAGTGGATCCCAAAAAGATGAAAGCCATTACAAAATGGCCAAGGCCCACAATAATCATAAAAGCAAGTTATTTTCTAGGTTAACTTGTTATTATAGAAGATTTGTTAAGGATTTCTCTAAGATTGCCGCACTTTTAACAAGGTTGACCTAGAAAAATACTATGTTTGTGTGGTTGGACAAATGTAAGGAGCACTTTTAATTTCTAAAGGGCAGGTTGACTTTAGCTCCAGTATTAACTATACCTTCAGTGAATGAAGGTATACCATATACTGTGATGCTTCTTGAGTAGGATTGGGATGTGTATTGATGCAAAATGGGAGAGTGGTCACTTATGCTTCACGACAGCTAAAGAAGTACTAACAGAATTATCCTACTCATAATCTATAAATGGCAACAGTGGTGTTTGCATTAAAGATTAAGAGGCATTATTTGTATAGTGTAACTTGAAAAATACATACTAATCAAAAAAATTTGAAGTATATTCCATCAAAGAGATTTGAACTTAAGGCAGAGGATATAAATGGAACTCCTTAAAGACTATAATTGCTTTAGTATGTACCATCTGGGAAAAAACCAATATTATAGCTGATGCTTTGAACAGGAAGTCAATAGGTAGCCTTTCTCATATTAGCTTAGAGAGGAGGCCAATCATTAGAGAATTACATGAATTGACTGATTAGGGGCTGTAGTGGAAGGCAATTGTGGTCATAGGATCGAGTGCATTTATCAAATCGGGTCACACATGTTAATGGCGACCATATATTGGATTTCCATTTATTATTATTATTGGGAGGGTCTGCCTAAATAGGTTTTATAGATTGGAGTTGTCACCCAACATGAATAAGGAGCAAGTGAATTAAAAACTCACTTTCTTAACTATAGAATTCGGGTTCAGAGGGTAAGAGTTACTTATGCTATTTCTTATTATACATATTTCTTATTCATTCACTACTTCACCCTAGCTTTGGTTTGATGATGCATTATACCATACTTAATCATTAACAAGTTTAAATTGGAAATTGGAATGTGGGATAATTAGATTGATGAGCATACATCATAAGATAAATAAATAAACAAGCATTCATCAATCAAGAAAATGGTCATGTAAGCAAGTAAGCACTTAGCACGTGGCACACAAGTATGCAAGAGATAAAAATAAATAAGGAAATAAGGAAAGTAAAAATAGGGAAAGGGATTAAGGATTACAATCGAAGGAAAGAGCCTATTATAATAAATACATCCAAAATATAAATAAAAGGGGAAAGGGATTAAGGATTACAACCTAAGGAAGGATCCTATTCTAATAAATACATCCAAAATAGAAATAAAGGGGGAATTGGGATTAAGGATTACACTGCCTTGGAAAAAGCTTATTCTATTAATTACATAAAAATGAGAAAAAAAAACTATTTTAATAAACCTATAAAACAAAGGTTAGTTTCTATACCTATATGAGCACACATCACATTTAAAGAAATTTAATATATTTCATCCATCCACAATTGGAATAATAAATGAGGGGATAATTAAACACATAAACAAACAAGGATGCTAGTGTATGCATGATGCAAGATTTTAGAAATTGGGTACTTTGGTATGAAATTACCATTTTTACTATGAAATAAGATTAATAAAAAAAATAGATAAAGTATAAAATGAAGTGAAATAACATAAATGGTAAAAATACTATTTCCACTATTAAAATATCAACTTTATGACAAGAATAGTAAATTTATAAAAAAAGATATGAAAATAACAAAAATAGTCAAAATAGTCAAAATGCAAATAAAAAAATATAATACAAAATTAAAATAATAAAAGTGATAAAGATGTCATTCCCACCATAAAAATATTCACTTTATGATAAAAATAACAAATTTATTAAAGAGATAAAATATCAGAAAAAAAAAAAGGTGTGAGCGACCCATTTTTGGGTTCTCAAGTGAAAAAATTTTTTAGATTATTACTCACTCTAGAAAGTTTTGTGAGGGTCTTTGTGTTTTATTTCTGAGGGACATGGCAACTTTACCTAATAGGGACAAATGATTAGTCTCGGGAGGAATGAGATGCTTTTTTTTTTATGGAGTTGCCACCTAATTTTTAGAAAATTGGGAAAATAAAGGAACAACATTGAGTCACTCAACGAGTATTGCCCCTAGCAAAGTTTTTTGGGTTTGGTGGATTACATCTACTTTTTGACTATTTCTCATTATACGATATTCAATGTATAGCTATTGCAACACCCTAGTTTTGGTAATGATAATTTGTATAGCATTCACACAATACATAAGATAGTGGAAGATAATAAAGCTGAAATATCATTATTACATCGCTTTCCTAATAAAATACATATAAAAGGAAAAAGATTGCAGAAAAGTAATTTTAGCTTAGATATAATGAACTTGCAAGGCTAGCACAACTATGCATGTAGCTTACTCGATCACATGAATAATGGGATAAGCAATGGACACTCAATCACTTGAAAGAGTAAGCAAAATGTACACAATCATGCATGTTTACAATGATTATTTATGCTATGATGATATATAATGATGATGTAAGGGATGCATAATGATATCATTGGACTAGGAACATGACAACTCTATTTTGGAATGTGAACTTTTCATGTTATTGATATGTGCAGTGTGATTTCACATTTTGAAACTAGAGGGTGTAAAATGATGATTTATAATAAGCAAAATAAAACATAGATTATTCATATAGCATGCAAGATTGCCAGTCTCATCACGTAAAAATAATAATATTCACAAATGTTGGTGACAATAAAGTAAAATGCAATACGATAAAATAAACATGCTAAAATGATTGTGTGGTCCTCATATTTGTCTGAGCTTGTGTGAGTTTTAAAACTTTAGATTTAAGGGATTATCTAGCTTTCCTCATCGAGAGGTTCAAAATGACATGTAGAATGATGCTAGTTTGTATACCTTTGAAGCATGCTTTGACAAAGATGAGGCTAGGTTTGGTAGAAAGGAGGCCTAATAATCTAAGAAAAACACAGTGGGAGAGCTAAAACTGCTTGGAAGTGAGTTTTTAGCATCTTTGAGTGGACAAAATTTTGAGTGTGTGTGTGTTTTCCACTTGCTCCCCCCCCCCCCCAAAATGAGGTGTGGAGGCACCTATTTATAGTGCAAAAATCAAGAAAGAGGGGGTATATATGTGGTCACATGTCCGTCCCTAGGACGAAGTGCATGGCCATGCAAAGTGTGCATGATTGCACATTTAGTGCGTGGTCACACACACTTTCCCACATTACGCACACATTTTGGGGCTTTTTCAGGCTATTCCAAGGTTGGTTCCTAAGGTTTCTAGGCATTTCGGATGCATTTTCAAAGTTTTTTTTGTCTAATTCATGGCTACACGCACACTACTAAGCGACGTGTGCTAATTCTTATGTTGTTTCAAACTATTTTACAACCATTTCTAAAGGTTTTGGAGTCTTTTAGACGTGTTTCCCAAGTTCATTTTGTCTAATTCGACCTCGATTTTAGCACGTGACACCTAGGGGTGTTCGTGGGTACACGCACACTTATAAGCAATGAGCTCTAATCCTTAGGTTATTTTGGACTATTCTGAGACCACTTATGGTAGATTAGGAGTCCCGGTCTGATGAAGTCAACACTGACTAAACAAGCTACATGTTCCAAGAGACAACTGTTCAAAATAAGCCTCTTATTATTCCAGTAATTCATATTTTATAAGATCACATCACAACTTATTGGCTTGGTGATTGATTTTGCACACTAGTTGGATCGGTTAGGGTTTTAAGGTTGCAAACTTAAGAGGTGTTACGAATGAGCAGACTCTGTTCATGTTTGAAGATTCATTTCATCATTGGACCTCTTTGGGGACAGTCAAATTTGAGGAATGACAATAGGAATAACAAAAAAAAAAAAAAAACAAAGTGCAGAATTTAAATAATAAAAAGTGACAAAATGTCATTCTTACCACAAAAATGTTAACTTTGTGGTTAAAAAAAAAAGGCAAATTTATCAATAAAATGCATAAATATAATAAAATTGATGCAAATTCAATAAAATGATAAAAATATAGATAAATGAATAAAAATACATAATAAAATTATAAAGGTGATAAAAGTATCATTTTCAGCATAAAAATGTGAACTATATGATAAAAATAATAAGTTTATCATAAATGGTGCAAAATCAATAAAAATAAGGAAAAGGGGCAATAAAAATGATTAAAAAAATACATAAATATTAATAAAAAGAAATAAAAATGCATAAATAAATAAATAAATATGGTAAAGTTGACATTTTTACCATAACAATACAAACTTTATAATAAAAATGCCAATTGTGCCTAAATGGAATAAAAATAAGGAAAAATGACAAAATTAGCAAAAATTATAGAAATAATATAAATAAATTAAACTGGTAGAAATAAATAAATAAATATGATAAAGTTCACATTTTTATCATAAAAACATAAACTTTATGATAAAAATGCCAAATTTAACTTAAAAGGCATAAATCCAATAAAAATACGGAAAAATATGAGAAAAATAACATAAATAACATAAATAAATTAAAATGGCAGAAATAAATAAATGGAAATTATAAATTTGACATTTTTACCATAAAAACATAAACTTTATGATAAAAATGTCAACTTTGCCATAAAAGGCATAAATGCAATAAAAATAAGGAAGAGTAAATTAGCAAAAATTACAAAAATAATATAAATAAATTAAAATGGCAGAAATAAATAAATAAAAATGATAAAGTTGACATTTTTACCATAAAAACATAAACTTTATGATAAAAATGCCAAAATTACCAAATTGGCATCAATAAAAAAATGAGAAAAATATGGAAATAATAATAATAATTGTAGAAATAATAATAAAGTAAATAAAAGTTAGAGAAATAAAAATAACAAATTAAGATGATGCAAAAATAATAATAATAATGCTAACTTTATAACAAAATACCCATTTTTAGATAAAAGGAAAAATGATGCAAAAATGGTAGGAAATGCAAAAATGAATGCAAACGTTCCCGGACTACACCCGAACTATCCACACCTTCCATATATCTTATTCTCAAACTTCATCATCACATAAAAATCACAACTTTATCACAATAATAAATATTTTATAATAAAGTGAATAAAAATGCAAAAAATGATAAAAATGATAGAAATAAGTTGAAGGAGATGATAAAAATATAATTTTTAATTAAAATTAAATAGGAGATCCTCAAAGGGATTAAATAATTACCCTAAATGCGTGCTTTGACAAAGTTATGGTTTGGTTTGATTTAGCAGTCTAAACCTAGTGAGATAAGTGATTTTTGGTTTATTGTTTGGGTTAAGTGGGTTCTCCAAGTGCTTTAGGAGTGAGAAGAATAGAGAAAAACTCCTTTAAATAGTAACTTTCTCTCTCTAAAGTCATTTGCCTTAAGAAATGTGCCACTCTCCTCTTCGAAAAGAGGAAACATTGAGTTTTGATCAATTAGGTATAGCGACCCATAAGCTTGGGTCCTGGACGCATGCTCTTGGGTTTAGAACCCATGCACATGGGTTCCTTGACCCATGTAATGGTAATGTGGTCATTTTGACCCATGAGCTTGACTTAAAAACCCATACTCATTGGTCATTAACACAAGCTCGTGGGTTGACTCATCCATATGGGCTTTTTTTCTACTTTTTGTCCTTTTTTGGGCCTAACTCTACTCTTTTGAGATTTTGGTTGATTTTTGTATATTTTGAGTATCTTTTAGGTTTCATTCAGGTTTCTTCTTAATCTAAGCACTCTTGAGAGAACTTCTAAGGAAATTCTTCTTTGTCTACTAAATAGGAATCCTTCATCATCAAATTTTTAGGGATCGTCAAAATTTGGGTATTAACAATTACCTTTGCTTCACATGCATTAATTAAGCTGCCACTTTGTCGATGTATAGGAAGTAAGTTTTGAAAACCAAATGAGATGTAAAGAGTTTCATGAGGGTGCCATGTAACCTTTATAAGGTTACAAAGTAAGGGTGTCATGTAACCTTTTCTAAGCCACAAGCAAGGTACATTGTATAGCCTTCACAAGCCTCAAGTGTCAGGTTTTGGAGAAACCAAAGTGCATGTAAAATCTTTTGTGAGAGGGTGCTATGTAACCCTTATCAAGCTATAAAATAGGGGGGCTATGACCTTTTCCAAATCATAAACAGGGGTGCATTGTACAACCCTAATAAGCCTCAAGTGCCAAGTTTTGAAGAAACCAAACATAAAAAAACTTTTTGAGGGTTGCCACTTGTACCAAGGTACAAGGTGCTAAAAACTTATTATATGAATTGTTATATGATTATGGTGTTCATAAAATCAAAATGCTATGATGCAACTTAGTTTTTATAAAATATGATGCATGTAAGTTCATTAGTGTTATTAGTGGCTTACCTTTACTAGTGAGGAGTGCATGTTAAGAACTTCGAGTCAACTTGGCTACATTCATCTCACCTCGATGTGGTATTTACCATTTCTCTGAGGTTTAATCAGTATCCCTTTGCCAAGAACTTTTTTATTACTATGTGGAGAGCAAGCATCCCATATAATTAGGAGTAAATTCACCAAATAAGGTTGTTAAGAATCAAGATGCATACAATAGCCCTTAATATCATGTCATTCCCCTTAGAGGTAAATGCCTTGATCATACTCCTTTCTCTTATTAGGCATTCCTCACATTTTGTCACTTAGCATGAATGTTGTCATAGAGTTCCCAAAATACTCTTACTCAAGATTCGAGCATTGGAGTAAATTGAGTATATCTTTATTACTTCCCCCCCCCCTTTTTCTCTTTTTTTTTTTGCTCGCCTATTTTTTTTTGGCATTCAAACCTCTTCTAGGGTCTAACATGATAATCGTAAGTTACCTGAATGTCTTGGTTCCTAGCGATTCTATTTTAATGAACTTCCTATCTTTTATGAGGTTGTCAAGCATTAGGCTGATTAGAAGTAAGAATCCTGATTTGCAGCTACTTATCAAAGTCAATAAGTTTTTAAAATTTCATCAAAGTGAGATGATCATTTTCAAGGTTGACTGGTATATCCTTGTCATGTGCCCCCTCTCTAGTGCAAGTACACCTCCAGGAGCACTAAGAGTGATGTTTGGAATGTCAATTCAAGTATGAATGCATGAATGGATTTGAAAATCTTAGAGGTGGGTGGTACAAAAGACTTCCTTAGATTTTTACGTTCTTTCAGGGGCATATCAGGCTTTTACTATAGATTCCTAACTTTCAATTGTGTCTCGGGTCGATGTCTAAACCTTTAATACATCTTTAGGATCTTTTGAAAGCTTTAGTGCATGAAAATGTTCATCTCGGTGGCTTCAATAGGCTCTAGACAACACTATAGGTGCTACCCATGCATGTGGGTCTAGCGACCTAAGTGCATTGGTCAAGACCCACGCCATTGGGTGGATCCTGAACCCATGGAATCCAAGCCTATAAAAGGTTTATTTTTTGTCATTTTCTTCATTCTTTCAATTTTCTTCTCTCTCCTCTCTATAGGATTCTCTTAACTTTAGGTTTCCTTCATCTCATATACCTATACAAGGAGACAAAGGTGGTAATATGGACAACCTTCTCGGGCAAGTTCCCCCTGATCTTATAATTAGCTTAGAGGATCTCCTCCTAAAGATTAGGTAGTGGACGGTGCTACACATCAGAAGCCTGTTCTTGCTCATCGCTTAAGGCACGAAATAATGAGGGGGCATGAAATTCCTCTCATGTCAAACTTAAGGGGGCACGTCTAGGTGCCTTACTGGCAGCAGGTTATTGCCTCAAACCTTTTTTTTACTACTATATCTCCCCTTACTAGGATTAGCTCCCTTGTGCATTAAAGATGTGCTTTACTAGAATTTTATTCTCCTCAAATTGATGTTCTAATTATCATGGTTTAGAAAATTTTAGAGTCGTAATCTGTATTTTGCTTACTTCCTTTTTTAGAGCCCTAAGACCTAGTTAGTCTTACCAAATAGTTTCATTAGAGCTAAGAAGCTCTAATGGATACTACCTATAATGGTGCAAGATTGAGTGCACGGTCTCAGCTTTGAGTGTATCTTGGACAGTCTACTAGAGGGACTGGAGTCTGTGAAGAGTAAGCAAGTGGCTATGACTGCCTTGGTCGAGAGATGGTCAGATTGTATCCATACTTTCCACTTTCAGCTTGGGGAGATGATAATTATGTCCCTCGACTTTGCTGCTATTACAAGGTTCTCTTTTGCTGGTCAGTGGATCCCATTTGACATCCCAAGGGATCTTACGGGACTATGCCATAATTTTCTAAGTTGCCCCCTGAGTTCAAAGTTGGTCAGGACATTTTAATTTCTTATGACCAACTCTGTTAGGCCTATGATGATGCTACTAGAGATGGTGCTATCGACATCAAGAGATGCACTCGGTGCTTCATCTTTAATCTGATTAGCACGATGATCTTCCCCAATATGACCAACACTGGCCGGTCTTAGTTGCTTCCTTTACTTAAGGACCTCGATACCTTATAGGGTTATGATTAGGGTTCTACCACCTATGATTATCTCCTCCATGACTTAGATAATGCATGCAGAGATAGCTCTCGAATCTGAGGTGTACCACTAGTGGTCGATGTGAATTGCTTTTGATGCCTTAGTTCTCTTACTTTCCCTTTGAATTCATAGTTCTTAATACATTTTCCTTTGCAAATTTAGGCCTTCGAGTTCCATGTCTTTGCTCCTCCTACCATTCCCGACTTGTTTGAGGGGTTCCCTTATTTTTCCATCTAGACTACTCAACCTTATAGGGGTTCTGTATGGTCCATAGAGGTAATCCGTACTGCTCTAATAAAGTTGATGTTTAACCAGGTCAATGACTTTTTTTTACTCTTCTCACTTTGAATTTCTATGCTTTATTTCTAACAGTTATTTCTAATTATAGATACACCTTCGATGGTGGTAGGAGCGCTATCCCATGGTCATATCACTAGCAATGCAATGAGCCATTGAGATCACAAGCAGGTAAATACTACGCGTGACCCCTATTGACCATGCTTAGCACCTTAGTGAGCATATAGTAGGCTGGTTTAAAGGACCTCCTACTCATCACGTCCCTCATCCTCCTCCTCTTGACATTCTTTAAAGGAAGGACATGGTAGGTGCCACCTTAAAGGAAGCTATGGTTAAGACTGATCATCTGCTATACCTAGAGCCAAAGGGTGTCTCCTACATATAGAGTCTTGTCCCCTGCCTGATAGATGGTGTCATAAGGGATTTTTTAATTGCTCCATTGGTTATAACTGTTTCTTCTTCTTTTGCTCTTCAGGTACGTCTGGTTTTCTTTATGTACTATCTTTATATTGCCTATTGTAACTATTCTTATCCAATTTCAACAGCCTTGTTCAAAGAGGCCTCGTGCTAGGAGTACCATTAAGACTTTTAGTGGTGCAGAACTTACCATTAATGCCCTTACTAGGATTGTTCATATATTTTTAGGGTAGCTACACTGCCATTGGTGACAGTTTAGGAGGTTGTAGACACCCAATTTCAGGATGATGTGTTATGGATGCAGCAAAGGACTCCAGTGATGACAATATCATGAATAGGTCTTAGATACTTAATCTTTAAAATTCTAAGGCTTTAAATGCAGCTTTTAAATGAAGGATTTAATGTTTTTAGGGAATAAATTGTAAGGTTTTTTTAGGACCTAATTGCAAAATTTAAATTCTTCCAGGGGTCTTTTTGTAATTAAATGTTAAAAAAAAGTACATGTCGGAATTCCATAATTCCAATCGAAATTATACCAATTTCGACTAGGATTGTGTAATTCCGGTCGGAATTGAATTCTTCCATCTCTATTTTCCTATTTTTAATTTAATTCTAATTGGTTTAAAATTCCTAATTAACTTAATCCTAACTGGTTTAAAATTTCTAAATATAATTTTAAGTATTAATCTTATATTTTAGGAATTATAATCACATTAGGATTGAGGCTAGGCTTTCTAGTTTCACTATATAAAAAGAGAAGGAAGAAAAAAGAAAGGGGAACGGTGAAAAGGAAAAAGAGAGAAGGAAGAAAAAAGAAGAGATAGACGAGAAGAAAAAAAAGAGAGAAACGTTTTTTGAATTAGTTTTTTTTTTTCTTTTTTGAGTTATTTTTTTCTATAAAAAAATTCTTTTTAATTTAACAATTAATTCAAGATTCGTGGAGAATTTTTGAAGAAGAAGATTCAAAGATTTATCAAGAATGGTGAACTACCAATCTGAGGAGTACCCTAAATCATTCATAAGCATCATGATCTTCTTCTTATTTCTTTTTTTTTATTTTTATGTTATTAATTATTTTTTTCTTTCATCTTATTATCATAATTTATTCATTAATTATAATTTTATCTTTTTTTTTGGTGAGTACGGAAGAAAATGCATGGCGATCCAGTGGAAGGGATGAATTCATGAAAAGTCCATGGCAAATTAGGGATAAAGCCTCGTAGAGACTTAGTTTCTAGGGTTTTTTTGTCTTTATTTTATTCTTTATTTTTATTTTATTAATTATTTTATGAATTAATGTAATAGCCCCAATAGTGGGAGTAATAAAATTACATGTATGGTTGTTTGTTTTATTTTTATTCAATTAGTTAGTAAAATTAGGTTTTAATTAGGTAATTATTTAAAATCAATGGAGGAAGTAGATTAATTTAGGTTGCTTGATAATAAAAATTAGGGTTTTAATAAGGATTAATTTAATTATTTGTTTGATCTTATTTAATTGTTTTTTATGTTTTTGTTTGTTTTTGGGTTTTATTATTTTTATGTGTTTTGGAGCCTTAAGCCCATTTTAGGCTTTGATTTATTTATTTAAGTTTAGGTAATTTTTTTAGTCCATCTCACTTAATAATTAATTAGGTTTAATTAATTAAAATATATTTTTTAGGTCCATAATTAATTAGATTTTAGGTTAGAAATATCTTTACGCCCATGTAGTCAATTAGACATAGGCCTACCTAATTTAATTTAATTAATTTAGATTTAGCCCATTTAATTTAAGCCCTTTTCTTCATAATTTGTAGATTTATGCTCACCATTAATTAAAACATGCAGAATTAGGCCCACTAATTTAAATATTCCATAATTTATAGAATTAGGCCCATTTTTTATTAAAACAAGTAAATTTAAGTTCATTTAATTAAAATCGAAAGGAATTAGGTCTTTAGGTTCACTTATAATTTAAAATATGTAGATTTAAATCATTTATTTAAAATTCATGTAGATTAGACTAACTTAGGGATTATGTGATTTATTGAATGCATTATTTACTTGTATATTTCATAACTAGTTTGCCTTGGAGTTGATTGTTTTTAGGGTTTATGTGAAATTAAATGTAAATAGAGAATGAGATAATAATTCATAAAGTAATTCTAAATGAACACAAGACTGAAAGAAGTTGGTATTTCGTATTCAAAATCTCTTGGTTGTGGTGCTAGCTTTCTTTTAAGGAATCGAGTACCACCTTTTTGATTTATCCCAATTATTACCCTGGGTGGCCACTCCTCATCTCCATGCCATGTCTTTTGTGATAGTGGTTAGTGTGTTCTCTAGAGCCCTGAGCTCAAATAGTGTTGTGATTGCTAAAATCTTGGATGTGCGCTGAACCCTGCCGTCTACAGTGGTCCTCATGTCTTCTGAGCCTATGGCCGTCACCCTTAAGGATGCTACTTATGTGAGTTCTTGTCTGAATTTGTTGCTTTGATATTTTATGGTTCTTGCTTACTTATTATTCTATTTATAGATTCCTTGAGAGACAGCCACATACTGGTATCATTATGCTTTAGGCTTAATGAGCCACTATGTCCACTACTCCGTAGAGGCTCATGTAGGCCTTCATATACTATGCTATTCCTAGTTTGAAATATGCAACAATATGTATATGTGTATGTTATGAATGCATGTATGTTTTAATAATGTAGCTTGAGCATGTGAAGCTAATACAGGAGCAAGATAAGGCTCTCCACCATCAGTAGTTGATTCATTAGCAAGGTGTTGCCCATTACTAGAGTGAGATACAAGGGCTATGGGTCAAGCTAGAGGAGTTGAGGGTTCATGATGTGGGGCCCATTAGGAGAGTATCTTTCAACGGTAATGATGATGATGAGGATGGGACTGAGTCTTGATTTCCCTTCCATTTTGTTTTTTCTTACTGCACTAGCAGAAAATTTTATACTTTTCAAAGATTTAGTTTACTATCAAACTGTTAATGAGGTTTTTTTATGCTTTTTTATTTTTGTTGTGCTTTTTCATTCCACTTTTCTCATTTACTTGGCATGCCAACATAACAAATGCAATGAAATAGGAAAGTTTACAACATCAATTAATGCAGTTACATCATAGAAAGATATGAACTCTAAGATGTATATTTTGCCTTTGTATATGATAGATATTGATTCAAGCATTTAATTCTTAGCATGGGCAATTCCAATAATTCTTCTCATTTATACTGAGTAGCATTTATCATGAGCATGGTTGCATGTTGAGTATTTCAAAATAATGGTACCCCTATCCTTGGTTAGCTATTCCATTTTTTAAGTATTATCTCTTATCATTGTTCCTTCTGTATTTCATCATTCCATCATCATCATTATTATTCTCTCATTACTATTCATTTTCATTATCATTCCTAGGGGTAACATTTTTTGGAACATGTAACATGCAAGAGTTTTCCTCCATGCCCATGTTAAATGATTCAGCATTAATGGAGTGAATGTCAAAGACGTTCATGTAAGATTCAATTAAATGCTCATCATTATCATAAGACGCAACACACAGATGGGCAAAGTTCAAACATCACTGCATTTAATTTAGAGTTTGATATATTAAAACACATAAATAGATTAATTATATAAGCACCATTAGGGGTGGATCCATCATCAAACAATGTATTATCTATGCTAGTCTTGGTGAGAGCAGTAATGTAGCTAATGGTTCCATCTTAAGTTGAAGCTTGCCAAGGGGTTGTTTTGATTAGTCTTATTCTTCTTTCTCCTTTTTTTACTTATTTTCCTTCTTCATTCTTGGATTCAAGCACATGTTTGAAGTTAGAAGGATCCATTTCATCACCACTTAGGTTATAAGTAAGGCTCAAAAAACTTACTTCTGGTGCCACTAAGGGTTCTTTTCCTCCTCTTTTTGGTTTTTCTATTTCTCTTTTGAGAACATATTGGATTGAACTTTCCACGAAAGCTTTGTGGAGCCCTAGAGATATGGTGTATGATGTAGGCGTGTTATGGTAGTTGGGTAAATGGCTAGTTTTAACATTGGGTTATTCTTCTAAATCTGTAATTTTGCCAGAATCTATCAAATCTTAGATCCTTTCCTTCAAGGTATAATAGTTATTAGTCATGTGACCTAGCATTTAGTGGAATTAATAATAAAGGTCAGGGTTGATATGTGTTGATAGTGGGTTGGGTAACACTTTTGGTTCAAAAGGTTTTTATGTTGAAGTTTTTGGAAGATTTTAGAGGGGAGTTCGTTAAAATTCAAAAAATTTCTAGGGCAATTGATTATAGGTGGTTTTGGGAACTTTGGATGATCATGGTCTATCGAGCCTTAGTTATCGATTTTTTGACTTTTTTCCAATTTTAGGCCAACAGGGCTAATTTAGGTGATCTTGCAAGGGCTTATTTATAAGTGTAGAGAGTTGATTGAAACCTTTGATCAAGTTTTCTTCTCTCGGGCTTTAAAGTTGATGACCTTATAGGCCAATTCATGTGTATTTGCACTAGTTGACTTGGAAAGGGACTAGAGAAGCTTTACTTCAAAAAGTTCACAAATTGCCTTTAGTGTCCCCCAAAGTGCTCATGTCTTTTTTACTCTTATTCATCTCAGAATTAGGGGTGTTGGGTGCCCCCTTGCTATTAATTTCCAAGAGAATTACCTCATCCATGTCTTTTGGAATTTGGTCAAAGGTATCCTTTACTTCAACCTGATTTCAGCCCAGAGGATGTCAGTCAAACCAGCTTCAGCCTTAAATTATTTAACATGCTCTTTGAGTAGATCATTAATGCTTTGACTCCTAGACTATTCAGTCATTTTGAAGCTTAAATATTGCTATCCTTTCTTAAAAGATTTTTAGAGACTATTAGAGCTTGCAAGAATTTTGAGGAGCTACGTTTATGCACAAGCATACATGTTAAGATGATAAAGGGGTGATGCATGTGTGCATAATGTGATGAGTTCTGCAAAAGAGAAGGACTAGCATGTATGCATGGTGTGATAGTTGTAATTCCGATAATGTGATGATGCAAGATGGATATAAGAAAACTATGGGTTAGCTTATGGCAAAATGCCATTCCAAATGTATATATGCATACATGAAAAAGGAAAATAAAATGAACAAATGAGGTTAGTTTGGAAACCTTACAAAATGAATGAACTAAACATAAGCAATTGCTCCTTCTAACATTATTGCTCCACTTGGTAGAGAATTTTATCCTAGGTGGATTTTTGAATCATAGCCATTGGGGGATTATGGTTCTGCTCTTAAACTAGGCTATTTTAATTCATGATTATCATACTTAAAAGGTAAACTAAGGAGTAATACCCAAATGTACTTGAGGTAACCACATAATGTTAATAAAGGGCTCAATTGTGAAGCCTCAAATGGTATCTATAGCTCATGTGCGCCTGCGAGCATATGGACCATAGATAGCATAAAGGACCTAAGTTCATGTTCCCTTCATCGACATTCATTGTGTTTACCAAGAGACATGAAGGTTTCATTTAATAGTTTACAATTTGACTCCCTCAGTATAAGTGTCCACAATCTAGTTAAATTCTTAACTTATCCACTTAATTTGATAAGGACAAGTGGATGACCTCCATATGTTCCATTATCAAAAGTTGTCACTATTTTTCAACCCTTACGGACTATCCAAACTGAGGTGCATGATTCTTATCATTCCTTATGTAAGCAGCCAATTTCAGGATGCAATTGTGCATAATTGTGACGTAAGCCCCTATAATGAAATTTATTCAAAAATTGAACTTGGTTGTCAATTTTCTAGACTTTAAGGACTAAATTGCAATATTTTTTAGGATTTGATTACAAGGAAGTCAATTTTTTAGGGGTCTTTTGGTAATTAAAAGTAAAAAAAATTAGGATCGACATTAGTGTAATGTCGACTGGCATTGTGTAATGTCGATTGGCATTACACAATGTTGATCGACATTACACAATGTCGATCAACATTGCACAATGTCAATGCATAAAGTCCCATTTTTTTAATTTTTTCACGAATTTTTTTTTGTCAATTTTTTTAGTGTTTTGATTGGTTGAAATTTTAATTTTATTATTATTATTATTATCTTATGAAAAATTCAACGTGTTCAAAATGCGTAAACAGCTTTCAAAAATCAAAACTCTATTTGTTTGTTTTGAAGAGATGAGAGCATTCCTACAAATTTGGGAAGTCAATACGTAAGTAGACTTTGCTTTAAAAAGTAAAGAGTCTGCATGCATGGGGGGAGGCTAGAGACTCACACAGACGGATGAACTGAGAGAGACACACACAGACTGAGAAAAAAAAAGAAGATGAGAGAAAGAAAAAAATAGAGAGACTACGAAAGAGAGAAGAGAGTTACACAAAAAAAAACCCTATCGCATAAGAAAACCCTAAAAATCTAGACACGAAGAACACCCTTATATTTCAAAAATCTAATTTTGGATACTTTCAGTGTCTTCGAACGCAATCAAATCCCAATCCAGAATCAAACCAATATTGAGTCAATTTTGATAGTGATAATCCAATCTGAGGGGCTATCTCAAAGCATTTACACAGCATCTAAAACCATTAGTGTTCTTTTCTATTCCATTCTTTTATATTCTTTTCTTTTTGTGGTTTTTATTTTATTTTGTTATTTTTATTATTATTCAATCTCACTACTAGTCTGATTATTTCTATGTTTTTATTTTGATGTACGAATGTGGATTGAGGAGGATGCTACCTGTGTTTAGATGAACAGAAGGTCTATGGAATGCCATAGAAGAACCTATGTTGTTTTCCAGTTGAACTTAGGATTTTTATCTTTATTTTGCATTTTGGTATCCTATGTAGTTATTTTAATTCATGGGTGTATAATTTTTTAATTTTAATTTTTGCACATAGTTTGTAATAGCCCTAGCAGTGGGAATAGTGAAAGATTTAATTTTATGCGTTTAAAAGATTTAATTAGGTTCAATTAGGTAAAAATCAATTAAAATCAATGGTGGTAGTAGCTTAATTTAGGGTTTGCATGTAACTGATTTAGGGTTTTCCAAAAAATCACTAAAATGTTTATTTGATCCTTTTTTATGTTTTATTTGTTTTGGGTTGTGTTTTTGGGTTTTTATATTATTTTGGACCACAAGCCCACGCTTAGGTCCAACTCACTTTAATTGGGCTTAAAAAATGGTTTAGGACTTTAAATGATTAAAATCAATTTAGGCCTATTAGGTTAATTAGATTTTAGGCCCACTTAGTTAATTAAAACTTGTTTAGACTTAGCCTAACCCATTTAATTTCATTTCTTTTAAAATAAATAGACCTAAGCCCACTTCTCATTTTAAATAAAAACCAAGTTAGACTTAGGCCCACTAATTTAACTTTCCTTTAAAATTGAATAGACTTAAGCCCATTCCTTAGAAAAACTAAAACAAATAGATCTAGGCTTACTAATTAATAAAAAATGTAGGCCCACCTTTAGTCCCTATCACTTGTAAATAAAATGTAAATCTAGCTAACTTTTTAATAAAATTAACATAGTTTAGACTTAGGGACAACGCGATCTTGAGTGCATTTTTTATATGTGATTTTATTGACTAAATGCCAAGGGTTGGATGTCAAAAAGGGTTTAAATAAAATTTCATGTAATTAGAGGATGAAATAATCATTTATAAAATTATTATAAATGAACACAAGACTAAGAGAAATTAGTATTATGTTCCCAGAATCTCCTGGTCGTGGTGCTAACTTTCTTTTAGATAATTGAGTACCACTAATTAAATTGTCCTAGTTATTACCTTAGGTGGTGACTCCTCCTCTTTACACTATGACTTTATGACATAGTAGTGTGTTCCGTAAGGCCCTGAGCCTAAATAGTGTTGTGATTGTTAAAATCTTAGATGTGCACTAAACCCTACCATCTAAAGTGGCGACTCCACTGGGGATAAGAGATACTGATTCTATTTGTGTTCTTTAGAGTTATTTTATCGATTATTATTTCATTCTTGCATTTATTCTACATGTCCCTACTAAATCGATGGCGTAGTGTGTTCCCTAAGGCCCTAAGCCTAAATAGTATTACGATTGCTAAAATCTTAGACGTGCACTAAACCCCACTGTCTACACCTTCTGTATTGGGCTTACACAAAGTAAGTAAGGATAATATAACCCTAAGCATAAATAGTGTATGAAGACTAACATAATGACAACAAATGGTGGCAGACTCTAGAGATGTCATGTCATTTATGAATATCATGTTGAACAGAAAACATCAAGTAAAGGATAGCAAACAAAAGCTAGGTGGGATCCTAGGGGAGAATTCTACTAGTTTATCTATATGAGTTTCGTTGGGCTTACAGCTTATATTCCTTTAACGAGAATGCCTCATATGACTAGGGTTACAAACTTTAGTTAGAGAGTCTAGCATTCCTTTACCTACTTAAGAAAAATTATACACCATTTTTTACTTGAGAGTTGGGCTGTGTTACTTTAAGCCCCATAACTTTTCTTAATCAAGTAAAGACTAAAGGTGATAACACCTATCTTCATCTCCTTATGACTTGAATGGAATTATGGTGGCAATGACATTCAGTATTATTGAGGGATTAAGGACCAAGGGTGCATATAGTGAGTGTAGTGAAATGCAATTATCTTGTTATAAAGGTGAAATAAATAAGTTATGCATACTAAGAAACATTCTTTCATTGATACCCCTCGAATCAGTAATCCCCAGTGAAGTTGCCAAAAAATTATGGTCACAGGATTGGGTGCGTTCATCTTATCAGGGTACACATGCTATTGGTGACCATCTACTAGATTTCCATTTATTATTATATTTGTTAGAAGGGTCTACCTGAATAGGCTTTGTAGATTAGAGTTTTCATCCAACTTAATCGAGAGAAAGTGAATTAAGAACTCACTTTCCTAACTAGAGAATCCAAGTTCGGGGGGTAGGAGTTACTTATCCTATTTCTTATTATAAATATTGCTTATTATAACTATTGCTTATCCCGTTTCTTATTATAAATATTGCTTATTCATTCATTACTTTACTCTAGTTTTAGTTTTAGGATGTATTTTACCATACTTGATCATTAGTCGATTTAAATTGAAAATTGGAATGTATGATAATTGGATTAACAAGCATACATCACAAAATAAATAAATAAACAAGCATTCATCAATCAAGCAAGTGGTAATATAAGTAAGTAAGCACCTAGCACGTAACATACAAGCATGTAAGAGATAAAAATAAATAAGCAAATAAGGAAGTAAAAATGGGGAAAGGGATTAAGGATTACAACCCAAGGAAGGAGCCCATTCTAATAAATACATCCAGAATAAAAAGAGGAATTGGGATTGAGGATTACGCTACCTCAGAAAAGCCTATTCTATTTGTTAACCTTAGCAATCAATCTTAATTTTGATCTTAACCAACTTAATTTTAAGCATTTAATATGTTTATTTTAAGTGTGTATAAGTTAGGACTCAAATGAAAGCCAAGTTAAAATTTAAGTGAATAGTAAGCTATGACTGAAGCAGTGCTTTTATTGTGAGCTGAATAGCAAGTTGTGATGGAAGCAAAGCTTCTATAGTGACAGAAAGCCAAGTTAAATTGAGATAAAAAATAAGTTATGATTGAAGTAAGAGCTGCTATACTGACAGAAAGCCAAAGTAAATAGTAGGCTATGACTGAAGGTTTACTGCTATGGTGACATCCCAATGGTCATATTTTTAAATTTTTTTAAAAAAAATGAGACATTGGAGACATGTTTGACATCTCCAACAACCATATTTCTTAGTGTTTATCTATATAAATACCTACTTGAGCTCAATTGAAGTTAAGACACTTGATTATTACAATTTTTTTATTTTAACATTCATCAAAGCTCTCAAACTCTCAAATATTCATTCTTTATTTGTGTAACTCTTATGAGAGTTAGTTGTGTGTTAGAAATAGAATTTCTTTTCATCTTAAATATTAGGATAGATTAGCAGGGAAGTGAGATTTATTTCTAAAGGAATTGGTTTAAGTATTTATCCATTAAAACACTTAGGATTTGGTTTTTTAAGTGAGTCTTGAAAACTCAAGTTGTAAGGTTATAAGAGTGAGTTATAAAACTCTTGTGTAATCTCAATCTTATGAATAAGATTATGGGATTCAAAAATCCTAACCTAGGGATAAATTAGGTGGAGATGTAGGATTTATTTGGGTGATAATTGATATGATAACCAAGTCATCTCACTTTTTGCTAATTAGGAAAACATACACTATTGACAGGTTATTAAGGTTATGCATTAATCGAATTATTTGCTTCCATGGGGTACCAAAATGTATGGTGTCTAATAGAGGAGCTACCTTTACTTCAGTCTTTTGGCAAGAGTTACATAAGGCTTTAGGCACAAGACTTGACTTCAGTATGTTGTTTCATCCTCAAATAGATGATCAGTCAGAAAGAACCATTTAGACACTAGAAGATATATTGAGAATATATATGATAAACTTTGGTGGTCAATAGTATTTACACTTGCCTTTAATTGAATTTGCATATAATAATAATTATCATACAAGTATTAGAATGACTCCATATGAAGCATTGTTTGGAAGAAAGTGTAAATCACCTGTGTGTTGAGAAGTTAGAGAGAGATAAATAACAGACCCATAATTAGTGCAAGTGAATTCAGAGAAGGTCCCTCTCATTCAATAGAGATTGAAGATAACTTTTAATCGATGGAAAAGCTACATTGATCCTAAGAGGAAGGATGTATCATTTTCTATTGGAGACATGGTGTTTCTCAAGGTGTCACTAATGAAGGGAGTAATGTGATTTAGTCAAAAGGGTCAACTAGATCTAAAATTTATTGGACCCTTTGAGATTCATTCAAGAGTAAGTCATGTGGCTTATAGATTGGTGTTACCACCATAACTATCGTGAATTCATCAAGTATTCTATGTTTCTATTTTGAAGAAGTACATCTCTGATCCTTCAAATGTTCTTCAACCACAAACAATGGAGCTCAATGAAGATTTGACATATGAAGAGTAACTAGTGATGATTGTGGATTAACAAGTTTGCCAGCTTTGCACTAAAGAAATTCCTATAGTGAATGTGTTGTGGAGCAACCATAGAGTGAAAGATTGCACTAGGGAGATGATTGCTAATGTGTAGAATTGATACCCCTATTTGTTTCAACATTAATGTATTCAAGGACAAATTTTCTTAAAGGGGACAGAATGTAATAACCTAAATTATTTGTTGTATTCAAATTGTTAAATAAATTTATTAACAACATAATTTCTAAATATTAATAATTACGCAAATGTATAATAAAAAGGGACAAAAGAATTAAAACAACTTCAATAAATAACCTGAGAGGAAAAATAGTGGTAAAACCCTAAACCTTAAACCTATAAGTCATTCAGCTCATTTATTTATCCAAAGATTATCGATTCCAGAGAGCTAAGCTTCTACCGAGCTACCAACCACAGTTAATCTCTTATTCCAATATTTACTGGCAGTTCCCAAGAGTTAAGCATCAACCAAGCCACCGGTTTGAGTAATAACTATACATAAATCATGTATATTGCCCAAGAGCTACACATCAACCAAACTTCACAAATAATTTCAACAAGGGCTCGACTCTAAAATCATTACCTATGCACACATGGTCCTGATGACACCCATCAAGTGGCCCATTCTACCAATCTTTTTCAAAATTATTTTTATATATAAAAGCATAATAAATTCTAAGGAAAATATCAATATTGGAAATAAAAATTTTTTATTTTTTATCATTCACAATATCATTAACACTAATAATCTTATTAACAATAATTATAGCAAGATTAGCTCGATAATAATAATAATTCAATATAATAAGCATTTTTAAATTATCAAATCAATAATATAGATGCTTCAAATATTAAAAATATTAATTCTTTAATATATTATTTATAGAGTATATCGGAGCTGAAATATCAGGAAATAGGCGGACATGAACACGTTAGCCTGCTCGCTCTACTTGTAAGTTAACATATTGGAATGTGTGTTAGATTTAAATATACAAGTACATATTGGTTTATTATATTTAATGTATATTTAATTAAAGAATTAAGCATTTTTAAACTATCAAATCAATAATATAGATGCTTCAAATATTAAAAATATTAATTCTTTAATATATTGTTTATAAAGTATATCGGAGCGGAGATTTCAAAAAATAGGTGAACAAGAACACGTCAGCCTGCTCGCTCCACTTGTAAGTTAACATATTGGAATGTGTGTTAGATTTACATATAAAAGTACATATTAGTTTAATATATTTAAAGTATATTTAATTAAAGAATTAAAAATATAAATTCTTTAATTAAATATACTTAAATATAATAAACCAATATGTACTTTTATATGTAAATCTAACACACATTCCAATATGTTAACTTACAAGTGAAGCAAGCAGGCTGAGATGTTTTCATCTGCCTATTTTCTAGTATCTCCACTCTGATATACTCTATAAACTATATATATATATATATATATATATATATATATATAATGAATAATTATCAAATAAATTCCTAATAACTCCCAAAAATTCTAAAAAATTTATAAAATTGATGGAATCATAGAAATTGACTTAGGAATGCCCTAAATGATTAATTATTTTGAGGTTTAAAGATTATCTCCAACAATTCAACTAACTTAAGTTGAATAATTTCCACTGCAACCTTTCCAATATTTATTTCTCAAAATCCATAAAGAATTAGACTAAATTCTATTTATGAAAATTGATCACCATAATTTATACTATTTATTAAAAATAATTTCATAAATTTTTCTCAGGTCAGTACTATTACCCATCAGAGTTTGGGTGGGAGCTATCGGATTTCTCACTGGAAAAGTATCACCCGACAAAACCGAATATACCAACATATTCATAATAATTAGTAGAACACATCTAAACCTCAAATGCACTACAATGTGCATAAAATTTACAAATCGAAAAATTAAATAGAAATTACCAACAAAATCATAGAAAATTAAATTGGATGAGAGTGGTTGGTGGCTATGGACTTTTGGTGATGATAGTAACATGCTAGAAGTGACCATAACATCTAAAAACCGTCGAAACAATAAGAAATGACAATAGAATGGCCGACTGTTCTTGTCCAAAATTGTACTATTTTAGGCCATTTCTTGTGAAACAAAAACTATCAGAGTGAAGATGAGAGTTTGAAGAAGCTATGGCTGAAATTTGATATCAATCGGAGGTCATTTGAGTGATTAATGGCGAAGAAAAAAAACTTTGGTATTAAAATATAATTTTCCTCTCAAAATACATCCTCCCATTGCTTCTTCTTTTCTTCACGGGCACCTCTTTTTTTTTTTTTTAAGTATATAGCTCATGTGTACTTGGCTGGTCTCATGTGACTTTTTTATAATAAAATAATAATAATGATAATAATAATAATAATAAATTAAGGTTATTGCAAGATCCGAACTCCAAGAACACGTTACCAGTAATTTTTTATATTTTAATCCAATGTTTTGTATTGTTTAAAATAATAAAACACTTAAAAATATGAAAGTATTCATATCTTTAAGGTGTTATAGAAGTGCCTATATTATTATTATTATTATTATTGACAACAGCCAAATGGAGTACTTATGAAGCAAAATCGAATGAGAGAAATGCACGAATGCTTGACCAAGTTCTTTCTTATTTGTTTCCCTGTTCGGCTTCATATATTTCAATCCCAATTAAAAGAAACAATGCCACATCTTGTATGGTAATCTGATCCCGGCACAAATATTTAATTTAAGGCCTTCAATGTTATGGGACAACCACTCTTTAGACGAGGAATATGCGCCTTCTTTTCTAGACTTGGATCAACATCATGAATGTTCCACCTGTACAAGTAAAAGGTAAATAAATTAGTCAGCTATACGCTTCAAGATCATTTCTAATAGTACCGTTGCACTACTGACTCAATGACATGCTAACCACCAATAATTGAAAATGCAAGTGGCGATAGGGATAAAGTTTGGTCACTTACTCGTATCCACTAGTTAGCCTGTGCAGAAACACCAGCATTGTCAATTTTGCCATATTCATTCCAAGACAAGTCCTAGGTCCTGACCCAAATGGTATAAAACTGTATGGTTTTTGCATTTCCTGGACACATGAATCAAAATACAGATAATAACTGTCATCTTTAAGTAAATGGAAAAGCAATTAAATCTAGAAGGCCATTATTACATCAAATCTAGAAGGATTGAATTGCATTGGATCCTTGTAGTGAGATGGGTCGTAATGTATGCAAGTTGCATCAATATTGACATGCCATCCTTTCTTTATCACAAAACCTGAAAAGATAACAGATATTCCATTTACGTACTGTCTTGGATTTTACAAATAAATAAATAAATATATGTAATTCGGCTGCAAAGATAAACATTATGTTCATCGAAACTAATGCGAGTATTTAGAGAAAACTTGCCGTCAATTATGCAATCATTTAGTGCAACCCGCGGGAACCATAACAAGACATTTGACATTCTCAATGTTTCTTTGACAACCTGGAGAACGGAAAATTGAATATTAATGTTTCTTGCTTCAAGAATGTGACAAAATGGATATGTTTCTCTAGCATAGAAACAAACAACTGGTTCTGCTTATCCTAAGTGTGTGTGTTTGGTAGATAATATAAGGGTAAAAAATTATATGTTTGTCAGCAATGGAGAAGGGGGATTAACCAGATCCCATGAGATTGAGGAGAAAAATATTGGTCCTACATATATGCTGAACAAAAACTTCATGTGTAAAACTATCAAAAATTATAACATATACTAAAGTTGTTTATTTAATTATTATTATTATTATATATATATATATATATATATATATATATATATATATATATATATATATGTACAATTTTTTTGGGAAACGACATGCAAAATTATATAAAAAAAAAATCACTCATAATTATATAAATAATTTAGTCTTTTACTAATAAAAATTATATTAAATTAATTAAAATGTAATTCTAATCTAATTGAAAGTATATTTTCTATTGGTTAATTTCTATTTTATCTCTAATAAAAATTAAATTAATTAAAATATAATTCTAATTGAATTGAGTGTATATTTCTTATTTTAATTTGATTAACTTCTATTATATATCTAATAAAATAAGATTTTATATATATAATGTTAAGTCCTAAAGTTATTAAATGAAAAATTTAACAAGTGTTTTCCTTATAATTTAGCATTCACTTCTAAATACTTATGTATTGAATTCTTAAAAATTCTAATTTTTTGTATAAAAATATTTAAAATTTTTTGGTTAATCGCCTATTTAAAATATACTCCTTTTAACATAAAACTCATAATAATATATTTCTTTTCAGGATCAAACACCATACTCCTTATATAAATTGATATTATATTTTTAAAATTGTCATTCACTCTATATCTATGTTAAAAATTGTATTATATTAATATCACATCAATCGTCTCTTTTTCTTCAAGCCTTTGTTCTCTTCTTTGTCCCATTCAATAAGAGTTAGCTTTTTTCTTTTCATTTTTTTAAAATGAAGAGCATGTTACTTTTTATATTAGGGCTTATTTCACTTTTTTTTTTCTTCTTAGCTATGCATTGTTATGCTCTTCCATGGCAAACTGAAAGAACATATTTATTTTTACTATTGGACAACTTTGTAATCATATTAATAAAATTCAATTTTGTTATTATATAATTTTTTTTTCAATCATTGTTTAGTTATTATTGTTGTTGTTTTAATAGTTTTTTATGCCAATCCGGCTAGTTAATGATTTAATCCTCTTGAAAGTTGCATTCGAGTAGGAGCAGGTCAAGATAATTTATAAAATTTAGATCATTCAGACTACATTGGCTATATATGTTATTTGAGTATTTTATTAAAAAAGTTCTTAGTATAGGATTTTTTTTTTTTTAATAAATTGTTTTTTTCCTTTCAAAATGCTTTGCTTGTGATCTTTCCGACCATGAGAATGTCTACTTAGAATTGTAGTGATAATTCAAATTTTGATAATATTGTCGATTTAATTTATACTTTTATAGTTATCGTAATTTTTAGTTAGAATTAAGTTTTTAATTTAAATAATAAAAAATTTAGATAAAATGAGACTATTACTACAAAATAATTATTTAAAAAAAATTATTTTATGACCACAAATAATTTCTTTCTAATTTTTTTCTACCTTTTTAATACAAATAAAAGCTTCAATATTTTTGCTTTAATGTTTACAATGTACATCTCCATTTCCAACATAATTTATGTGATAATGATAAGAAAATTATTACAGTGGCGATATGATTTATATAATTCTTTTTAGTTAACTTATTTTTTTATTTTAAAATTTAACTTTAATAAATCAATAACTTAATTGTAATTCTTATCTCAATTTTTTATTGTTTTATATCCTTTATTTAATTGTTACCATTATTATATACACATTAAAAATATATCTCTCTCTTTGCAAAGAGCACCAAATGAAATTATTGTGATAAATCTTTAAGTTCATATATTTATAAATTATTTGATTAATTTATAATTTATTTTTAAAATTATTTAATAAATTATTTTGAAATATTTTTTAAAAATATATTATATTTACAGTTCTTACAATGCACGGATGAACGATTAGTTTATATTAAATTTTGAGTATTAAAGTCATTAAGCCAAAAATTTAACAAGTATCAATCTTTATATTTGAATATTCACTCTAAAAGTTAATATATCAAACTATTAAAAATCCTAATTTTTATTAAAAATTAAATATTTTATTTAGTATTATTTTTTAACTAAAACACTCTTATATATATTTCAATACAACTCAAATTCTAAAGGTATTTATTGATTATGTATTTTTATGCCTTAAATCACTTAAAATATTTTTTTTAAACCATTAAAAAAAATTTAAAATAATAGTAATTACATAGTATTAATTTTTTAACTAAAATATTATTATATATACTTCAATACTGATTTAATAATTCTAAAAACAAATCTTATTATGACAACAAAAATTAAAATAAAATAAAATGAGTGTGACATATATATTTTTTAATTTTTTTAGTTATTATTTTATTTTAATTATTTATTTAATGATTTTATTTTATAGTTCACATTGTATAGATTTATAACTAATTCTAATTTAATTGAAAATATATTTTCTATTCTAAATAAGTTAACTTCTATTTCATTGCTAACAAATTATGGCTGGTGTATGAAGAATATGGCAACAAAAGTAAGAAAACAATTGTGAAGGTGGGTGCATAAGAATATGGGAATAAAAGCAAGAAAAAAAAATTTATTGGCAAACCAACATTTAAGGCATAAGGCATCTTGTTGAGATCTTCAAGGGTAATAGGCGCTCCATCTTGCTTATTTTTGTAAATAGACAACTGTTCTTCCTGCAAATTTGTAAATATGGAAGTGAATAATTACAAACGAAATATATATATATATATACACACACACACAATCCCTGAAGAGAAAAAATTCTAAGAAAAATCTGACTCTTAGCCGATTTTGAGCTTCTTGGTTTTGATCCAAGAACATGACACTCCACATCATAGCGGCAGCAGTGGTAGTCTGCCCTGCAATTATCAATGTTAATAGATTATCCATGATCTCTGAGTCATCGAGCTTTCCACTAGATGGACATGAATCTCTTTGTAACATGGACTGTAGAAAATCTTCATGGCTTTCCATTCCGCTTCGTCTATTAGCGATTATCCCTTTCAAGGTTTCCATGAGCCTTTGACGTGCCTGTTTCGGTTATAGAACTCAAAATTAAGAACCCAAATCGATGAACAATTCGTTGTCACATTTTCTCGCTAAATCACCAACAAAATCTTGATGTCAAAATTAATAGAAACTTTTAGAAAAAAAAAATGAAAATAACACTCAATTATCAGAATCTATTTAGCCTTTTTGCTTTGGCAATTAATTTTCTTTCTCGGCTTGCCCTTACCTTAATGCCTTTATAGTATCTGGTACCAGGGATCATCAGAGGAATGGATAGCATTGCATTTGAAATAGCAGTGCAGTCTTTTTCTATAACTCGTAGAAATGATTCCTCTGTGATGCTCATTAGCATGTTACAAATTCCATCAAATGTCATCTACAAAATAAAATTTTTTGAAAGAAATCAGTTACCACTACAACAATCTTTATAGGTTGTATTTAATGATAATTTTGCTATTTTATATTGATATCAAAAATTAAAATATTTTAGTTGAAGATTGAGTAACAAAAGGCAAAAATTCCTTTTAATTCATAGTAATGTATATATAAGTTTTTTTTTTTTTTTAACCAACCATTTTGTTACATAGTTATATTAGTAGGTTAGTAGAGGTGAAGTGAGAAATCGATTTCACCACATCTACAAGGGCTAATAAAGCCCTTTGCCACCGCAACTAAACGTGAAGCTTAATATGTATATGAGTTTTGCTAATGAATAATTAAAATATATATTTCTTATAAATTTATTTTAACTTCTAAATAATGACAGTGCAAGGGGCCCACAGCCCTACACTACAAATTTTTTTAATATAATTTCCTGGTTGCTCCCAAATATAGGGACAGAACAATGAGGAGAGGAATAATTTAGAAAAAACGCAGTGTGATAGTACTACATACCATCACAAGTCGTAACATATACATAGCATTACCATTTTATCACAATGTACCCCTTAATCAAAATTATAAAAATATTCACTTAACATGAGTTAACTTTTTTTAAAAGTTATATATATACCATGCCTTTTTTTTTTTTTTTGTTATTTTTTTACTAAAATACAAATTATACTAAATTTATAAATGATTTATTGAATTTGTTAAACTTTAAAATTTAATATATATATATATATATGAAGATTCTTGTTTAGATTGGGTATATACTATATGATTAGATGTAAGATATATAAATAAAGTATAAAACAATTGTTCAATAAAAACAAAACAGCTAAATTATCATTTAAATATATCTATTGGATGTAATACATCCGGGCTAAGTAAGAATTTCATATATATATATATATAGAGAGAGAGAGAGAGAGCAATAAGCCTTTTGCTACCTACTTACTTTCATGCAGAAGTCAAGCACCTTAAAAGTTCCGCCATTTTCTTCTAGTTTCTTGAGCATTGGCGTAAGCATTTGATCAAATTTCTGAACAAATTTAGATAGTGAAGGCATAGAGAAAGGTTCAGAAAGAAGACGTCTAATTCTTTTGTGGCTATGGTGTGGTACACATAGTAAACTCTTCTCACCGACAGCGTCTGCCATTGATTTAACGTATCCCTTGTTGAAATCAACGAAATCATTAGTGAATATTTGTCTTGATGCTTCTGTGCTTGAAACATACACATGAATCTTGCCAAATATCCTAGTCTTGAAGAACTTCCCATGCCTATGAATTCATCATCATCATCATCATCATCATATCGGTTATTTTTAAGCAGCCGCTAAAAGCCATATGATATGAATTGCTTAGTAGAAAACATCAGGATTCTCATGTTTGATAATAACTATTTAGGAATTTAATAGTCACAATAATCTTCAACGCAATTCAATTCTATCCTTTAAGATTTTAGGTTTTAACTACGGTACACACAGAATAAAAATAATTCCATTAACTATTACCAGTGGTTATTTCTTCTTCTTCTTCTTTTTTTTAAGAGAACCATTGGTTATTTCTTATATTATATGTACTTATAATATGGAGAAATTTTAGGATGACTTTAATTTTTATTTACTTTATTTTTATTTTATTTTTATCAATAAATATAATTAAATAAGAATTTGTCTAACAGTTTTAAATTTTATTTGTAAAATTCTTATATGAATTTTTGAATTGTTTCGCATATATCTAATCTTTCAATAAAACTTTAAATATATGTTTAAATATTACTTTTATAAGATCCCGTTTACAAAAATTTAATTATTGGGGAAATTCTATAGTTGATTTTTTAACTACTTTTGTTTCACTTTATCTTTGTTAATATATGAAGAAAATATATTTTAACATCTACTGGTAGCTATTGAAAAAGTATATTTTATTTTGTAAAAAATAAAATAATCATAAAATGTACCTAATTATTGAAATTTTTTCCACTTTAACAAAAAATTAAAATATAAAAAGAGAACCCTTGTAGAAAATCTATTTATTTAAGGAAGGCCCTTTTTTGTTCTTTTCCTAAAAAATAAAATATAAAAGACCCAACTAATGAGTAATTCTATCAAAAATTTTATTTTGTTTTCAAAGAAACTTTAAAATTTTATAAAATTCATTCAAATAAATTTTATAATATTTTTATTACAAATAAACATATTAAACCTGAATTTATAAATAAAAATTCTAAAAAAAATTTTAGAATTCATTTGTATCCAATACACACATTAAATAATTTAATAAATTATCACAACAATTTTTTGTGAAATTGAAAAAAAAATTAAGGGGATAATTTTTTGGAAAATATTTATAGTAAGTTTTTAGTTACATTAAGATCCTTAATTAGATATAATTGAAAAAAAATTACAAATTTTTGTGATAAATTGATAAAACTTAAAATATAATAGGATTTAATTCATTATTATTGAAATTTCCTTTAGGATAACTAAGAGTGTAAACATAGTAGACATGCCGCCCTTTGTGCGATGTGATATAAAAATGAGTATAAAAATATTACATAAAGAAAATATTTGATTTTTTTTAAAAAGAAAAAGTTGACATCCGCAATAGAATAATTAAAAAAAAAAGACTATATTTTGTATTATAACTTTTAAAAAAATTGAAAATTCTATTCAGTCGCTTCTACTATTCCAACATTAAAAAAAATAAAAAAATAATTGAAATATTTCACGTGATTATATTTTGCATTCCAGTGTTAAAAAAAAATGAATATAAAATATAATATGGAAAACAAATTCAATCAAACTAATCACTATATATTTTTTCATTTTCCAATTACTGTTGAAGATAAAATTGAAATTAGCTTGATGGTAACCATGCTTTCCCATGTTAACAACAATAATAAGATATTTTATAACGATAGAAATATTAATTATAGAGAGGCTATTTGAAAAACTACAATGCACTTAGAAAATTAACTGACATTTTAAAAAGTGATTTATCTATAAAAGTTTTATATATATATATATATATATATATATATATATATATATAAAAAGAAAAAAGGAATCATCAGATTTAGAAAAAGTTGCATTTTTTTTTGTTACGAAACATATAAAAATGAAAGATCAAAGGTGGACAAAAAATTAAATTTTGAAATGAATCCAAAGTTGAAAGGTTAAAAAAAAAAAACAATTTATTTCAACATATATAAAATATTGAAAATCTATGGTGCCACATGTAATGCTATTAGAGTAACATTCAGCAATATAATATTGAATATGTTTAAAAACTCAACATTATTATATTTATGTATGCTAGATTATATAATGAAAATACTAGATTATAAAGATACGAAGTTTCAAAGGAATTTTATAATTTTCATTTAAAGTAAACATGTTAATTTTGATCTATAAAAGTTTTAAAATTTATTTACACGAAATGCACTCATTAAATATTTTCAAAAATTATTTTAGCTTTCTTAATATTTTCCCATTACTTAGGTATTTTTATATCTCAACATTTTGTGAAAATGAAAATAAAATAAATGGATAAATTTTTTTATAAAGTATGTTATGGTAATTTTTTTAAATCACTATAAAAATTAGATATAATGAAAATAATTTTAAAAAATAATATGATAAATTAATATAATATAAAAATAAGAATTTGATTTATAATTAAAGTGAAATGGAAGATAAATAAAACCAATAACATTGACATAAAAGTATGTTGTGGCTTTAAGCCATAGTTTAATTTGGGAGTAGAAATAGAGTTTTCGTAACATCGAGATATAGTTCTACAATTATAGTTAGATAAGCAGCAATATGGAAGACGATGACTGACCGTAATCGTCGGAGTCTTACGAACTCATAACAACCTTTTGCACTGTTAATTGCTGAAAGAAAAGAAAAGGTTTCACCTATGAAAGGGAAGCCAAGACGACCAGGAATATCTCCCGAGTCTCCATCATTTCTCCAAGCTTTTGCGAGAGCATATGTTATTGCTATTGACAGCCACAAAGTGAAAGCAACAAGAATGGTGTCATAGTTTTGCTGTAGAAGCGATAGAAGATCTACCATAGAAAGGTTCGACATGGTCCGGTCTGCAGGTTAGGTTTAACTTGTTTATTGATGAAGGAATTATTTATGCGACGGATGGGTTGTAGTGGGACGTTTTATACTTGGTAAACAAACTGTTATGTATCGAATGAGACAAATTATCAAAGATATATACTATGTTTATATCTTAAACGAAGACAATGTTTGTCTTTTGAGTGTTTAATATTAAACCTCTACTAAAAGGGACAATCTAAGTAAAAATTACAAGCATATTCTAATCCAAGAATAAAATATAATTAAAATTAACCAAGTATTCCATCCTTTATCTAATAGGGAAACAACGTGGAAAAATTTTTCCTTGGTGTATTTTTTCATTTTTCGATTTATGGTCTTTTTTCCTGTCATTTTAGATTCTATGAATTTTATTCCATCGTCTATTAGTACCTTATTACCTGTTACTTTTTCTCAATTCGAGTCTAAGGTAGATAAATAATTGATTAGGGATCGTAGAAGAAGATTAACATTCATCTTGACAATAAAATGTTTGATGTAAAGAAGAAAATTTAGGATTCACAAGCATCTTGAGGGAAATAATAAAATAACAACTTATGTAGACAAGTTTGAGGGAGGTTTGAAATTCCCTCTTGATCCGTTTGTGAAGCTTTTCTTGAATGCCTATGATATAGTACTAGGTCAGCTACATCCCAATAGCTACCATCTTGTAATGGCCTTTTGTGAGCTTGTCTGCACACGGTTGAGATTCAAGTTTTTCAATGAACTGGTACATGTATAGTCTTACTAAAGAGGAAGGTGTTGATGTCAATGTGTCAACTCCATATCGTTTGGATTATGATCCCTTTTTCCTTGTTACAAAAAAATAGAGGGAATGTGAAGAGAATATAAGAAGAGCTTAGAGATGGCATAAATGCACTTGCAACCCCTCTACTCAATCATGAGAAATAGGGAATCGTCACTTGGTATCATCCAAGAAATTGTTCGGTTAAGGACTAGGCAAACTCAGATCCCTCACTCAGAACCAAAATTTTCCCACATGATAAAGTATTAGGTTTGAAAATCAATGTTAGCAAGAGTAGACTCATTTATTTAGAGGCATCTCCATACTACTTGGATGCTAAACAGGATCGACCTTACTAGTTAATACAATGCTTCCAAGAAATATGTGTTATTTTGGATCAACCATTATATTCAAATGCAAACATAATATATTCACACAAGCACACTATAAAACAATATGATATATGATGATGTGTGGGCATGGCATAATGATAAACATTATAATTATAATGAATAAATGAACATGACAATTGAAATGATGAATTACAAATGGTAAACCAAAATGTTATGTCCATCTTTCTACATGACATGGCAATCATAATGACATAACGAATACAATCATGACATAGTATAGCAAAATCATTGTATAAATGTCTTGAGAACTTCTAAATATGTAATCCTAATTACATCATGTTAAGGGGGGGAAATAAAGTAAGCAATAATGTAAATGATGTAAAAGAATAAAGGTTTGTTGGTGAATTTTTGGACGAACCGGGTTTGGTTTCAATTTGAGCATGCCAAAGGAGATAATCCTCAATAAAAAATTTTGACTTCCATCAAACGAGAAGGTTCTCAACCGCCTTTACCAATTTGCTTGAATTTCAACAAAACTTTGTAAATTTAAACAATGAATTGGGAAAGAGAAATTAATTGGATATTGAAAAGATAAATTTTGCACTAATGAAAATAATTACAAAATTAAGGACTGAGATAGCTAAAAGAAAAATATAACAGGGTATTGAAAATGATAACTGTTGATAATGATTGTGTGATGCTTGGTTGTTTATAGGTTGGGTGTGTGTGTGTTGATTCTCTTGTCTTCCTTGCCTTTATAGCTAGAGAATTACTTGCAGATTACTTCTCCAAGAAATTTTCAGAGAATTCTATTTCATCAATGCGTCATAGTTCCTTAATCTCTTGAGCTTGTAACAAAGATTTCATATTTTCTTCTTCATCAATGCACTAGATAATTTCAGAAGCTTCAAGTATCTTCCTTTTCCAAGACATTTTTATGGGTTCGGTTTTTTATTTATAGCTTATGAGCTGTAGGACTTTAAATCCAAAAAAAAAAAAATTTTGGGTACTCTTTTTCTTCCTTCTTGTCCTTACTTAACGAGATTCAGGGCCATTTCTTAAAAAAAATTAACATATTTGAAAATGAAATTTTTCAATATATGAAAAAGATAGAAAGTTTCAAAGAGCAAGAACATTTAAAATAAATAGCTTTTGGAATATAATTTAAGGAAACAATATAATTTATGATAATTATTTGAACATGTTAAAATCCTTAATTTATAATATGTACAATCCATCAAGTTAGGCTTTAAAACATTAGTTTTATACTTTGGATAGATTTAATCCATACTATAAAGTATTGCCTTCCCATTATTCCTATAATTATCATTAAGAAGAGAGAATTAAGAAGAAGAGAATATTTGTTTGAAAATTGAAGATTTTGGATTTTGGATTGAATCAATTATCATGTGTTGCAAAAATACACGCAATAATATTCACACAAGAAAGAATGTATCACTTAATAAACACATAATATATATTCATAAAAAAAAATGCATAAACACAATAGTGAAATACACTAATGAAAAAGGAGACAATAAATAAATTAAATAAGAATTAGGATAAACATTGAGAAAAAGAAAAAATATATATATTTAATATAATTCTCACAAAATGTAGAAAAACTGAATAAATGAAATCATAAAATGAAATTAATATATGAAAAGAAAATTATTTTGGTACTTATAATACAGAAATAAGTTTTATATAGTATCATATAAAAATGAAAATTAGAATAAAAAAAGATTTGAAGTAAAGAAAATAAAAAGAAAATTATTTATAAATATAATCACTAAAAGATTGATTTTAAGAGCTATTATTGGAGCAATTAGTCAAAATGAAGAATAATAAACAAATAAATATAAATAAATGGCCAAATGCATACTTTCACCTATGAACTTTACCCATTTATTCTTTAGAACTCTACAACTATCAATTTAGCCTATTACAATTTTTAATTTTTATTATAGACTTTTTTCACCTCTAAATATATACTGTGGTTCCATTTAAGGTGCTAAAAAAAAAGTTTAAAACTTTTGTTTCAAACGTACCATCTTCAACCTTTAGCTTTCTTCAAATACCATTATTTCAAAATCTTACAATCTACAGTTCTAAGAACACATTCATTACGTTTTAAACACAAATCCAAATACTATTATTTCAAAATTTTATAATCTACCGTTCTAAGAACACATCCATTACATTTTAAACATAAACCCACTATATTCTAGGGCAAGGGTGTATTTTCACCCTATCTGCCATTAAAGAAATTTTTGGAGCATCTAAGCACAAAAACTTGAAAAATAAAAAATTTAAGCCCCTAATTTAACAGATTTTAAATGGCACTTATGTAATAAAATATCAAATATAACTCTCCCTCACCCCAGTACAAGTTACAACTGCACACATCCTTCTCCTCCCTCACCCACACCCTCTTTCCCTCGCACAAAAATAAGTTACAAATCCAAATCAACGGAAATATATTTGTTATCTTCCCAGTTCCAGCAGAATCACACACCCAACATTTTCAAATGCTCTTCTAATGCTTCTAGTCCCTTAATTCATTTTTCAGAAGCAAAAACAACACTTACTTACACCAATAATATATATATATATATATAGTTCAGGTTTTTTTTCTTACACCGCTATGAAATCTGGAGAACAACAGATATCTTGGACGCCAATATCTGCCAGCAATGGCAGAAAAGTCTTCAAATATTTATTGATACTCAAGGTCTGGACAAATAAATGAAGCTATAAATTCATTACAAGGGGACCAAATTTTTCAATACCAGACAAGGAGAAATTTAATAAACATCAAAAACTACCCTAGATTGTTGGGCTCAATGGAGTCCTCAAGCACAAATATACCTGCCACAGCATTTTCGTTTTATCATTTGCAATCCTCTATTGACTGCTAATTGGCAGTACCATCTAACAGAAATTAAAATGAATCCAGTGCCCCTTAATTCCACAACCAGCAAAATTTTTTATTTTAAGTTGGCAAAGAAATAAGAGCTATAATTTTTCAATATTGTATTCAGTGATAGGAACATGGTCAGTTGAAACACAAAACTTGCATATTTATAAATAATCCCCAATGGCAAACCTTTCTAAGCAATTACACATGCCTGTGTAATCTGTCGCTAAATCCAATTACTAGAGATCCAAGCTCAAAACTTGCATTGGCCCTTCATTGAGTGAATAGTTTCTGAGGAAAAGAAGAAGACTAATTCTGTTTTGCTTGTACTTGTTGGGTATGTTTTTTATCATGAGAGGGAGTCCTCGAATCACTCACTGCAATTTGATTCAATCATAGCATCTTCATTTGTGATGTTTGTTGCACCGTTGGTACCATAACTTTGAACATGTTTCACTTTAGTATCAAAATTTTTATTTTTTTTCTTTTCAGTTCTAAAAATTCTATTTTTATTTCAAATTAAAATATCTCGAACATATATAATCAAATTTAATATTAGTGATAGTCGCAATAAACATATTTTTAATATATTTACCTTATAAACATCTTATTAAATAATTTAATAATTTTGTTGACCCCCATAAAACAAAATTTGCTTATGGACCCCATAAAATAAAATTTTAGCAAAATTTATTTTATAGAGCTCCCAAAATAATTAGGTCGTTTAATAGAATGCTTACATGGTGAATATACTAAAAATGTACATATTTCAACTGTCATGTATGATAAATTTAATCGGATATATTCAAGTTACTTCAACTTGAAACAAAATTAGAATTTTTGGAATCGAATAGAAAAAAAATTGAAAATTTGATACCAAAGTGAAACATAGCCCAAAGTTATGATACAAACAATGCACTGAACCCTCATTTATGAGAAAACGAGTATCAAACTTCTTTTCTTCTTTACTATGGCCTATTTCTATTTTGTTGTATTAGATTTGATACCCTATATACATATTCCTAATTAAGCAAGATCTTTATTTTCCTATACAGATTACTCAGAAAGGAAGGACGTCCAAAGATAAGTAGGAAAAGGTTCCTAAATCAAGAGACTCCCAAAAAAGAAGGAACACTCTCCTAATTGGTTTAGGACTCTCATTCAAAGAGGAATCCTACTCCTCTCAGGTTTGAGCATCACCCATATTCCTCTTTCTCAATCATCCTATTCTCTTATGTTCCCATTGTTCTCCTCCTCTCTCTAAATTCCATATCTTCTGACTTAGACATCGAACGGTTTGTGGGGATCTTACTCACCTCTCATCTTGCCATTTGTTGATCATTCGTAGGGTTCCAGCTCAAGAGTTTTAGAAAACAAGTTATCAAGACTATTAGTAAAAAAAAAAGAGATGTGTGCAGTTGTAACTTGTTTTGGGGTGAAGGGGAAAGGGCGTGGGTGAGAGAGAGCATGTGGGTGGAAAAAAATAAAAACATTTGGAATTTTAGTTGATATTTTTATATTGAAAAATTACAATTTAATAAAATAACATAACTGTCATTTAACATCTGTTAAATGAGGGGCTTAAATTCTTTATTTTCAAATTTTTGTGCTTAAATGCTCCAAAAATTTCTTTAATTGCAAATATGCTCCTCACTATAAACATTAAGGGTGAAAATGCATCTTTACCCTATTTTCTTATAAGTACAAATTTACTACATGTGTTGAAAATTTTGGCCAGTGAACAAAATTAATTTAAAAGTTAACTAATTTCAAGGGATATTCTACAGTTTATTTTTACTTTGTGTTATAATCATAGGATAAATGTGTTTTTCATCATCCAACAGTGATTATAAATAAAGTAAACTTTACTTTGTAAAAAATAAAAAAACCATAAAATGTACCATAATTTCATAATCATATTAAAAAAGAAAAAAAGAAAAAAAATTAAAAATCAAGAATACAAAATAAGAATAAGAGAAACCAAATATATCATCAAATCACAAGCGTCATCAAATACTTTTCTTTAAATACTTAATTGATGTTCCATTTTTCCAACCATCATTATAATATATAGACAACATTGTTTGAGTTTTTTTTTTGCAACCGTCACTGCTATATATAAGCACAATCACGAATTACTTTCCTAACCATATAAATAAACTCATGCATAGTTTCTAAATAGCAGTTGATTTGAGTCCAAAATATAAAAGTGAGAAGGAAATTGAATGATTCAACTCTCACTTGATTTTAGTTATTTGAATGATTAATGGGAATTTAGAGAAATAATGAATTGAATTTGAAAAAGTTATTATTTGTTAAAAGATGGAGAGCAAAGAATTTGACCATGTAAAAATCAAAGAAAAAGAATGAAATATAAAAAAATATAGAAAATTATTTGCATATGGAAGTGAAATAAAAAAGAGAAGAAGATTTAAAAAAAGGAGAAGACAACGATGGAAAAGATTAGGTTTTTTAATTATTTTTAATTATCAATTAATGAGTGGTAACATTGTAATTTTTTTATAACTTCAATGGTATATAGCAAAATATATCTCCACATAAACATTTTTTAATTATTTTAGTGCTCCATGCTTCCACGTCAACACATGTATTTTTTACACGTCTATGTTATATGTTTTAGAGGTGAAAAAGGTTCATTTAAAGCTGAAGCAGATAAAAGAGTTTAATAAAGTTTTGACACCTGGCACTCTCTACTTTCAGTATTCTTGTGCAAAGAGCGCTATTAAACTCTACATATTTCTCTTTTTATTTCTCTTTAACTGAAAGGGGAGACAAAAGGTTCCCATCTCTTAAATTCAATGTAAATATTAAAGGGCAATGAGTTTTAGGCTTCTTTCACTTCTAGAATTTTTTTATTTTTCTTCTCTCACCCTCGAGTTAAGTTCTCTTTTGTCGAATCACTAACTTCTTCTGAAGCTTAAGGTAGAGCTGCTTTTTAGCTTCCTATTTTTGTTATGTTACTAAGTGTTAATTTTAATTAGTAAGGCACAAATAGGGTTTTAGGCTTTTATATTGAAATATGAGAGTACTAGTGGTACCTATTTAGGTTTCTTCATTTGTAAATTAAAGAAGATCCCAGTCTATCACCAATTTGATAAATGGTGATCATTGTTATACTTTCTTTTTCTTTCTCGCCTTGTGATTGAGCTATTCATAGTTCCATTAGGTAACATACTCAACTTGATCGATTTTCTTTTAAAAAACAGTTTATGCTTTTATGGTACTTCACTCATTTGTTTTTATTATTATTTTTGTAATTTCTAAATGCTCAGCAATGTTATCAGTTTCAAACAATATCTTTTCTCTATTACTTCCTTATTGTATACATGCTAAGTGTTAGGGAAAAATGGGCCCCTTCTAATCCAACAAGAACTTCACCACTTTAGAGCACAACATGAACAAAAATACTTAAGAAATAAAAGAGAGAAACACACAATAATTTAATGTGCAAAACTCCCAAATGGAGAAAAATCACGGGCATTGTCAAAAGACAACCAAGAGAAAAAATATTCATTATATGAAAAATTATTACAATTGCATTGTAAAATATTTAACTCTCACACATACCCAAAAGCTCAAGTACACCCCAAGAGAATTTTTCATAAATTCTCTACTAGTATAGCTAATAGCTCTCAATGGTACAGTCTCACACATACCCAAGAGCTCAAGTATATCCAAAAGAATTTCCTATAAATTCTTTACTAGTATAGCTAATAGCTCTCAATGGTACACCAAATATTACATGGTGATTAACACATACCAAATATTTATAGTGACTAACACACGTAACAAATGAGGGGGAGGAGTCCATTTAAAACAAACTAACTCCCTCCCTCATTCCTTCTCTTCTAACTAATGTGGGATAGTATCCATTTTTAATTTTTTTTTATCATCTTTCAACAATCTCCACCATGATTAAAAAAAAAAAATAAAAGAACAACAACTATCTCACCATCAGCTATGAACTCACAATTCTAAAAAAATAAAAATTGTCATACTCCACCATAAGAGTATACACACATGGAATTCACCAACTCCAAGGATTTTCACCTTGGCCAGTTCATATAAAAAAATGCTGAAATTTATAGTACAACCCTCACCCTTGGTTTTCCTAAGACTTCCTCAGCCATTGACATCCTTTCCACCACACACCTTGCTTATATACCAAGCCAATGCCCACGTGAAAACTTATGGACCTGTTAGCAATAACAGATCCTATTGCATGGCAAACCTTAGAGATCAATAACATGCTGAAAGGATAATCCAGTCTCTTATGGAGAAAAGAGACCCACTATTGGCAACAATATTAGCATCTTCATTTACTAATTTTGGAGCAAGTTGCCGAACCCCGCTCCACCGGTAATTTTTCTTTAGGTGCCAAGATTGCCCACACCTTCAAATTCTTGTGTAAACTAGATTGATTATCATTGACGTCATCTTACTACAAGTCAATATCAACACACTCATTAAATTTCTCCACTTTAAACTCAAGCTCATTTTTTCTTAACAATGCACAGTACCTCCGTATACTTAAACAATACTTCCTGCTACAATGACCTTACTTGTGATTATTGAGTGAACATTTGTGTCTAGAAAATATACTAAGAAAGTTTTCAAGAGAGATTGAGGGGACACATATGGTACCACTTAAGTCTCAACTTCCTTAAACGATTATAGCCTTTATGACAACTTTCTTGGCTGTACTTACTTACACAATACCATACTCAATCAACACAATACCATATTTAAAGGACTTCTAGTTAGATCACAATAATTTTTTAAAAAAAAATTATCGATGTGGAATGCCAATTAGCCCAAGGAAATTTTTTATGATGTGGAAGATCAACCTAAGCCACAATCATAAAGCATACTAAAATAAACCAAGAGCTCTAATACCAATTGTTAAGAAAAAAAATGGGCCCCTTCCAATTCAACAAGTACCTTCACCGCTTTAGATAATAATATGAACAAAAATAATTAAGAATAAAAGAGAGAAACATATAATAATTTAACATAGAAAACTCCTAAATTAAGAAAAACCATGGCACTGTCAAAAGACAACCAAGAGAAAAAATATTCACTACGTGAAAAATTATTACAACCACACTACAAAATATTTAACTCTCATACATACCCAAAAGCTCAAGTACACCCCAAAAGAATTTCCTATAAATTCTCTACTAGTATAGCTAATAGCTTTCAATGATACACTCTCACACATACCCAAAAGCTCAAGTATAACTGAGAGAATTTCTCATAAATTCTCTACTAGTATAACTAATAGTTTTCAATGATACACCAAATATTACATGGTGATTAAAACACACCAAATATTTATGGTAATTGATGCACTTAACAAAGGAGGGGGAGAAGTCCTTTTATAACTAACTAACTCTCTCCTTCCTTCTCTTCTAACCAATGTAGGATAACATCCATTTTTATTTTTTTATCATCTTTTAACAATCTCCACCATGATTAAAAAAATAAAAAGAACAACAACTACCTCACCATCAGCTATGACACTCATAATTCTAAAAAAATAAGAATTGTCATGCTGAACTACAAAAGTATACATACATAGAATTCACAAACTCTAAGGATTTTCACCTCGACTAGTTATATTAAAAAAATATGTTGAAATTTATAGTGCAACCCTCACCCTTGGTTTCCTCAAAAGTTCCTCAGCCGTCAACATCCTTTCCACCACACACCTTGCTTATATACCAAGCCAATGCCCGTGTGAAAACTTATGGACCTGCTAGCAGTAACACATCCTCTTCATAGCAAACCTTGGAGATCAATAACATAGCAAAAGGATAATCCAATCTTTTATGAAGAAAAGAGATCAACTGTTGGCGACAGTATCAGCATCTTCATTTACCAATTTTGGAGCAATTTATGAACCCCGCTCCATTGGTAATTTTTCTTTAGATGCTAAGATTGCCCACACCTTCAAATTCTTATGTAAACCAAATTGATTATCATTGACTTCATCTCGCCATAAGTTAATATCAACACACTCATCAAATTTCTCCACCTCAAACTCAAGCTCATTTTTTCTTAACAATACACAATACCTCCGTATACTTATACAATACTTCCTACTATAGTGACCTCACTTGTGATTAATGAGTGAAAATTTATGTCTATAAAATAAACTAAGAAAGTGTCTAGGAGAGATTGGGGGGACACATACGGTACCACATAATTCCTAACTTCCTCAGATGATTATAGCATTTGTGATAAAACTTTCTTAATTGTACTTACTTACACAATACCACACTCAATAAACACAATACCATATATAAAAGACCTCCTATCGGATCATAACAATTTCTAAAAAAGAATTTTCGATATGGAATGCCAATTAGCCCAAGGAAATTTTTTATGATGTGGAAGATTAGCCTAAGCTGTAACTATAGAGCATACTAAAATAAACTAAGAGCTTTGATACTAATTGTTAGGGAAAATTGGGCCCTTTCTAATTCAACAAGTACCCTCACCACTTTAGACACGGCATGAACAAAAACACTTAAGAAATAAAAGAGAAAAACATATAATAATTTAACATAGAAAAATCTCAAATGGAGAAAAACCATGGGCATTGTCAAAAGACAACAAAGAGAAAAAATATTCACTATGTGAAAAATTATTACAACCACACTATAAAATATTTTACTCTCACACATACACAAAAGCTCAAGTACACCCCAAGAGAATTTCTCATAAATTCTCTACTAGTATAGCTAATAGCTCTCAATGGTACACTCACACATGCCCAAGAGCTCAAGTATACCCAAGAGAATTTCCTATAAATTCTGTATTAGTCTAGCTAATAGCTCTCAATGGTACACCAAATATTACATGATGATTAACACACACTAAGTTTTTATGGTGATTAACACACTTAACAAATGAGGGGGAGGAGTTCTTTTATAACCAACTAACTCTCTTCTTCCTTCTTTAATAAGTAATGTGGGATGACATCTATTTTTAATTTTTTTTATCATCTTTCAAAACTAAGTACTTTGATTGTTAATTTTTGCACAAGCTATAATATTTTTTCTCTCTTTTCTACTCTGCTTTTAGCTACTTCAATTAATTGGAGTTTATGTCTCTAGTTGATTTATTAGCCTATCTCTTCATCTAGTATGTTGCACCAGAAATTGGTATGCTGCTCATATTATATGTTATGTCTTAGTTATTGCCCTTCTTATGTTTTTTATATAAATGCTTATGAACATGAGTTTATTATCACTCATACTATTCTTTAAATAATGGTTACTGCAAGATATGATAGGTAGGAAATGCATGTTTGAGTTGTTACATACATATGGCATTGCCTAGGTACATGGCACTACTGGAAATTAACCTTTGAGTTCTATATACACCCTTGAATTAAATTGGAGATGATAATATTGAGTGCAAAATTCAACTTACATAATTGGCATGAAGACACCAATGGTTTATAGACTATAAAAAAGTGGCTAAGTTTGGGATTTGGTCTGCCCCTGCTTGTACCACATACATGTAGTAGTTAGTCGTAAAATTTGTGCATGCTTTTGAGATGCTTTACTAAGAAAATCCAACTTTATGTATACAATTCAGTTAAAGGGAAAGTCTAACAAATAGGTCTGACATGAGAACTAAAAATTTGCTTTTGCAGCAAAAGGCATATTAAATTGATATTGCATATAGTATACTTTGCTCCTGTTTCCATTGTTGATATTTTGTAATTCTAAATCTCATTTTTTAGGTGCATTTAATAAGTTGCCATTCTCAAAGACAATCTCTACTCTTATGGTGTATGCTTATCTTTTCTCCGGTAGCTGTTCTATTACATGCCATATTTCAATGCAATATTTTATCAAGTTTTTTGTGACCAATCTCAACATGCAAGCCATCTTCAATTATTTAAGTAGTCTATGCTTTCTCATGACTAACTTGCCTCAAGAAGCTCTAAATGATGCAATGCAATCCCAAGTCATTTCCTTGAACCATCTAATTCTAACCCTTGGTTTTCTTCAACTATATATTTTACTTGATTTGCTTTAATGAATTTGTGTGCTTCAGTTGACAACAGTGTAGGAATAGAAATTGTTGACACTTAGTGGGCATGCATATTTGCTGGATTTGAGTAATTTGAACCTACCTATCATAACTTGCTTATGTGTTAAATTTAACAACATTCCAATCAATGAAATGTGTGCTCATATTCTGAAGTTGTGTGAAGCATTCATGGTCCTTTTTTTTATTTTTCAATATATTTGTTAATTTGTATGACTTATTAAGTATATTCTATGAACCTTAATCAATGAGAAATCTTTCTTAAATGTCAAAGATTCTATGAGAGAAAGTTATGCTTTATTTGATATTTCATTTGAATTTGACAATATTTACAGTGATTTTTCAAGACTATATGCTCTTTTTTGGTTGTAGATTAAAAACTACATGTAACTCATCAGTCTATAGAGAAGTTCCATGATTGAACAATTCCCATTATTAAAGATGCTTTTAAGGTCATTTCATGAGCTTTTTTCTCATTCATAACATTATAGTTCTTATATGTTTTAATTTTAATCACTCAAGTACAATATAATAGTTGGTTCATTGTAATTCTCTTTGTTTGTTGTTATATATATATTTAAATAAGGGTATTAAGTCTTAACTAACCAATTGTTCATGGGTTCTTTTAGTTAATTTCAAGTTATGTGAGACAGGTTATTCTAGACGCAAAGGTTGGGTCTCTATAATATCAAAAGGGACTTGCATAGGATATTCTTTTAGCTATGAGTTTTGTTTCCTTTGCCATGAGATCTCCTTTATCTTTTTATCTTTTCATGTAATTTATCATATTACACTATCTAAATGGCAGACAATGCATAATATGTAATTTATTTTATTTTTTATGGATTAGGGTCTCTGTCCTTTCAGCATTAATTTTGATAGCTTGAGTAATTATTAAAAAAAAAAAAACCTTTTTGTTGTACTTGAGACTATCAACAACAATGCTAAAGCAGGGATGTCATAGAGCACTTAACCAAGTGATTTTAAAAGAAATATGATCTTTCTTGAGTTTCAAAATAATCTCTCTTTAGTAATAGGTTTTAGTTTCTATCATGGTTTGTTGACAGTGATGCTGATAGAAATGAATATGCAAAATTTATGAGTTTTACTGAACAACTAAATTGCCAGAGAAATTGAATTGTTTAATGCTACCTGCGATGCTATGTAATATAGGTTTCTTCAATATAGGCTACATATTGTCGCCTTTTTTCCTGGTGTCTTTGAATTACCTTTAAATGAACATGCTCATTTTCTTTATTGTTTGTTTCTTTTTCTTTTGTTCTTAGGATCCTTTTGAGAATCAAACTACATATTTTGAATCTATTAAGTTGAGAAAATAATGATCTTTTTTTAAAGCAAGAAAGTATAATCTTATTCATGAAGCGGGCATCTATATGTCATTAGATTCCTAAGCCCTTTATATTGAAATGCTCAATAACATTATGAACTTGGTCTAACCTCTTCTTTTAGGACTTTGTACATTGAATTTTTCATTGTTGTTGAAAGTTTGATAAGCATTACATTAATTAATTGTTAGCCTTTTACGCACCATTCTTAGCTCATGTTATATATAGATTTCATTTTTTTGGGCAACGCTTAGGATTGTTTATTTTTAATACATTAATTAATCTTTGTATTGCAAGTTTTATTTTTTAATTGGCTTTGGTTGTGATATCAGTACTACTAGGTTATGCATGTTTGGCTTTGTACGTGCTCCTCTTCTCCAACATGGTTTGCTTACCCTTCAACTACTTCAGTGTGTTGCTGGTGCACGATCTTTAATTTAATTATTTGGTAGACAGAGATTATAAGATACCAGCAGCTCCATTAATTTGTTTTCCCTACTTATTGTACGTATATTACTCTCCTCATGCTTTATAAAGTCAGAAACTATTGTCGGAGTTTGAGAAATGGAATTTGTATGGCTAGCAATAGTATTGGATATGTAAAAATGAACTCTTTTCACAAATAATATATCTTTCCGAGAATAAAGTATTATATTTTGCAGATTATGTGTATGTGTATCTTTTCATACCTCCATCCTCACATCACAATAGCAAACATTCAATACGTAAGAGAGATAAAAAAAAAAATCTTGAAACGGTATAATATATATTGACTATGGTAGAATATGGTACGAGTATTTGAGTCAAATGGGCATAACATGGAATAATTTGGCACTGATATATATTTTTTGAAAAATTAGAAGTATATTATTGCATTATTTTGGTAAAAAAATGTGGCTTCTCTAATCTTTCTAATGATTACACGATGGACTCCATTTATATTTTAAATGATTTTATTATAGATATAATAAAATATATTCTCATTTTTATTTTAAGATATTCTTAATATTATTAAATTATTATTTTTAATTATATTTTTAATTTCAATTAATTTGCTTTTTTATATTTTCTAATTTACTTAATTTATTTATTTTATATTTTCTAATAAGAGACTTTAAGATTTTATTTTCTTCAGTGCAAAACACAGGTTGATGCCTAGTTTATATATATATATATTACAATGGAAGTTGAAGAGTGTAGATAAAGTTGAAGGGTGAAAGCGTGCATTTGGCCTAAATAAATAGATAAAAGAAATGAGATGGAGAATTACATATATATAAAATACATAATAACTATAAAACATGTAATAAAAGGATCAAAAGTGTTAGAATTATAAAATAAATGGGAATAAAAAGAGAAATTAGAGAAAGAGGCGAAAGTACAGATTGAGTTAAGGTGACATTATAAGCGTGAAGCCTAAAGAGTAATAAATGTAAATGGATAACAAATAGAACACAATATAAAAAATGAGAGATTGAAATTGACGTTTAATAGATCATAGCAATATAAATAATAGCATAGACTTGTATTATATAGTATTATGTATAATTATAGATATAGATATGTATGCTATTACTTAGATATATGTAGTATAGTATTTTGTATAACTACACTAATATAGATGATATAGATTGAGAATTGATGATTATGAACAATATACAACAATAAATTAAAGTGCTCAAAAAGTAAATGAGAATAAAAATAAATATTAGATGTTAGTAAAGTTAGTGACTTGAGAGATTGAGAGTTTTAACATTGAGTAACATGATATATATATATATAACAATAAATTAAAGTGCTCAAAAAGTAAATGACAATAAAAATAAATATTATATGTTAGTAAAGTTTTGAGAGCTTTAAGATTGAGCAACAAGATATAATTTAATTTGATGCACCATGTGTATGATTCATTCTTAGATTGATGCAAACAAACTAGGCACCAACCATGTTGATAAGCACGATGATCTACTCAAGTATGATGGTCCAATGACTATAGCTCGCATGAAGAAATTCAAGATGCTTTAGGAGTGTTCATGAAGTAAGAGATGAAGCTTGAGTTGATTAATCAAAGCACAAATGCAAATGGAACTTAATTGAGTAAATTTGGAGAAAGTTTGACACAAGGGAAAAATCACTATTTTTGCACCTTATTATCATATTTTGACCCTCAAAATAAAGAATTCATGTCAAACTCTTCAAATGGAGTGATTTGCATTCAAAACACATAAAGTGCAATTTTGAAGATTTTGGAAGGTTCTAAATGATGCTAAGGGAATCTACAAGAATTAAGAATCTTTCAAGAATATTCTTTACAAATAAAACCCTAGATGTGATAGAGAGTGGCTACTACTCATTTAAAGACCTCATTAAATTTTTCTTAGTTGTCATGAGTTTTCAAATTGACTTTTCACTGCTTAGTTATCATGAGTTGTCAATTTGACTTTTCAAAGCTTAGTTGTCATTAGTTGTTATATTTTTTTAAGGGATTCTATTTAGTTAAGGATTTTCCTTTATAAGAGTCTTTAGGAATAAGTAAAAAAACCTATTCCTTTAAGGATTAGGATGATCACCTACCTATATAAAGGCTATAGCAATGTAGTACAAATTTCAATGAAGTTTAGCAATTAATTCTGAATTCTTAAGAGGTTAAAGTCCTTTTCTTTTGTTCTTAAAAGAAATTTAGTGAATTTATCAAGTGAAGGCTTGGTAAATTTAAACCTAGTTTAATTTAGACTTGAAATTGACTTTGTTAATCTTAGGTTTACATTAAACAACCTTTAATTCTTTATAATTAAGGTTCTTAAGTACAGGTTATTTAAAGGTCTTGTTGGGGATTAGAGTTTCTTTTTGCTTGATTTATGAACGATCCTTGGCAAGTTTATCAAGATTGAATACGGGTTTGGAATAAGTTAACCACGTTCGTACCATAGATTCTTCAAATAAATTCGTGATGCATGCAAAGAATGATGAATGATGCAAGCCAAGGTGCATGCAATATAATGCAATTTTAAAACTCATACAAAAATGATAGTCGTGCAAGTTGGGGTGCACGTAAGGATGCATTTAAAGAATCTAAGAATGAATCATACATATGCTAGTAATATGCAATAAGCAAATGATATGTAACAAGCACATAAGAATGCATGGAATGCATAAATACAAGAGAATAAGGAAATTAGTAAGTAAACATTATCAATAAGTGAAGAATTGAAGGTTAGTGTCAATAATCAATAGGTAAAAGCCTAAAAGAGCATGGTTAGTCATTTGGAAGTACAACCAAAACAAATATGTACACTTAATTATCACAACAAAAATCAAAGATTCAACTAAAACAAATACATAAACAACAAAGATATAACCTAACACAATTTCACATATACTTAAACCACAAACATAAAGAATTAGGACACAAATCTACCAAAGAATTTAGGCATAAGCACATAATCACAATGACTAATGCCAAGCAAACATATCAATCTTGATCATCAACCAAAAAATAAAAACAAAGTAAAGAAGGAAGGGAATATAAAGAGACTTTAAAACAAAAGTTACTTAAGAAAGAAAGAGGATTTAAAAAAGAAAATCCATAAGAAAAATGAGAAATCCAATCATTCGAAGATCATTGAGACTCACTTTAATGATATATAATTATCATTGGATGCACTAGAGCCTTTAGGATCATCATTGGGATCATTTTGGAGCAAGGAACTTGAAGAGCTAAATTTAGGTCCCACCTAGCCAATTTTTGCTAGCCTTTGGCCAGTCTAATTGAGGTATGAGCTATAGATAGCAATAGATTTAGAAGCAACAGTAGTAGAAGTAGCAAAAGAATTTGCCAAGGACATCTATGTCAAAATCTCTAACACTTCAACTAAAATTTAATATGTTTAAATCATATTTTTATTCCTTATCTTTTGTTTAAGCATTATGCTCGTCTCTGGTTTAGAATGTTTTAGTTTAAAATATATTGAAAATGGTTACTCGTTTCTGTAGACACCTAATTTCGGGATAATGTGTTATGGATGCAGCAAACGACTCTAATGATAAAAATGTCTTTGATACTTAATCTTTAAAATTCTAAGGGTTTAAATGCAGCTTTTAAAGGAAGGATTTAATGTTTTTTAGGACCTAATTACAAAATTTAAATTCTTTCAGGGGTCTTTTTGTAATTAAATGTTAAAAAAATACATGTCAAAATTTTATAATTCTGACCAGAATTATGTAATTTCAATCGGAATTACACCAATTTCAATCCGGATTGTGCAATTCTGATCGGAATTACACAATCTGGGTCGGAATTAAATTCTTCCATCTCTGTTTTCCTATTTTTAATTCAGTTTTAATTGGTTTAAAATTCCTAATTAACTCAATCCTAACTGGTTTAAAATTCCTAAATATAATTTTAAGTATTAATCTTACACTTTAGGAATTAGAATCACATTAGGATTAGGGTTAGGCTTCCTAGTTCCACTATATAAAAAGAGAAAAGAAGGAAAAGAAAGGGGGATGGTGAAGAGGAAAAAGAGAAAAGGAAGAAAAAAAAGAGAGAGACGGGAAGAAAAAGAAAAGAGAGAAATGTTTTTGAATTCGTTTTTTTATTCTCTTTTGACTTTTTTTTTTTTTTGCAAAAAATTCCTTTTAATTAACAAATAATTCAAGATTAATGGAGAATTTTTTAAGAAGAAGATTTGAAGATTTATCAAGAACGGTGAATTACAAATCTAAGGAGTACCCCAAGTCATTCATAAACATCATTATTTTCTTCTTATTCTTTATTTATTTATTTATTTTATTATTAATTATTTTTATTCTTTTGAGTTGTTGTCATAATTTATTCATTAATCTTATTTTTATCTTATTTTTTTGTGGTGATTATGGAGGAAAACACATGGTGATCATGTAGGAGGGATGAATTCATGAGAAGTCCTTGGAAAACTATGGATAAAGCCTCGTAGAGACTTAGTTTCTAGGGTTTTATTTTATTTTATTTTATTTGTTGCTTTTATTTATTTATTTATTTTATTAACTCTTTTATGAATTAATGTAATAGCCCCAATAGTGGGAGTAATGAAATTATGTGTGTGGTTGCATGTTTATTTTGATTAAATTGGTTAGTAAATTTAGGTTTTTAATTAGGTAATTATTTAAAATCAATGGAGGAAGTAGATTAATTTAGGTTGCTTGATAATAAAATTAGGGTTTTAGTAAGGATTAATTTAATTATTTGTTTGATTTATTTAATTTTTTTTTTTATGTTTTTACTTGTTTTTGGGTTTATTTATTATTTTTATGTGTTTTGGGCCTTAAGCCCATTTTAGGTCTTAATTTATTTATTTAAGTTTAGGTAATTCTTTTAGCCCATCTCACTTAATAATTAATTGGGTTTAATTAATTAAAATATACCTTTTAAAATATACCTTTAGGCCCATAATTAATTAGATTTTAGATTAGAAATATCCTTAGGCACATTTAGTTAATTAGACATAAGCCCACCTAATTTAATTTAATTAATTTAGACTTAGTCCACTTAATTTAAGTTTTTTTTTCATAATTTATAGATTTAAGATCACCTTAGAATTAAAACATGTAGAATTAGGCCAATTTTTAGAATTAAAATTAGTAGACTTAGGTTCATTTAATTAAAATTAAAAGGAATTAGGTCTTTAGGTTCACTTATAATTTAAAACATGTAGATTTAACTCATTTATTCAAAATCCATGTAGATTAGACTAACTTAGGGATTATGTGATTTATTGAATGCATTATTTACTTGTATATTTCATGACTAGTTTGCCTTGGAGTTGATTGTTTTTAGGGTTTATATGAAGTTGCATGTAAATAGAGAATAAGATAATAATTCATAAAGTAATTCTAAATGAACACAAAACTGAAAGAAGTTGGTATTTTGTATCCAGAATCTCCCGGTTGTAGTGCTAGCTTTCTTTTAGGGAATCGAGTACCACATTTTCGATATGTCCCAGTTATTACCTTGGGTGGCGACTCCTCATCTCCACGCCATGTCTTTGTGACAATGGTTAGTGTGTTCTGTGGAGCCCTAAGCTCAAACAGTGACGCGGTTGCTAAAATCTTAGACACGCGCTAAACCTCACTGTCTACAATGGTGACTCCACTAGGGATAAAAGATAATGATTCTACTTGTGTTCTTTAGAACTATTTTATTAATTATTATTTTATTCTTGAATTCATTCTGCATGTCCCTATTAACCGATGGCATTGGTTTATGATTCCATGATTCCATTAGATTCATGGGGTTATAGATCGGGTAACCATCACTCTTAGCCTTAACTCAGTCCAAGAGAGATTACCGGGCTCATCTGACCAGAGCTTGTAGCCCAAGTCCTTAAGGCGGGGTAGTCTTCTCTCGAGTTTGCAAAGGATGTCGGGCCCCTCTGATCTTGGCCTGTAACTCAAAGTCCATAAAGGAGGGCATCTTGCTAAGGGAACTTTGACCTTTTTACCAGACCCTAACGACATATAATGACTTAGTTATTTCTCCTAAGATCTGCCCAAATTACATGTGAATGTTTCCATGAGGTATTTCTATCTATAAAGGCCCAAGCCCATACTTTAGAAGCTCGTTTAGGTTAATAAAGATTGGGCTGATCTTTTACACCTAGAAATGTTATTTCTGTGCTTCTATTTCTCTGAGAGATTTGTCATGCGCTTTGGTCCCTGATATCCCTTGTTGATATTAAGACCAAGACAAAAAATCCTAGGAAAAGAGACTCACCATTGAATACGTGTGTGGGAGGAATAAGGTTGAAAGGATGTATGTATACCTAACTTGTTACTTGCTACTTGTTACATAGCACGTGCATCATGCATACATGCATACATGCATCTCATGCATCATATTAACAATTTGTCTTTTCAGCCATTATAGATTCATCCAGGTCTTCCTGTGTTTGGAGTCAAAAAGGTGGCAGACTGGTGAGAACCGATTCAAGCCCCCAATCGATCATGAAAGAGATCCTTAGCAGACTGGAAAAGAGCCCCATTAATCTGATCTATTTAAAAGCTATACAATCTGAACAAACCAAAAGAATGGAACAACAAGAGGGAGGAAACTGGACCCTAGAAGACGTCAAAGGAGCATTGATGGATGATATGAGAGCAACAATGCAAAATGAGTTAAGACAAGCTCTAGTGGGACTGATGCCACCACCTATTGTTGTTACACCACCTGCTACTACTGCACCACCCACTGTGGCCAACCCACCTGCTATGGGTCCACTACCTATTAACAATGATAATACTAGGGAAATAAAGCTAGATGATGTTGAGAGTTATATGATTGAAAAGTGAAAAAGGAATCACTTGAACAAGTTCAAGAGCTAGAATCTAGACAAATGAAGGCATTGAATCAGAAGATGTCTAAGATGGAGGAGTTGATAAGGGGACAAGGCCTAGGGTACCCATTTGACTTTGATGATGTGATGCAATTTAAGAAAGACAGACTACTTGATAAATTCAAGATGCCACAGCCGTAGAAGTTAGATGGTACTGGGGACCCGAGAATTCATCTCAGTCAATACACAACTACTATGAGTATCACTAAGGCTCCTTTGTCTGTGGTTACTAAGCTATTTGTACTATCCTTAGAGGGTATGGCTGTTAATTGGTATCATGGGTTAAAGAAGTCTATTCAAGAAGATTAGAGGGAGTTGTGCACTATTTTTATAAAGCAATATTACTATAATACTAGGCTTGAGGTGTCCATAAGAGATCTAGAATTAACCAAGTAGAAGCCCAATGAATCATTTTCAGATTTTCTAATTAGGTTCATGAATAAGGCAGGAATGATGAAGAACAAATTGACAGAGAAGGATCAAGTTAGGATGATAGTTCAAAATGTGTCACCTAACCTAGTGGAGAGGTTGCAAATGATGAACCCCAAGGCATTTATAGACCTTTATGATGATGGCTTATAGGCTGAAGAGATTGAAAATGAGAAAAAGAAGGCTACTGCGAACACCAAAGCAAGAAGCTACCCAATTGGGGGCATACAACAAGGAAGCACTAGCCAGGTTATAGGAGTCCATGTTGTTCAATAACTAAGGAGGTTCTCAAATTTTAAACAACCTTTGTCGAAAGTCCTAAAGTGCCTAATGGAAAAGGGCTTACTTCAACCTTTACCTACTCCAAACCCACCAAATCCAAATATCCCAGGCTATAACCCGAATAAACATTGCAAATTCCACCAAAACCTCCAACACTCCACAGATAACTGCATCTACCTCAAACATGAAATCCAAAATGTCATAGACTCTAAAAAAATCACAAATCTTGAAAACCCAAGCACTAGAAGCAATCCTTTCCCAAACTATCGAAACATGCCATCTCTAATAACTATGATGATCAACTCAGGAGTAAGCGAGAAAGAAGTGCTAAACTCCTTTGAGGACCTAGACCTTAAAACCAATGAGAAATCTCCTGATGCCCCTAAAGATGTGGAGTGACTTAAAGATTTGTTGGATCATCCCTCAAGCAAGTTTGACTACAAGGTGTTATACAATAAACCACCTTTTTTTGACATACCCTTCGAGTCAATTATACTTACAGGATGGGGCAAGGAGTTTAATGATGAGAAGATGCAAGACAACAAAACACATAAAGTGGATGTATGGAAGGATAGAAAGAAAGCAAAACCACTTAATGAGAGTTTCATCAAAGAAGGATATGGAAAGTATTACCTTAGTGTAAAGGAACCTGTCAACATGCTCGGTGTAAATGGGAGTAGGATCTACAAGGAATGGATTGTTGAGAACCTGGAGTAAGACAACAAGGATGAGGAAATGAAAGAATAGCTATTATGTCAGCCACCTAAAGGACAACCGCCATAAGACTTAACATCTTTAGCATTTAGAATAGGAAATAAATTTTCTTATTGTCTTCTTTGAATAAAATTTTAGTTTTTTTAAAACTTGTTTTATTTTAGTGATCGATGATATAAATTTTGATTATGCTCACTTATGTAATATGCATCTTGATAGTACTACACATTGTGATATTGATCACATCTGCATGTTTGATAAAAATTTAATTCAATTAGATTCATTCAATATGGGCACAAATATAAACTTAAAGAATAGTCTTATATCATATGACATAACTTCTAAAGAGAGCAAAATCTGAGGAAAATAAGAAGAATAATAAAAAAAAGAGAAGAAAAATAAAGAGAGAGAAAAAGAAAAAGAACAATAAGGTGAAAAATTAGAGAGAAAAATTCAAGATTAATTGATTATAGGAGTTGTGTCATGCGATGTAATGAATATTCTCATTTTTGCCCTAATGAATAAGTAAAATTGAATTGGAGATTTTTGTTCAGATATCGCATATTTGTCTTTATCATATTGTATAAGTATCTAAATAGAAAGACATTACATAATGAAAGCTAAAACCAAAGCTATGAGATCACTATTTTAATTATGTTTCCTTTGTAATTTTCCTTGTAAGCCTAGCATTCCCTTATACCTTGAGAATTCAGGTGGCTCAGTAACTTACTTTGCAACCTATACATTATAACTATCATCAATCATTGCATCAACATCAAGCCTCATATTCTACTCAAAAGTTCATCAAAGTAATCATGAGATGCTTAACCGGGTTGGTAAGTCAATGGATCAACAACAACAGTAGATACACTAAGTTCCTTGCACATATAAAAAGAAAAAGATTTTTAGAATAGTGTTGATGAATCCAGAATGGAACTGGAGGCAAAATACAACTCAAGGGGCAAATGGTGTCTACATTCAAAGAGCGAAGATGGATACTGAAGTGTAAGAGCTAATACCTCAATCATTATATAGCAAAAACAGTAAAAAAAAGAAAAGTTCAACAGTGCATCGGTCAATCAGTCTGATGAATCGTATCAAAAGCTTCAACATCAGAAGTACCAACAACGAATCATTCAATGCTCAAGCTGACAGGCTATTGATGAGACACCCTATTCTTACACTCCAAAATCAACAATATGGCTCTGTTCTAAATAGGAGTGTAATATCCCGTGTTTTTAAATATTTTTATATTGCATCGGGATAGGCAGTGTTAATAATTCTTGTATATAATATTGATATTTTATGAGTTTGTTATTTAATTAAAGCTTATTTTAATTATTTTATGTTATTTTAAGTACTTTCCGTAAAATTTTCCTGAAAATTTTATTTTCGGGAAAATTAACACGTAAATAATTTAATATTAAATATTTTAAATAATTTCATGATTTTTCATGAACTCATATATATTTTTCAAGTGCTAAAATAAAGTATATATATTTGAATTAAATTAGGGTTTAATTAATTACCCTAATTTGTATTATTTAGTTTTAATATTAATTAAATTTTTTTTTTAGTGTATAAATTATTAAATATATTAAAATATGTGTGTGGTGTATATTTAATGTGTGTTAGATTTTATATTAACATAATATATTGTGTGAGTATATAAATATGCAGATATATATGAATTATTGTCAAAAATATAAAGTTAGCTATATTTACGAATTTGCCATTCTTCCCTTCCCCTTCTTCCCGATCGTCCCCATCCACTTTCTGGTCGCTACCACACCATTCTCTTGACATCACTATGCCTCTCGACGAGCCACCATCGTCCTCAGCCTGTTCCGCCGTCAGCAGAGCCCGTTTCCGGCGTCGGGAAGCTTGTTTTGGCCAGAGAAGCCAAAACTCTTCTCAACGTCGATCAAGCCAATTTCGATCACCATTTTTGACACCATCGGTCTCTATCTTCTCCTTGAGCTCCGGTGAGTGTGATTCCAAGTTTTTTTTCACTTAAAATGGTCTAGATTTGCCTAGGTTTCGATTTTGTAATTTCGGCCTATTAGGGTTTTCAAATTTTTTTGAGCTTCAATTTGATTGATTCATGAAAAATTCCTTCAAAAATGTTGTTCCCCTTAGCTTAATCTTCATGTGTGAATTTTTGTAGATTTTTTAAAATTTATTTTGATTTTTGGGTATTTTTGAATATTTTATTATTATTTTTTAATTTTCAAAAATTAATTAATTAAATTATGAAATTGTGTTTTATGGTAATTATAGGTGTTTAAATGAATTATAGAAATTTATTTGTAATTTTTGTGAATTTTTATGTATTTATTTTGAATTTATATAGTTTATGTAATTTGGAAAAATAGGGTTAATTGTGTGTTTAATTGAAATTAATTAGTTAATTGAGTTTATTTATTGATATTATTGATATATATGTTGAGAAAATTAATTTTTAGCAATTATATTATTTTTGGTGAATTTTTGGATTAATTTTAGTATATTTATATATATAAGGGTATTTTGGCAATTTTACCCTAAATTGGGTAAAAATGTAATTAAATTGGTTTAATAGTTATTTAGGGTATAAAAATGATTTCTACAAATTATTTAGTATTTTTAACTAATTAAAACTATTTTTTGTAAATTATTTTCAAATTATATATATAATATACGATTTTTCTAAATAAATGAGTTTTTATCGGTTTTTACTGTGTTTTAGGATTAATTACATAATTTCTACTTATTAAATGTGTTTTTAGTATATACGGGTATTTTCGGTATTTCTATATTGTTCTGTGAATTGTGGACCTCGGTCGGTGATTTGTAGTTTGGAGTCCGACCGAGGGATTTTGGTTGTGTTTTGTGTTTTTTTCGAAGTGTGTTTCTTTACAAGGTTGGCTCTACTCTTTGAGTAGAGAGATGTCCATTTTACAATGGAGGTTCTGCTGGATTTTTGATAGAATTCTCGTAAAACGTGATGTCCGGTCGGATTTTGATTTAATTCTGTGTCTAGTAATCTAGATCGAGTCTTTAGAACTTCTGTAGATGTATTATGATATTTTGTGGTCGTTTGCTTGTTTAGTTGCACCGAGACTGAGGCTTAGTGGACCAAGCTCATCAAACCCATCTCGAAGAGCGCACTAATTGTGAGTTACTATTCTATATATATATATGCTTTAGGGTGCATGATTTAGAAATGTATGTCTTATTTTGATTAATTATGCATAAATAATTCAATTAGTACTTAAGTTTATTTTTAGTTTACTTTTGGTTTATTATTGGTATATTTTAAACTATATGCATGTTTTATTAACGAATTATGTTTAAAATGTTTTCAAATACATTTCTAGTTTATTTTGTAATTTAATTGGATTTATTTAACGTATATATACTCGAAATATACCTGGTTTACTTTTGGTATATTTCTAGTATATATATGGTTATTGTTGCTATTTTATTTAAATTCATGTATCATTTATTTTTATGAATGTATGTTTTATATTTCAATGAAGGATATCAATAGAACGTGCTACCTAGTGGGCAGCACTAAGACCGAGTACGTACTAGTACGCTGATAGCATTTAGGCTATATTACTAACCTATTTATGGATAATGATTGGATTAATTTGATTGATATGTGATGTGATTATTGAGTGTGATTGTTGGAGCTCGGTTGACCAAGTGTCTTGGGGCCAATCACACTGACAGTCAGACTGCTGGAGCTCGGTTGACTTAGTGTCTTGGAGCCAGTCTATTGTCTAAATGGAATAAGTGAATATATTGGAATAAGTGAGCCTGTATGGCTAGAGTGTTGTCTAACACTGTTTGAGGTTGTGATTTTTCTAGGGTTCTATTTGATCCTTCATAACCAGTGGTTTTTAACAAAATATATAAAAATGATTTTTATTGCATCTGTGTGTATTTGCTTGTATATATATTTATATATATACTATTGACTGTATGTATTGTCATTTAGTATGCATGTATATATATTATAGTAATTCACTCAATGAGGTCTGACTCCCCTCCGTTGACTATTTTTTTCAGGAGAGTCATCTTCATCATACCTCAGTAGCAGGCCTGTACGCCGGATTTCTTCCGCCCTGGATTTATTATGTAAACTGCTCACTTGAGTTTTAGTTTATGATCTAAACACTACAGTAGTCATAAAATTATTAAAAGATATTGTGTTATATTTGTATGAGATATGTACTTTAAATATTTGAACTGGATTTGTATTAAAAGAGTTTATTTATATATTTGAGATGAGGATTTGATTTAATCTCATTTGGTGGAAATATTATTTTGATATTTATGATTTTATTCCGCTGTATAATATTTTACTTAATTGTGTTGTTATTATTACTATTGCATGTTTTATTTTATTTTAGGCTTGCTACGGGTTTCGGATTCGAAAGAATTCCCGTTCCCTAGCGCCGATCATAGCCCCTGTTTTGGGTCATGACAAGGAGACCCATTAGGATCATGCACATCATATATAGCATGCATACACTTGCATATATTTTTGTGAAATACTTTCTTTGCATAATCAAAGCCTTTGAGCCTAGACAAGATCATGCAAATACTCTGCTGCTAACGTTTGAAATTAGTGTTGGAAGAACAGGAAAGTAGTCAGAGTATCTGCATGTGAAACATCTGAAAGAATGAAAATAAGAGGAGTGACACTACCAAGAAGCATTATCCTAGAAACTTCAAGAGGCTAGATAGGATGCTCAAGCTCCTCATATTCAATACGCTAGTGATACATGCGCTTAGCCCTAAAAAGGGAAGAATGCACTCAAAACTTGAGAAAAATACACTCTGAAAACTTATTTAATTATGAAATAAAAACCTCTAACTCCTAAATCTTTTCTTTTATAGGAAATGTTGGGAAGAGAAATGAAGCCCTCTACTATAGCATCAATGGGATAAAACCATAACTTAGATGATGGGGCATCATGACCCTGTGATTGAAGACATTATCACCATAATGAAAGGGAATAATGCAAAAGAATAACATTGCATTCTGATAATTTTTTTACTACTAGCAAATAGGCCATACTAACTTATGGTATTTTGTGCAAGGAAAATAAAAGAGAACAAAGAAGGGAAAAGGAACTGATACATTAATAAGAATAGGCAAGATAGCAAATGCCAATCACTCGTTAAAACCTCACCCTATGTAAATACCAAAGGGAAGTACTACAACTCTATCTCCTTTGATTCTATAATAAAATAAATCCTCAATAAGAAAATTCATAAATTGAAAGGAAATTCATCCACTTCACGAGATCATGTGTGAAAATTGATCTTATGACTTTTGATTTTAGTGGCTTTCTTTTATTAGCCTCACAGAATTCAAATGAGTAGTTAACAGTTTTGTGCTGAGAGTTTATAAACTCTAATCAATCTAATGCTTGCTTTGCACCCAAATGAGGGGAAGAAAATGTAAAAACAAAATCTGTGGACATAAAGCATAAATTGCTTGAATTTCAAAGTATCTTTTTAGTCTTTTGAATAATAAATGTGCATATAATCTACTCCAATGCTAAAAAATGACTATGATTACAAAATCCCTTGACATTATCCATGCTAAGTAATACGAGAAAGCCAGGGGAATACTAAGAGAAGAATAGAAAAAAGAGCAAGCATAATTTACTCCAATGCTCAGAAATGAGTAGAGTATCAACATAAAACCTTTAGCAGTATCCATGCTGAGTAATACAAGAAAGGCAGGGGAATACTAAAAAAGGACCATGCCAAAAATTGCTCTATTTACTCCAATGCTCTATATGAGTATGAGTATCCAAAGGACCTGATGTGAATCCAAGTTCAAAGTCTAAAGAGATCCAAGATCCATTAATAGTACAAGAAGGCCCAATCACAAGGTCCAAATCCAAGAAGCTTCAAGAAGCCATATTGGGTTTAATTAAGGACATTTGGAAAGCCCATGAATTTCAGCCCAATAAGGCATCCATGGAGGCCCAAGGAATAATATTTAACTTGTTTTTGTGTTAATAACAATTAGGGTTACATGTAGCCACCATATACAAGTTAATAGGGTAATTAATACCAAGTAATGGCTATTATTATGGGTAGTGGTTACTAAAGTTAATGGGGTAATCAATACCAAGTAATGGCTATTAATGTGGGTAATGGTTATTAAGGCCATTTAAGAGTAAAAGTAATCCTATGTGTGTGAGTCTATTTTAGTAGTGTGAGCATGGACTTGTACTCTATATAAACAAGTCCTTTTTCTTTCTTTTGTAGCATGAATGAATTTGATATATGAATTATAACTTTGTTTGAGTTTTATTGTGAGGAATTTTGTCTTTAATTTCTTGCATAAACTTTGTGACTTATCAAGCTTTATTCTAGCTTGTGGTGTCAAAATCTAAATCTTTGTTTTTCTTTTTATTTATCAAGCTTTCTTGTTTATGGTATAAGAGGAAATTCAAAGTCTATCTTAGTATCTTTATCCTTGTTGGTAAAGGGGTTAAGTAGCATCTATCTTCTTACTTCAATCTTTGAACGATCCAAATTTGTGGATTAAATTGGTAATTTCTGGTTTTCTTCTAATTCAACTTACCATAGTATTCTTGCTATTGGGGAGTTAATTGATGAAACCTACAATTCCCATCATAAGTGGTATCAGAGCATTGGCTCAAGATTGAGGTTTGCGTATCCAAAACTATCTTTTAGTTGTCAATATATTGTGTTCATCTTATATTTTGCACCTTTCTTGCTATCTATTATTCTTGTTTTTTTTTATCTTTATTCTTCTTATCTCAAGATTTTGTTTGCAGATATCAAAAAAAAAAAAAAAAAGTTGTTATCTTTGAGATTTTTGTGATACCTTTCAATTCGTGCATATATCAAAAAAAAAAAAAATTCGTCCATAAAAATAGTATATGTTATCTTTGATATTCCTATGTTAGATCTCAGTTTACATTAACAAAAAAAAAATTTGACTCTTCATATTCCATTGAGATCTATCTTTATAATTCTGTCTCTTTGTGTTCTTTGATGATCTATCTTTGTTTTTCATTTCTATTAGCCTATTTGTTACAAATTGTTCTTTTCTTTAAGCCTACCTTATTATTTTCTTGTTAGCCTACCTTATTTTTTTTTTATCATTGATTATTACATTCTTGAATTTTGTTTAATTGAGAAACTTAGTTCATCTAAGAAATCAAAAGGCAAATTTGAGAGGTAAAAGGCAAGAGTGTGAGATCATTAGAAAAAAAGCCAAAATTGAGTGTAAACACGAGTGGTATACATCAATTTTGAGTGAAACACATGAGGGAGTGTTGTGAGATTATTTCTTTCTATTTTCTTTTGTTAAAATTTTAGGTTTTACAATCATGTCAAAAGACACAAGTTCTTCTTCTACAAATGATCATGTGATTCAAGCTATGCAACAACAATTCGAAAGAATGTTTAACATGATGGCGGGAGTCAATGAGAAATTGGAGAGGCATGATGGCATCCTTAACCAATTACAAGGAGAGCCTAAAGAAAGGAGACATCCACCGATTGACCAAGAGGACTATGAAGGAGAGGATGAATTGGATGATGATCAAGTCACCTTGGTGGGACAACAAATCAATCCTAGGAGACAAGCTAGGAGAGGACGTCCTAAACATGATGTTGATCGCAACCTTGGAAGCATCAAAATGAAGATTCCTTCATTCCAAGGAAGAAATGATCCAGATGTGTACCTTGAATGGGAGAGGAAAGTGGAACTCATCTTCGAATGTCACAATTATTCGGAGGAGAAAAAGGTAAAACTTGCCGCTGTTGAGTTTAGTGATTATGCAATTGTTTGGTGGGATCAATTTTGCAAGGAAAGACGTAGATATGGAGAAAGACCCGTGGAGTCTTGGAGGGAAATGAAGCAAATCATGAGAAAGAGGTTTGTTCCAAGCCATTACTATAGAGAGCTTCATCAAAGGTTACAAACTCTAATTCAGGGATCCATGAGTGTTGAGGAGTATCACAAAGAAATGGAGAAGGCTATGATTAGAGAAAATGTGGTAGAAGATCGTGAAGCTACCATGGCAAGGTTTTTGAGAGGGCTAAACAAAACATTGCTGATGTTGTTGATTTGCAACATTATGTGGAGATTGAAGATATGGTGAATTTGGCCATGAAAGTGGAAAGGCAATTGAAAGGAAAGAGGTATGATTCTAAACCAAATGTGGGTTCTTCTTCTTCTTGGAAAACTTCTTGGGGGAAAAAGGATGATAAACCTTTTAACAAGTCAAAAGTGGAAGAAAATAAACCTAAAATTGACTTGGGTAATAAGGGAAAGGGTGAGAATCAACCAGCCCAAACTAGGGGAATAAAATGTTTTAAGTGTTTGGGTCATGGGCACATTGCTAGGGAATGTCCAAATAAGAAAGCTATGATTCTAAGGGATGGTGATATTGAATCAGAGAGTGAGGGGGATAGTGATGATGATATGCCTTCTTTAGAAGATTGTAGTGATGTTGAATGTGCTAAGGGAGATAATCTTGTTGTTCAAAGAACATTGAGTTTGCAAAATAAACATGATGTCCATAGGGAGCAAAGGGAAAATTTGTTTCATACTCATTGTTTGATTTCTAACAAGTTGTGCAACATGATTGTGGATAGTGGAAGTTGTACTAATGTAGCAAGCACTTTGCTAGTGGAGAAATTGAAGTTGCCTACTACCAAGCACCCAAGACCATACAAGTTGCAATGGCTTAATGAAAATGGAGTTGTAAAGGTAAATAAGCAAGTTCTAATTTCTTTTCAAATTGGTAGATATAAGGATGAGGTGTTGTGTGATGTGTTACCAATGTTGGCCGGACATATGTTGTTGGGGAGACCTTGGCAATATGATAGAAGGGCTAATCATGATGGATTCAAAAATATGTATACTTTGACTATGGATGGAAAAAGGTTTAACCTTGGACCATTAACTCCAAAACAGATTTTTGAAGACCAAATGCGCATCAAGCAACAATATGAAGAAATGGGTTCTTCATTGGGAAATTCTTTGGGAAGGGAAACCTTTGAGAGTAAAGAAAAAGGAGAGATGAGTGAACCTAAAAATTCCAATTCTCTTGACCAAAATGGGAAACACATGGTGAGAGAAAACAAGGAAGGTTCAAATGAAAGAAAAATGAGTGTTTATGCAAAAATGAGTGATGTGAAGGAAGCTATGCTTTTGAGGCAACACATGCTTGTACTTATGTACAAGGAGATTTTGCATATTTCTAACGAAATAACCAATGGCTTGCCTAGTGTTGTTGTTGATCTTTTGCAGGTTTATGAAGATTTATTTCCAGAAGAAATTCCAAATGGTTTGCCACCTAAAAGAGGCATTGAGCACCAAATTGATTTCATACCTGGAGCAAGCATTCCAAATAGACCAGCATATAGATGTAATCCGGAGGAGACCAAGGAAATCCAAAAGCAAGTGAGTGAGCTTATGGAGAAGGGTTATGTTCGTGAAAGCATGAGTCCATGTGCCGTACCCGTCTTGTTAGTGCCTAAGAAAGATGGAACTTGGAGGATGTGTGTTGATTGTCGTGCCATCAACAAAATCACGGTGAAGTATAGACATCCCATTCCTAGGCTAGATGACATGTTGGATGAATTGCATGGTTCATATTTGTTTTCAAAAATTGATTTGAAATCTGGTTATCATCAAATTAGAATGAGAGAAGGTGATGAATGGAAAACAGCTTTTAAAACTAAACATGGTTTATATGAGTGGTTAGTAATGCCTTTTGGTTTAACTAATGCACCAAGCACTTTCATGAGATTGATGAATCATGTTTTAAGAGCATTCATAGGCAAATTTGTTGTTGTCTATTTTGATGATATCTTGGTTTATAGCAAAAATTTAGATGAGCATGTACAACATTTGACTTGTGTTTTTGATGTGCTTAGAGAAGAGAAGTTGTATGCTAATCTAAAGAAATGTTGTTTTTGCACTAATGAAATTACTTTTCTTGGATATATTGTTAATGACAAGGGCATTCATGTTGATCAAGAAAAGGTAAAAGTAATTAGAGAATGGCCAACACCCATAAGTGTAAGTGATGCAAGAAGCTTTCATGGTTTAGCTAGCTTTTATAGAAGGTTCATTAAAAATTTTTCTACGATAGCTGCACCTTTAACTGAATGCATCAAAAAGAATGTTGGTTTTAAGTGGGGAATTGAATAAGATGAGGCTTTAACTTGCTAAAAGACAAATTAAGTTCTGCACCATTGTTATCTTTGCCAAATTTTACTAAACCTTTTGAGATTGAGTGCGATGCAAGTGGCATAGGTATTGGAGGATTTTTGATGCAAGAAGGTAAGCCCATAGCATTCTTTAGTGAAAAGCTAAGTGGTGCAAGTCTAAACTATCCTACATATGACAAGGAGTTCTATGCATTGGTGAGGGTTCTAAGAACATGGCAGCATTACCTTGGTTACAAAGAATTCATAATTCACATTGACCATGAGTCCTTGAAGTATCTCAAAGGACAAGGAAAGCTCAACAAGAGACATGCAAAATGGGTGGAATTCATTGAATCCTTTCCGTACATCATTAAGTACAAACAAGGGAAAGAAAATGTGGTGGCCGATGCATTATCAAGAAGGTATGCCTTGATCTCTAAACTTGAAGCAAAATTATTAGGATTTGAATACATCAAAGATCTTTATTCTAATGATCCTGATTTTGCTAATGTTTATGGGGCATGTGAGAAAGGGGGTTTTGATAAGTTCTATAAGTTTGATGGTTTTCTTTTTCGGGAAAACAAATTGTGTGTGCCATAAAGTTCTTTAAGAGAGTTACTTATGAGAGAGGCACATAGCGGAGGTTTAATGGGGCATTTTGGGATTAAGAAAACTTTGGATGTGTTGGGTGACCATTTCTTTTGGCCACACATGAAAAGGGATGTTAAGAGAATTTGTGAGAAATGCATTACTTGCAAACAAGCCAAATCCAAAGCAATGCCTCATGGTTTGTATACACCTCTTACCATACCAAATGAACCTTGGGTAGACATTTCTATGGATTTTGTTTTAGGATTACCTAGGTCCAAGGGAGGGAGAGATTCCATTTTTGTTGTTGTGGACAGGTTTAGCAAAATGGCACATTTCATTCCATGTCACAAGACGGATGATGCAACCCATATTGCCAATCTATTCTTCAAGGAGATTGTTAGGCTACACGGAGTGCCAAGGACCATTGTGAGTGATAGGGATGTCAAATTCCTAAGTCACTTTTGGAAGACTCTTTGGGGAAAGATGGGGACAAAGCTTTTGTATTCTACAACTTGTCATCCACAAACGGATGGACAAACGGAGGTGGTCAATAGGACACTTTCAACACTTTTGAGGGCTGTCATCCAAAGAAATCTGAAGAATTGGGAAGAATGTTTGCCACATGTGGAATTTGCTTACAATAGGAGTGTGCATGGTTCAATAAATTGCTCACCATTTGAAGTTGTGTATGGATTCAACCCAATGACTCCATTAGATTTGCTACCATTGCCATTGGACAAAGCTAATCTAGAGGGGAAACAAAAAGCTGAGTTCATCAAGACTTTGCATGAGAGGGTGCGTTCAAACATTGAGAAGAAGACACTCCAATATGAAAAGCAACACAACAAGGGGAGGAAGCAAGTCATTTTTGAGCCCGGAGATTGGGTGTGGGTGCACTTGAGGAAGGAAAGATTTCCTAACCAAAGGAAATCAAAGCTTATGCCAAGAGGAGATGGTCCTTTTAAAGTGCTTAAAAAACGCATCAACAACAATGCCTACAAGCTAGAACTTCCAAGTGAGTATGGCAATGTTAGTGCTACATTTAATGTTAGTGACTTGTCTTTGTTTGATTTAGGTGATAAAGATGATGGAGCTGATTTGAGGACAAATCCTTTTGAAGAAAGGGGGAATGATGTGAATCCAAGTTCAAAGCCTAAAGAGATCCAAGATCCATTAATAGTACAAGAAGGCCCAATCACAAGGTCCAAATCCAAGAAGCTTCAAGAAGCCATATTGGGTTTAATTAAGGACATTTGGAAAGCCCACGAATTTCAGCCCAATAAGGCATCCATGGAGGCCCAAGGAATAATATTTAACTTGTTTTTGTGTTAATAACAATTAGGGTTACATGTAGCCACCATATACAAGTTAATAGGGTAATTAATACCAAGTAATGGCTATTATTATGGGTAGTGGTTACTAAAGTTAATGGGGTAATCAATACCAAGTAATGGCTATTAATGTGGGTAATGGTTATTAAGGCCATTTAAGAGTAAAAGTAATCCTATGTGTGTGAGTCTATTTTAGTAGTGTGAGCATGGACTTGTACTCTATATAAACAAGTCCTTTTTCTTTCTTTTGTAGCATGAATGAATTTGATATATGAATTATAACTTTGTTTGAGTTTTATTGTGAGGAATTTTGTCTTTAATTTCTTGCATAAACTTTATGACTTATCAAGCTTTATTCTAGCTTGTGGTGTCAAAATCTAAATCTTTGTTTTTCTTTTTATTTATCAAACTTTCTTGTTTGTGGTATAAGAGGAAATTCAAAGTCTATCTTAGTATCTTTATCCTTGTTGGTAAAGGGGTTAAGTAGCATCTATCTTCTTACTTCAATCTTTGAACGATCCAAATTTATGGATTAAATTGGTAATTTCTGGTTTTCTTCTAATTCAACTTATCATAGTATTCTTGCTATTGGGGAGTTAATTGATGAAACCTACAATTCCCATCAGGACCTTTCCAATGGTATCCACACTGAGTAATATGAGAAAGGTGGGGGAATACTCAGATAAGGAAGGAAAGCATAAAAATAACTCAAAGGCTATTTTAATACTCAGAATTTGATCTTTTTATGCTCATTTTTCATAAGTTTTGTTTAGTAAATTATCCCTAAAATTAGGTGTAAAAATAAGCTCTTCACTTGGTACAAGATATGCTCTCAGTATAAGATGGTTAATAATGCCTCTGTCCTTTGTAAATGGTGAATAAATGACAGTCATGAAAGTAAAAAATAGTAAGATTCATTGAGAGTACGCTATCTCATGAAAAGTGATAAAAATTCTCATAAAATTTTCAAAATAATAATGTACTTTTGTCCATTCATCTTATTAAAACTAACTTCAAAAATTCTGTAGGAATTTCAAATTCAAAAGGGGGTATACTCAACTTGCAAAGTCAATCAACACAGCAAAATTCAAGGTCAGTTAACAAAAGTGCCAATTAGTCAGTATAAAGAATCCAAAGCATTCGACTCAAACAACTAAAGATAAAAATCAATGAACAGTTATGGACTGTAGCATCATTAGAGGCAAGCAATGAAAGGATTGCAGTCAATTTGCAAGTAATTATGGATTGCAGCATCATCAATGAGCAACGAAAGGGTTGTAGCTAATCGCGAGCAGTTTTGGACTGCAACATCACCAATGAGCAACGAAAGGGTTGCAGCTAATCGCGAGCAGTTTTAGACTACAGCATCATCAGTGAGCAATGAAAGGGTTACAGCTAATTGTTAGTAGTTTTAGACTGCAGCATCATCAATGAGCAACAAAAGGGCTGCAGCTAATCGCGAGCAGTTTTGGACTGCAGCATCATCAGTGAGCAACAAAAGGGTTGTAGCTAATCATGAGCAGTTTTGGACTACAACATCATTAGTGAGCAACGAAAGGGTTGTAGCTAATCACGAGCAGTTTTGGACTGCAGCATCATCAATGAGTAACAAAAGGGTTGCACTTAATCACAAGCAGTTTTAGACTGTAGCATCATCAGTGAGCAACGAAAAGGTTGCAGCTAATCGTGAGCAGTTTTGGACTATAGCATCATCAGTGAACAATGAAAGGGTTGTAGCTAATTGTGGGCAGTTTTGGACTGCAGCATCATTAGTGAGCAATGAAAGGGTTGTAGCTAATCGCGTGAGCAGTTATGGACTGTAGCATCAAAAATGAGCAATGGAAGGGTTGCAGCTAATCGTGAGCAATTATGTATTGTAGCATAATCACATAATCAATCAACATCATACAATCGAGTATGATGTTCCTTTTCAAAACAGACTATACGACCGAGTGTAGTCGACATTGTACGACCGAGTGCAATGTATCTTCAAGATGATAATACCGAGTATAATTGGCATCATACGATCGAGTGTGATGTTTCTTTCAAATCCAGACTATATGACCGAGTGCAATGTATCTTCAATCAATTATATGACTGAGTATAATTAGTATCATACGACTGAGTATGATGTTTCTTTTCAAAATAGACTATACGACCGAGTGTAGTCGGTATTGTACGACCGAGTGCAATGTATCTTCAATCGATTATATGACCGAGTATAATTAGCATCATACGACCGAGTGTGATGCCTCTTTTTAAATCAGACTATATGACTGAGTGTAGTTGGCATTGTATGACCGAGTGCAATGTATCTTTAATTGATTATACGACCGAGTATAATCAGCATCATACGACCAAGTATGATGTTTCTTTTCAATCAATTATACGATCGAGTATAATCAGCATTATATGACTGAGTGTGATGTCTCTTTTCAAAAAAGACTATACAACCAAGTGTAGTCAGCATTGTATGACCGAGTGCAATGTATCTTCAATCGATTATACGACTGAGTATAATTAGCATCATACGACCGAGTGTAATGCCTCTTCTTAAATCAAACTATATGACTGAGTGTAGTCAACATTGTATGACTAAGTGCAATGTATCTTCAATCAATTATACGACCAATTATAATCAGCATCATATGACCGAGTGTGATGCCTCTTTTTTAAACCAGACTATACGACCGAGTGTAGTCGGCATTGTACGACCAAGTGTAATATATCCTCAATCAATTATACGACTGAGTATAATCAGCATCATACAACCGAGTATGATGTAATTTTTCAATTCAATGTTATTCGTCCGAGTATAGTCAAACATTGTATAACCAAGTACAATGTGTTTCATTCATCCAAGGTTATACGACCGAGTATAATCATTATCATACGACCGAGTATGATATGGCATTTGAAATACTGTACGTCCGAGTATAGAAAATTCATAAGAAAAAGCTTCAAGGAGTGCAGGTAAGTATCCTAACTTTCAATTTACAAATTAGGTGTTATTTTGCTTTGTCACAATTTGTCAAGCAAACAGCGACAAAGGGGGGCAACTGTAGACACCCAATTTCGGGATGTTGTGTTATGGATGCAGTAAAGGACTCTAATGATAAAAATGTCTTCGATACTTAATCTTTAAAATTCTAAGGGTTTAAATGCAGCTTTTAAAGGAAGGATTTAATGTTTTTAAGGACTAAATTGCAAGTTTTTTTAGGACCTAATTGCAAAATTTAAATTCTTCTAGGGGTCTTTTTGTAATTAAATGTTAAAAAAATACATGTCAAAATTTTATAATTCCGATCAGAATTATGTAATTTCAATCGGAATTACACCAATTCCGATCCAGATTGTGCAATTCTGATCGGAATTACACAATCTGGGTCGGAATTAAATTCTTGAATCTCTGTTTTCCTATTTTTAATTCAGTTTTAATTGGTTTAAAATTTCTAATTAACTCAATCCTAACTGGTTTAAAATTCCTAAATATAATTTTAAGTATTAATCTTACACTTTAGGAATTAGAATCACATTACGATTAAGGTTAGACTTCCTAGTTCCACTATATAAAGAGAGAATAGTAGGAAAAGAAAAGGGGACGGTGAAGAGGAAAAAGAGAGAAGGAAGAAAAAAAGAGAGAGACGAGAAGAAAAAGAAAAGAGAGAAACATTTTTGAATTAGTTTTTTTATTCTCTTTTGACTTATTTTTTTTTTTTGCAAAAAATTCCTTTTAATTAACAATTAATTCAAGATTAGTGGAGAATTTTTGAAGAAGAAGATTCGAAAATTTATCAAGAACTGTGAATTACAAATCTAAGGAGTACCCCAAGTCATTCATAAACATCATTATTTTCTTCTTATTCTTTATTTATTTATTTTATTATTAATTATTTTTATTCTTTCGAGTTATTATCATAATTTATTCATTAATCATAATTTTATCTTATTTTTTTGTGGTGATTATGGAGGAAAACGCATGGTGATCATATGGGCAGGATGAATTCATGAGAATTCCTTAAAAAACTATGGATAAAGCCTCGTAGAGACTTAGTTTGTAGGGTTTTATTTTATTTGTTGCTTTTATTTATTTATTTATTTTATTAACTATTTTATGAATTAATGTAATAGCCCCAATAGTGGGAGTAATGAAATTATGTGTGTGGTTGCATGTTTATTTTGATTAAATTGGTTAGTAAATTTAGGTTTTTAATTAGTTAATTATTTAAAATCAATGGAGGAAGTAGATTAATTTAGGTTGCTTGATAATAAAATTAAGGTTTTAGTAAGGATTAATTTAATTATTTATTTGATCTTATTTAATTGTTTTTTTTATGTTTTTACTTGTTTTTGGGTTTATTTATTATTTTTATGTGTTTTGGGCCTTAAGCCCATTTTAGGTCTTAATTTATTTTTTTAAGTTTAGGTAATTCTTTTGGCCCATCTCACTTAATAATTAATTGGGTTTAATTAATTAAAATATACCTTTAGGCCCATAATTAATTAGATTTTAGATTAGAAATATCCTTAGACACATTTAGTTAATTAGACATAGGCCCACCTAATTTAATTTAATTAATTTAGACTTAGTCCACTTAATTTAAGCTTTTTTTCATAATTTATAGATTTAAGATCACCTTAGAATTAAAACATGTAGAATTAGGCCAATTTTTAGAATTAAAATTAGTAGACTTAAGTTCATTTAATTAAAATTAAAAGGAATTAGGTCTTTAAGTTCACTTATAATTTAAAAAATGTAGATTTAACTCATTTATTCGAAATCCAAGTAGATTAGACTAACTTAGGGATTATGTGATTTATTGAATGCATTATTTACTTGTATATTTCATGACTAGTTTGCCTTGGAGTTGATTGTTTTTAGGGTTTATATGAAGTTGCATGTAAATAGAGAATAAGATAATAATTCATAAAGTAATTCTAAATGAACGCAAAACTGAAAGAAATTGGTATTCCGTATCCAGAATCTCCCGGTTGTGGTGCTAGCTTTCTTTTAGGGAATCGAGTACCACCTTTTCGATATGTGCCTGTTATTACCCTGGGTGGCGACTCCTCATCTTCACGCCATGTCTTTGTGACAATTGTTAGTGTGTTCTCTAGAGCCCTGAGCTCAAACAGTGATACGGTTACTAAAATCTTAAACGCGCGCTAAACCTCGCCGTCTACAGTTTCTTCTCTCCTACATTTCATTATCCTTTCTTTTTTTTTTTTTTTTTGAATGATCATGCATTACAATATGTTGTTATAATAACTTTTGATATTTCATACTATTAGATGGAGAATTGTTGAACAACAAATTTTGATCATTCTTTCGATATTAATCTATGCAACGTAAACAAAAATAATATAAATTCACCACTAATGTCTAATATTCAAACGGTCGATTAATCATCAACTTAAATACAGATAGGTAATAAAATTAAAAACAAAAATGTCAAATTGCCTATTGTTTAGCGGTGAATATAAGTTCATGTATAGTGCAGCGGATGTAAATATTATGTATCATTGATGAAGCTTTTAACTACAAACATATGCCATATTGGATTTTCTCATTAACACAACTTGTGAACATGGAACCTTTAATACAAAATCTTTCTTATATTTGTTATCTTATCAACAAAAATAATAACGCATCTGCAATTGAGCAACTAGAGCATTTAAATTAATAATTTGCCAACAAAAAATCCAATGAATAATACTAAGACAATACACCCCAATACAACAAAAACTATGATCATAAAATGTTCAATGCTACTATTCTTCATCTAATGGCTATTAATAATGCTTGTCTTATTCTCAGCCATTCCAAACTTCTGCAAGTTTTAATCAAAATAATATCCATTGCTTGAACTTGTCTCATTAACACTGGTTGATTGAAAGTAAAGACTTCAAGCTTCTACTGCATCTTTTATTGTAGAGAATGAATGAAAAAAGTTTCATTTAAAGCTAGTCACACATATTGCACATTCTTCCCACGAAAAGTATATACTACATCGAGTATCTTTGAAAACAACATAATACTTCCGTCTAGTTTTTATTTTGTTCCTTTCCAACTCTATATATCTATGGCATGAACAGTAGTTTGATACTTTTAAAGCAACACTTTGGGAAATAATAATAATTTATGGATGTGCTGAAGACAATTGATGAATACGAATACAATCCCAAGGCAACAATTATGGTAAGTGTCTTTGGAGTTAAGTTTAAGAGCAAAATCATTTCATTCAAACTTGATTTCACAACTTTCACCAAGGATAGTATTGGCATTTAACCTTTTATGTTTTCCACTCACAGCCTCATTGTCCCACATAATTTTGCCAAAATACCCTTCCTATCCAAAAACAAAAATGGATATATTCTATCTGGAAAGATTTACTGATTAATAAATTGAATTTCCTTTCATTAATTTTGGCTACTCTTAACTACATTTTTATATATTTAATTTTTTCTTTATTAAATTCGCATTTGATTTTGATAAATTGTTATCTTAAAATAAATCTAATTCGTATGATTTTTAAGAGTTTTATGTAGAGTTAAAGTCTTTTTTTTATTTTATTTTTATAATCCATGCATTTAATTTATATTTTATGAACTAAATTATTTTTTTATTTTTTTAGGTTCTCTTTTCCTTTTTAAGGGTCAACTAACTTTATTATTTTCTTGTAAGTTTTTTGGATAATATATACTTTTTTGCAGGGCTAGCAAACAAACAGTATTAATATAATTAAATTTTGTTCAATTTTATTGTTGTGCTAAAAGAGTTCTAACTCATTTCTTTGTATGCACTTTATTTTATAGGATAAAGTACAAATTAGACCCTCAATTTTATCCAAAAATTTATATTTGACCTTAACATTTTTTTTAGGTCTCAATTGGATCTTAATCTTTGAAAATTGGATTATATAGGACCTTCTTTAAAGAATTGTTGCAATTAAATTTTAAAAATTAAAGAAAATTTAACCTTTACATTAATTAATAAAAATTAGTTTAAATAGCTATGGGCATTAATGAAATTAATTTTAAAAATATAAATTTATGAGGTTTTTTAAAATTTTGAAGTTTATAAAAATCATTTTTAATACTTTTTGCAAATTTGGAAAAAAGTTAAAAAAAATTAAAATCTAATTTTTTTTAAATTGAAAAATTTTAGAATCAAGGCGTATACATTTCATAAAAAAGAATAAAAAAATTTTTATACACTCAATAAATTGTTAAAATTCTTTTACAATTTTAAAAGTTTCTAAAAATTTAAAAATTATTTTGTGTATAGAAATTTTTTAATTCTTTTTTATTGAATGTGTTTGTACAACATTTGAAATTTTGGGTCGAATGACACAATTTGTTAAAATTGTAAAGCCCAAGATAAAAGAAAAAAAAACCATCACATAACTAGTGCAACTTAATGACTAAGGCATAAGATTCTGTAGATGGAGACAATTGTTTAGACACAGCTTGGGAAAGAAGGTTGAAGTTACGTGAATTTAGTTCCCAAGAACGGAAGACTCTTAAGCTGGAGAATTAATTTGGAGAAGTAACCTACATGTAAGAATGCCTATAAAAGCAAAGGGAAGAATGCAAATTAGGAAACCAACACCAATCATTAACACAACACAAACAATAATCATCATTAGCAAATTTTATTCATACAATCTTTAGCAAGTTTTCAATTCTTGTTTACAACAATTTTCTTGTTAATTTCAAAGCAAAAATCATCTTTTAGCTTGTATTAAATCTCATATCAATACTATTTCCTTTTACTGTTCAAGAAGCTCCATTTATTATTAAATTTTATTTCATCTGCTTGAAAATCCAAAAAATTTATGGTAAAGACATTTGGGAATCAACAATCCATCTAAAAGAAGTCAAGTCTTATTTTGAGGAATTAATCCTTTAGCATGCTCATAAAAATCACTAACAATCTTTTAGCATGCACCAAAAACCAAAAATTGGACAAACAATTTTTGGCATGCTCAGTGGGACATGTTTCAATAAGATGAATAGATTTAAAAATAAAAATTTTGAAGTTGGTTATTGGATCAACTGTAAAATTAGGTGGTTTATGTAATCAAATGAATGAAGGCTTGGTGTCTCACAATCACTCTTGGACCGAGGCACCTTTTGGCTATTTAAGCCAAGACTTAAAGATCATGTATACCATTGCTAATGAAGGCATTAATCCTCAAAATAATTTCACAGAAGGAATGAAGGAGATATATGAGGTGGCATTTCACTTGAGGAATAACTAGTTTCTCAAGGTTAAATAATGGTTCCTCAAGGTCAAATGCTAATACATCACTACCATTTGCCTTCTCCTCAATCCCCAAAGGTGGGAATGAACCTAAATGCAGAAAAGGAGACAGAGCTTATAAAAGAAAATTCACTATCCTTGGTGGCATCAACCAAATCTATCATTGTAGATTTGAAAAATAAAATCAAAGAAAAATAAAAGATGGTTAAACCTTCAAACATGAATCCAAACAAGTTTGAAAATTATTAGAGGTTAGTTCCTTTTAATAAATTTTTAGCCCTAGACAAAAGGCCACTTGCCCCAAAGTTCTTTAAGAAAAACTACAAATACATGTCAAGGAAGGATGAAAGGCTTGTGCAATCTAGATTTATGGTGTCATCACCTATTGCACCAATTAAACAATGACATCATATGAAAAATAAAAAATTTTCCCAACCAATAACTTATACTTAAAATGAAAGGTTATAGAGGTAAAGAGCGACTAAAAATTGGTAAGTCAAACCTAATGCTAAGGTCAAAATTGGGCCTAAAGCTATAAAGGATCCACTTTCTAACTAAAAGGAGTCCCTAATGCAAAACATTAAGGAATATGTCACTAGGTTCCACACTCTAGGGCAACTTCCCCAAGAGAAATAGAATAGGGCATCCTAGAAAAGTCATCAAAATAGGTAACTAATGCAATAATGGGTTTTCCAATTATTGTTGATAACAAAAAATCGATTAATGTCTTCTTTATGGTAGATCCAATTGAAATACTGATTTTTAAAAGGGATTATTTTGTATGAAACTATACAAAAATGCTAAATTAAGTTGTTGAATAGTACCTCCCTATTAAGTTTAAGAATCATGTTAAATGAGGTGGAGCTGAAAATATTTCCCACTATGTAGGAAAATAAAAGCTAAATAAAAAATAAGTTACTAGCCTCTAGCTAGAAATTTTCCACTTAATGGTAATATTTTGCTTTTTGGATTTAACAAAAAAAATTGGCGTAATAGCATCATCTTAAATAAATGAAGTTTGAATTTTGCAAGTTATGGTGTATTTTTATTTATTTAGCAAGTTTGAATTTTTGTGTGTTTCTATTTATTTTTATTTTTCTCTAGTGTATTTCTTTAGTGTGTGAATAAGTGTTGTGATGTGTTGATGCAATTTCAACAACATAACGACTAGAAATTTAATATTTTGGTAATGCATGGCTATGGTGTATATGTGTCATATGATCAGTGCTACAAAAAGTTAAAGAATCTTGTTAAATCCCTAAAAGACAATAGATTCATCTCCATTGTAAAGAAAGAATTTGGGAAATATCAAGGAAATATTCAAATGAACTGATGCCAATAAAAATCCCAAGATGCATAACAAACAGAAGTGGAGTTGCCAGTTCATGGAACAAAACATGGCAAATAAAATTGTATAATTCCATAGTCTCCCAGGCAAGAATGTAGCAAAATAAATAGGCCAAGTAAATAATTAATTTGGCCGGGAAATAAAAGTTGCCCTGGAAATATAATTTGTGGCCATGAGAACATGCAATATTTTGGCATTTTACTTCTAAAATAGATAAATCACATTGTGATGATATAAAGACAATCACTGACTAAGACATAGTGTGGTTTGAGGCATAGGGTGTTTATGGTTTTCATAGACCACATCCCAATTTTTGAAAGAAATAAAAATGCATTGCTTAATGAGTTGTTCCAAAATTTGGGATATTATATCTAGCTTATAAATGTTGAAACATATAGAATATGCATATACAATAAACAAAGCATGTTTTTTCCCTAAGGAAATTAATTCCTAAAGATGGATAAATGATGACCAACTAAGAATCACTTTATTCATTTAATAAAAGTCGAATTAAATAAATAATTTCCACAAGAGAAGAAATTTTGGCAAATTTTGCTAAAATAAATATGAAAAAATATTTCAAAAAAAAAAAGTAATATGCTTTGGTCCATTTCACCATAGCAAATAAGGCTATGTTCTTCAAATAAAGATGCAGGGTGTGCCTGACAAGGTTATTTTAGCTTGAGTGGCTAAAATAATTTGAATTTTTTTCTAACAATTAAGTCATAAGAAAAATCATGATAGAACTCTATGGTTAATCTAAGAGTTTAGGCAAAAAGAAACCCACTTTTATTTTGGATAAATCTTGTGAATGCAAATTTGAAAATTTAAAAATGATATGCAAACATTAGGCCTAGTGAAAGTACATTTTAAAGAGCCTGGATGAACAAAAGAGACCTTAAGGCCTTGGAAAATGAACATTTAAGCCAAACTTTTTTACCAAAATAAAGCATTTAACTAGGCCAAGAGTGGTAACAATTTGGCCATCATTTGGAATATAAAGAGATTGACTTGGTTGGAATATGTTCAAAACGTACGAGGGAACAACCATGTGCTAGCACAAAGCACTTGAAGCAAATAAATAACAATGGTCAGTAAGTTGGTTGAACTCATCAAATTTTGCTATAAAATATTTTTGGCAACAATCTAAAGCAAAAAATATAGACCATAAAATTGATGCTCAAATTTGGCACAAAGGGAAAATATAAGCTTGGCATAATGGAAATTTTGCACTAAGAAATTCACCAAAAAATATCAACATGGAGATAAATTTTGGTAAAAACAAAATTGATAGAATTAATTATTTAAAGCAAAATGTGCATTTTTATTTTGGCTCTGGAAGCCAAAATTACATCTAGACTAAAAATGTTAGGCTTATTAAGCCAAAAACAATATTGTCTTTCCACCATCATTTTGGCATTTCTCGCTAAAATAAAATTTAAAGAAGCTTAATTATCCTCAACATAGGCACAAGGATTTTGCAAACTAGCTTGGTGGAAGCCGAAAAATTTCTTTATATTTCAGCTAAAAATTTAAAATGGCTTTTTAAGAACCAAGTTTTAGCTGGCATTATTAAAATGACTTGGTTAAGACATGTGAGCTTTGAATAAATAGAGGTCATCCTTATATAGGATTAATAAAATGAGACCCTATTGTGTTCCATGAATTTTATTAAATCATTAAGAGTATGCATTTTTGCTTTTAAGGCCATTGAGTTAAAGTTTCTAAAATAACAATTAGTCAGGTTGGGCTAATTGAGATTGTGGCTAAAGAAGGAAAAATATAGCCACTTGTCTCAAATCCTCTGAAATAATCAAAACAAAAATATCAAGTTCGCTATAAATCAATTTTTGGCAAAAACATACTCTATGTTCAAATCACAAATTGCCAAAATTCATGGTTTTCAAAGCTAAAACAAGATAAAATTAAACTAAATTTTGCCTAAGAGAATAACAAGTGCATAAATGCTAAAATCATCAAACCAAGTGATAAATTAATTTGGGCTAAAAGCTTATCATTCACAAATTCAAGCCTTTTGGCTTAAATAATAGCATTAAACATATATTCCCCAAGCCAAGTTTGCATTTGGTCATGATTAAGGTACAAAGCTCCAACTAAAATTGGCAAACTTTCAAAGAAAAAAAAGCCAATAAATTAAATGTACCAATTTTTTCAACTAAAGAGTGAAATATCTAAATGCCAATTTAAATTTTCTTAAAATAAAGAGTTTGGCCATCACAAATGCACAAGCAAGTTTGCATTTTTCTCATATAATGGCCACATTGCTGTTACAAGCAATTCACAAATAAATTTGGGGAAATTGCTAAAATATATTAATATTTTTTGGCTAATCAAATGCATCAAAAGTTGATATGGGCATTGTGGTTTTCAAATAATGTATACTTTAGGTAATAAAAAATTAAAGGTCGAAGGAGATTTTGAGAGGTTTGGGTGTTAAAAAAAAGTTTAGAGATTTTTCTTACCACGACTCTTGAAAACTTCAAAAAAAAAAAGAGAAATTGATATGGATCTTATGATATTTAGATTATTCATAGCCATATACTTTATATGTTTCTAACGATTCACATGGCATCATCAAATGATACAAGTCTTGGATAAGAATCTACAACGCACTAGAACGCAGTATGGGTACAATGAATTTCTTGAGAATTGAAATTTAAAAGAGAAATTTGGGGGCAATTTAAAGATGAACTTGACGCATAGAGAATGATCACTTTGAAGAAGAAAATGATATGAGTGCTTGATTTCTTAACAATTTTAGAAAATTAAGTTGGGTCTTATGATATTTGAAAGACAAGGCCAATGGGTAAAGTGGATTTATGAATGAATTGAAATTCAAAGAAGAATTTGGTGGCAATTTGAAATAAAAAGAGAGGGATTTTTGTGTAGAGATTTTTTTTTGAAAGAAAAAAAGAAAGAGAATAAGATGAAATGAAAAAAAAAACCTTGTTTTATATATATCCATGTAAATTAGCTTTAGGATTGACCTAAGCTAAATACATATGGGGGCATTATTTGTGCCATATTTGAAATTTTGGGTTGATTAACCCAATTAGTTAAAATTTTAAAGTCCAAGATAAAAGAAAAAAATCCAATCCATAACCAATGCAACTTAATGACTAAGGTTGAAAGTTTTAAAGATGGCAATAACTATTCAGACACAGCTTAGAGAAGAAGGTTGAAGTTTCATAAATTTATTTCCCATGAATGAAAGACTCTTTAGTTGGATAATTAATTTGGAGAAGTAGCCTGCAAGTAAGAATGCTTATAAAAGCAAAGGAAAGAACACAAATAAAAAATCCAACACCAATCATCAACACAACACAGACAACAATCATCATTAAATCAATCGTCATTAGCAAATTTTATTTAGAAAATTTTCAATTCTTATTTACAACAATTTTCTTATTAATTTCAAAGCAAAAATAATCTTTTAGCTTGTATTAAATCTCATATTAATACTATTTCCTTTTACTATTCAAGAAGCTCCATTTATCATTAAATTTTATTTCATCCGCTTGAAATTCAAACAAATTGTAGTAAAGGTGTTTAGGAACCAACAATTCATCTAAAAGAAGTCAGGTCTTATTTTAAGGAATTAATCTTCTGGCACACTCGCAAAAATCATCAACAATCTTTTGGCACCCACCAAAAATAAAAAAATTGGACAATAAAATGTATATAACTTTATTCTAAAATTTTTATACTTAAAATAATATATATTGAAAAGAGTCCTATAGGAGGGTGCATAGGACTATCGAATAAAAATGAGAAAATAAAAGAATTATTTACAAGAATTAAATGGAAGTTGAGAAGGAAGAATTAAGGACATAAAGATTTAAGGAGTTTGAATTCAACAACAATCCTATATCTTCATCTAACTTATCCCTAGGTTAGGATTTTCACTCACCCACAATCTTATTCACAAGATTGAGATTACACAAGAGTTTTATGGCTCACTCTTACAACCTTACAACTTGAATTTTCAAGGCTCACTCAAAAACCAAATTCCAAGTGTTTCAATGGACAACACTTAAACCAATTCCTTTAGAAATAAAGCTCACTTCCCTTATAATCTATCCTAAGATTTAAGATGAAGAGAAATTATATTTCTAACACACAACCAACTCTTATAAGAGTTATACAAATAAAGAATTATTTAAGAGAATTTGAGAGCTCAATTGAATCCTTAAGAAAAAAAATGAATGATAAACAATTTTCTTAACCTTTCAATTGAATTTTAAGAAGTGCTTATATAGATAAATACTTAAAAATATAGTTTTTGGATGTATCAAAAAATTCTCCAACATCTATAATTGATTTTTGAATCATCTTGGACTTATTTATGTCAGAACGTCGCTCACGGGTGAACAGTGCTCGTGAGGAGCAAGCTTTGGCTCATGAGGAGCAAAAATAATAGTCGTTGAATTCAAATATATCCATTTAGATCTTTCATCACTGCCCTCACGAGCTGCTCATGAGTGAATAGTGCTCATGACTCTTGGTCGTGAGCGGCACTGTCCCTTTTGCTCTAAATGAACACTAAAAGGAGACAACTAGTGACTGGCTCATGACATGCTCGTGAATGGGATTGAAGATGATCAAATTAGCCTAAAAATTTTACATGAAAGTTGTAGATAATTGTCTCATGTTTCCATAGCACTTTGAATCACATTAATTTAACATATGAACCTTAAGATATTATTGAAATACTAAGAGTTGTGCAACCTAAAATAAAAGTTGCATATGATGACTTCGACTCAAGATTTACATACCCAAATGAGCTTGGATTTTGACAAGTAAGCTTAATTTAGAAATCTTAAATTTCTACTTCAAAAATGAATAAGATCACTTTCTCATTACAGAGCTCTAAAGATGTTAAAAAGCCTTCTTGAATCTCAGAGGTCAAATTAACCCAAAAGCATAAATTATCAATTCAGATTGTGTGGCAATTCGTAGCAGCTCTGGATACTTTAAGTATAATATTGAGATATTATATCAACTCATAGCAACTCTGGATACTTTAGATATAATATTGAGATATTATACTTCACTAAAATACAGTATAATAACAGTATTTCATATTTTCAGACTTGAACTGATAATTTTGATACAAAAGTTCCTACACGCTTAGTTGAAATCATTAGAATCAAAATTGTTTGTCAAAGTCCAAAATTAAGAGTTTGATCATACAAATGGTCAACAATCTCCCCCTTTTTGGCTTTGATAACCAATTTGAAAAGATAATAAATAATGTGTGTGTGTCAAAAAAAAATTTTTAATCATGTTGATTAAAATAGCTCCCCCTTTCAAAATAAATAGATACAAAATGAGAAAATATTTTTCTCCCCCTTAACATATGCATGAATTCAATATTTATCATGTATCAGAGCATATAAATAAATGAATTACCATAGTATGTATAAAGGTTGATATAGCATGCTTTAAAAAAATAATAACAAATAATTATAAAGGAGATCATTTTTTAAAAGATACCAATTGAAATAAAAATATATATTTCCTTTAACAAATATATTTCTTTATTTTTCTTCCTTTTTGGACATGATAAGAAATATAAGTTTAATACTTTATTCCGCTTTTTTAAAAATAAAAACAACATAAAAATTTAATATAAAGGACAATGTCTATCAAGACAAAGGTGTTAAAAACATCATAACATGATCATTAAAAAATCATGCTAGACAACATGAAGAAAATAATTTCAAACATATATGTAATGCATCACAAAAATAGTACATTTGCTATATTGAAACATCACATAATCATGTAGAGTTTAGCTAGCCAATCAATCATACATAATCATGTGGCACTTAGCATCTCACAAATACAAACACAATTATTTATCTCCATAGCCCATGCCTATAGCTTCTTCTCCCCCTTTGTTGAAGACAAAAAGAAAAGAGAGATTTAAGGGGAAATTATTCTAAACAGACAAAAAAAAAATTAGAGGGAATAAAAGATTAAGAACCAAAACAATGAAAATAAAGATACACTAAATCTTTAAAAAAATCATGTCATACATAAACAAAGTAAGCAAAAGAAGACTTTTTATCACAAGGACAAGACTAGCCACACTTACATTATTACTATGCATGCATAAACAAAATTATAGAAAAAAAAATTAAACAATTTTCTCTTCCAAAAAAATAGAATGAGATTTAGAGAGAAAAAAAAATTAATATCAAGGACACACTCTTATATAGTAATGTCACTTACATAAACACATCTTTGGCAAAAAGAATTTTCTCTCTCAAAAAATTTTCTCCCTTAAAGGAAACTAACTAAATACACATGCAAACTTAATTATTTCGTCCCCTTTGTTAAAAGCAAAGATAGACCAAATTTTAAAAATATCCATGCATTATCAAAGATCAAAATAATTTCTAAGAAGAATTTTTATATAAATAAATTAAACATGAATTTTACATATATAAACACAATTAAAAATCATGCATAAACATAATAAATTAAAAAAACTCAAATATTCTCCATTTTGCATAAAAAAAAAGAGAGATAAAATTGTAGACAAGACATGATATTATAATATCAATTGTAGACAAGACATAAAATTGATAACTCATGGCTTATATCCATAAACTAAATTCAAACTGACATAAAATAATTATAAAATAAACTAACAACTCATGGCTTATATCCAGAAAATAAACCAAACAAAAACTTATGAAAAACAAACAAAATAAAACATGTTAAGTTCATGTTTTCAGTAAGCACAACATGAAAACAGTCAAACCATCAATTAAGCATAAAATCAAGACAAACTAGAATCATTAGTCATGTCAAGTTCATGATTAATGAAATGTAATCTCTCTTCATTGAGAGGTTTGGTGAAGATATCTGTAAGTTGATTATTTATATCAATAAATTCAAGTAAGATATCACCATTTTGAACATGATCACGCAAAAAATGATTTATAATGTTAATATGCTTAGTTTTAGAGTGTTGAATGGGATTCTTGCTAAGGTTAATAGCACTTATATTATCACATTTGATTGGAATGTGATCAAGTTTTATGCCATAGTCCAATAATTATTGTTTTTACCATAAAACTTGTGAACAACAAAGACTTACTACAATATATTAAGCTTTTGTAGTGGACAAGGCAACCGAAACTTGTTTCTTACTAAACTAAGAAACTAAACATTGTTTTAAAAATTGACAAGTTTTATAAGTGCTTTCCTTTCTAGTAAGCTACTGACAAAGTCGGGATCTGAATAACTAATCAAGTCAAAGGAAGAACTCCTAGGATACCAAAGTCCTAAATTCATTATACCACAAAGGTATTTGAAAATTCTTTTGATAACATTCAAATGAGATTCTCTAGGACTTGATTGAAATCTAGCACACAAGTAAGTAGCAAACATAATATCGAGTATACTAGCGATTAAATAAAGAAGGAATCTGATTATACCTCTAAATTGCTTTTCATCAACCAGTTTGTCATTCTCATCCTTGTTGAGTTTGGTTGTAGTGCTCATTGGAGTTTTGCTTGTCTTAGCTCCATCCATCCTAAACTTCTTGAGAATGTCCCTTGCACATTTGGTTTGATTGATGAAAATCCCATCTTTGCATTGCTTGATTTGAAGTCCAAGAAAGAATTTGAGTTATCCCATTATACTTATCTCAAATTCTCCTTGCATTAACTTAGAGAAATCCTCACACAAGAAATGGTTAGTAGCACCAAAAATGATATCATCAACATAAATTTGCACAATTAATAAATCATGTTTGGGTTTCTTTATAAAAAGAGTTGTGTCAACCTTTCCTTTATAGAAATATTTCTCTAGTAAAAAGTTATTCAACCTTTCATACCAAGCTCTTGGAGCTTGTTTCAATCCATATAATGCTTTTAAAAGTTTAAACACATGATTTGGAGAGTCAAAATTTTCAAAACTTGGAGGTTTCTCAACATATACCTCCTCTTCAATAAAACCATTTAAAAACATCCATTTGATAAAGTTTAAAATCCATGTATGATGCAAATGCAAGTAGCCTCCTAATAACTTCTAACCTTATAACAGGGGCAAAGGTTTTCATTATAATCAATGTCTTCCTCTTGATTATAACCTTTAGCTACTAATCTAACTTTGTTCCTAGTTATGACACCTTGTTCATTCATTTTATTTCTAAACACCCATTTGGTGCCTATAATAGGATGATATTTAGGTCTAGTAACCAAGGTCTAAACCTTGTTTCTCTCAAATTGATTTAACTCTTCTTATATAGCAAGGACCCAAAATTCATCACTCAAAGCATCATTAACATTTTTAGGTTCAATTTAAGAAATGAAAGCTAAATTAACAATAGACTTAAGTTTAGATCTAATAGTGACCCCTTTTATAGTGTCACCTATGATGAGGTCTTGAGGATGTGCTTTCTTGAATTGCCAATACTTTGAAAGTTCATCCTTCAAGGTAGGTTAAGATGTCTCCTCATTTTCCTCCTTGCTCGGACCTTCAAGTTCCAAAGGCTTACTAACATTCTCTTTTTGTGTTTTCATAAATTCATTTTCACCTACAAGATCATCAACACTACAAACATCCTTTCTAGGATCAAGTGAGTTAATACAACATGTATTGACTCTTTAACTACTAAAGTTCTCTTATTAAAGACTTTATATGCTTTACTAGAAACGAAATAGCCTAGGAAAATTCATTCATCGACTTTGGAATCAAATTTCCCAAGATTATCCTTAATGTTCAATATATAGCACTTGCATCTAAATACTCTTAGATATGAGATTTTGGGTTTTCTATTGTTCCATAGCTTATAAGATGTTTTATTTAAAATTGGTCTTTTGAAAACTCAGTTTGAAATATAACAAGATGTGTTAACGGCTTCTACCCAAAATTATAGAGATAAATTATACTCATGAAGCATTTTTCTAGCCATTTCCACAAGAGTTCTATTTTTCCTTTCAACTATCCCATTTTGTTAAGGAGTTCTAGGAGATGAACATGTATATGAAATATTATTTTCATTACAAAAGGTATTGAAAAATTCATTTTCAAATTCAGTTCCATGATCACTCTTAATGGATGAAATACAAAATCTTTTTTTCTTTTTGAACTCTTTTTGAAAAATTTTCAAAACCTTTAAATGCATGATTCTTATGGGCAAGAAAACACACCTAAGTAAACCTAGAGTAGTCATCAACCAATACATATGCATAGTGTATTCCACTGAGACTAGCAACTCTCGTTGGTCTAAATAAATCCATATGTATAAGTTCAAGTGGCCTAAAGGTGGACACTACATTTTTTAGCTTAAATGAGGACTTGGATTATTTTTCCTTTTGGCAAGCATCCCAAGGTTTATCCTTAGTGAATTGAAGCTTAGGTAAACCAATCATAAGTTCATGTTTACAAATCAGTCAAAAGCTCAAAATTTGCATGTCCTAACCTTCTATGCTATGTCCATATGTCATGGGAGATAAACACTAAGAATTTTATGTCTTTGTTATCAATTTTATTCAAATCAATGACATAAACATTATCTACTCTTTCATCACTAAAAATAACTTTGTTTTCATCAAGACTACTAATAAAGAAATTTTTAGGATACAAAGTTACTTTATTTCCCATGTCACATAATTGATTTATACTAAGCAAATTATGTTTAAGACCATCAAAAAATAACAAATGATGTATAGATAAGGATTGAGGATTACCTATTTCTCCAATACCAATAATTTTTCCTTTTGCATTATCTCCAAAAGTAACGTGTCCTTTATCCTTAGTATCAAGTTTGTTCAATTACTCTTTATTACCCGTCATATGCCTTGAACATCCACTATCAAAATACCACTTGCTTTTTGTTCTTATGGATTTCAAGCACACCTACATAAAAGCAATTTAAGTGTTCTTTTGAACTCAAACCTTTCTTGGTCCAGGTTGATTAGTTTTAAGATAATCCGTAGGAAGAAAATTCATATATAGTCTTCTATAGAAACACACATTGTTAATATGTCCTTTGATCATGCAATAAGAACATACAATATTTTTGAATTTATTCCTCCTATGATGAAATACTTTCCTAATGTGTGTAACATGCCTTTGGTATTGTCTGTATCTCCTATTATTTTATGTCATTAAGTGAGACATGTATTGGCAATGGTGATGTGAATTTTGATAATTTTGTGCAACATGTTTATGTGCATTTTATTATGTAGCATGCATATTATAATTGTGTCTAGTGTACATATAAGCATACTTGGGTTGAGGTGCTCCAGTTTGAGCCTTACCTCTTTATGTTAATGAAGGATGAATCTTATGAGACTTTCCCTTCCCATTTAACACATGAGATCTTTTAGCTTTAAAAGCTTAAGTCTCATTTGATTTAGAGGTTAAAGGAGTAGAATCATATGAAGCTTTTACAAAATTAATATGTGATGAAGATGATAAAAACATTCCATTCTTATATCCAATTCCATGGGTATCTCCATGAAATTTTTGAGAGTCAAGAAGACTATCTAAACTTTCTTTTCCTCTCTTAAATTTAGCAATGGAATCTTTAATTCTAAGACCTCTTTAGAAAACTTATGATTTTCATCATTTATTTTTTTATGTTGATCTTCTAAAGAATTAAAAGATTTTGCATTACTAACAAGTTTTTTATTTGATTCAACAAGTTTAGCAAAATTAATTTTAAAATTTTTTAATTATCTATTTAAGCTACATAACTCATGCTTATAATGTTTCTTCTTAGATAATAAACTTTTGCATTTAACAAGTAATTTACTTACAATAGAGCTCTCATCATCATCATCATCACAATAATTATTACAATAATTAAAAAAAAATAAGAAGTGGATGGTACCTCATTTTCATTTTCATTTTCATTTTCAAGAGCCATGAAGTAAAGATTAGTCACTTCTTGTTGTTCTTCTTCCTTTTCGAATTTAGAGGAATCATCCCAAGTTGCTTTAAAGGTATTCTTCTTGTCTTTTTCTCCTTCGTTTTTGAATTTAAGGACACTCACTTCTAATGTGTCCTAGTTTCTTTCATTCATAGCAAATAACCTCTTTTATTTTCTTCTTCCCATCTCCTTCGAACTTCTTATTGAAGTCCCTTATTCTTGAGAATTTTTTCTTTCTCAAAAACTTCTTTAAGTTCCTAGTGAGCATGACTTATCACTAGAATCTTTGATGCTTTCCTCTTCACTATATTCTTAAAAAGCTTTTTGAGCAATGCACTTTTTTTTCTTCTTTCTCTTTTTGTTCTTCACCTTTTTGCTCTTCACCTTTTTGCTTGATAGTGAGATCATGTGTTAAGAGCTTACCAATGAGCATATCGGTTGATAGAGTGGAGAGGCCTTAAGCTTCCTTAATTAAAGTAGCATGAGATTCTCAATCCTTCTTAGGTAGGATTCTTAGAATCTTGTTGTTTACCTCTTCCTTGGAGAAATGTTTTCCAAGTTTCTTATGGGTGGTGAGGAGAGCATTGAGACGGTTTGTCATCTCCGTGATTGATTCATAAGGCTTTATTTTGAAGAGTTCATATTCATACATATGAATTTTAACCTTCTTTCTTCTTACTTGAATGTTGCCTTTATAGTGATTTTCTAAGGTCTCCCACATTTCTTTGGCTGACACACCATCAATGATAGTTGTAGGTGGTTCCCAACCTTTTAGGATAATGTCCCAAAGTTTGATAGAATCATAATCAAGGTATAGCTCCATCTTGAATTTCCAATGAGGATAGTCACTAACATCGAAAAATGGTCTAAGAGAAGAAATATTTTGTGATTCACTCCCTATGATCTTGTATTCTAGCAATGAAGTACCTAGAATTCAAGCTTTGACACCAATTGAAAAGAGTCCCAAAGGGGGGTGAATAAGACTATTGAATAAAAATGAGAAATTAAAAGAATTCTTTGTAAGAATTGAATGGAAGTTGAGAAGGAAGAATGAAGGACATAAAGATTTAAGGAGTTCAAATTCAATAACAATCCTAAGTGTCCACCTAACTTATCCCCAAGAAAGAATTTTCAATCACCTACAATCTTATTAGTAAGATTGAGATTACACAAGAGTTTTATGGCTCACTCTTACAACTTGAGTTTTCAATGCTCACTCAAAAATAAAATCTTAAGTGTTTCAATGGATAACATTTAAACTAATTCCTTTAGAAATAAATCTCACTTCCTTTATAATTTATCCCAAGATTTAAGATAAAGAGAAATTCTATTTCTAACACACAACCAACTCTCACAATAGTTATACAAACAAAGAATTGTTTAAGAGAAGAATGAATAAATGATAAACAAGTTTCTTAACCTTTCAATTGAATTCTAAGAAGTGTTTATATAGACAAACACTCAAAAATATGGTTGTTAGTTGTATTAAAAAATTCTCCAACATCTATAATTGATTTTTGAATCATGTTGGACTTCATTCTATCAAAACGTCTCTCGCGAGTGAACAGTGCTCATAAGGAGCAAGCTTTGGCTTATGAGGAGCAAAAATAATAGTTGTTGCATTCAAATATATTTGTTTAGAGCTTTTAGTACTGTCCTCATAAGCTACGCATGAGTGAATAGTACTTGTGACTCTTGGCGTGAGTGGCACTGTCCCTTTTGCTCTAAATGAACATTAAAAGGAGATAGCTAGAGGCTAGATCATGACATGCTCATGAACTAAACTAAAGCCAATCGAATCAGCCTAAACATTCTTCATGAAAGTTGTATATAATTGTCTTATCTTTCCATAGAATTTTGAATCACCTCAATTTAACATTTGTAGCTCAAAATATTAATGAAATATTAAGAGTTGTGCAACCTAAAATGAAAGTTGCATATGCTAACTTCAACTTAAGATTTGCATACCCAAATGAGCTTGGATTTTGACAAGTAAACTCAATTTAGAAAGCTTAAGATGTGTACTTCAAAAATGAAGAAGATCACTTTCTCATTACAAAACTGTAAAGATGTCAAAAAGCCTTCTTGAATCTCAAAGGTCAAATTAACCCAAAAGCATAACTTATCAATTCAGGTTATGTGGCAACTTGTAGCAGCTCCAGATACTTTAGGTATAATATTGAGATATTATATCAACTCATAGTAGCTCTGGATACTTTAGATATAATATTGAGATATTATACTTCATCGAAATATAATATAGTGATAGTATTTCATATTTCTGGACTTGAACTAATAATTTTAATACAAAAGTTCCTACACACTTAGTTGAAATCATTATAATCAAAAAAAAATTTCAAAATCTAAAATTAGGAGTTTGATCATGCAAATGGTCAACATATATTTTTAACTTTTTGCAAAATTTTTTAAAAATATATAAAAAAATATGTTTCTATAAAATTAAAAAATTTTAAAAAATTTGAAAACTTCACAAATATTTATTTTGTAATTAATTTTATCAATTTGCATTGTTATTCAAGCTAACTTTTATCAATTAACATTAAAGTTAATTTTTTTAGGGACTTAATTGCAATAATTATTTGAAAAAAGATCAAATATTATTTAATTTTTAAAGATTTAAGTTCAATTGGGACTAAAAAAATATTAAGATCAAATATAAACTTTAGAATAAAGTTGAGAGTCCAATTTTGTATCTTATCCCCTATTTTATTTATGCTATTTTATTTTTTAATTATGAGTGTATGTATATGATGATGTGATGGATATTGTGAAGGAAACGTAATTACATAAAAATTGAATAATTGTCAAATATAGACTAAATAAGTCCCATTGAAAGTGGAGACCCACAAGATTTGATGTTGAAAAAAGAGTAAAAGTAAGAATATGCTGCACTAAATTCAGTGCATTAAATTTTGATTGAAATTTTACGAACTTCTATGGCTATGAATAGCCATTCATTTACAAGAAAATAATCGAGCGTTATGAGCGTGTGCATCAATGAATGGTGAGTATCGTGTAAGTAAGAAAAATTAAGAGCTTTAGGAACAGCATTGGGTGAGTGAATATTGTGAGTGTAGTGAATAAAGAGAAAGGGAGAAAAAAAAAAGTTTTTTTGAGAGTCAATTTGTCATAGTGTGAACCACATACTAAGTTTGTAATTGTAATTTTATTATTTTATAGTGAAATAGTTTAATTGGACTAGATTTTGTAATTTTTTTTATAAGATTTTTACGTAAAAAATTATTAGTGTTATATTTATTATTTTTTTTATTTTATATAGCAGATTTTATTATCTAATTTATTTATTTATTAGCTAATTTTGACTATCTTAATTTTTATTATTTTAATTTGACAAACGAAACCGCTTTTATATTACTATATACTTCATTGCCTAAATTTCATTTATTATGTAGTAAAAAATTTTAATTTCCCAACAAGATCCAATTGTAAAATTTAAAACTTGTTTAGAGAAATTACAATTTTGATTGTTAATAAAGGAATAATTAAATAATTAAACATAATAAAATAGAAAATATATGGAGACCAACTGCAATATTAGGTAGAAATTCTAAAAATTCATATGTTATTTTTGAATTTAGTCTTTGAGGACGATTGATAAGACCTTTCATAGGATTTAATTGTTGTAATGTGTGTCTTAAATTTTACTCAAGTGGTGACTTCATTTTCAATCTAGGTTTTGTAGCTCAAATTGTATTCCTTAATGGACTTTAAGCCCACACAATATCATAATCGCTATACACTTTGATGCTTATTGAACTTCACTATTTGTATATATATATTTTACTCATACTTAAATAATGTTAAAATATAAAAATATATACCTTAAATTATTAAAAATATTCTAATTATAGTTTAAAACATGTATATAAATTAACCTAAAAAATATATAATAAATTATAAATTAATAAAATATTTATAAGTATTATATTATATTTAAATAATTTATAAATCTAATTTTTACGTTTTTTAAATATTGTTTATTATGACGGATGATGTATAAACATATTACCCATTTTAATAAATTTTTTATATTTTTACTTTTAAATACCGATATATATTTTAATTGTGTTATTGATGTATCATGATACCTTTAATTATATTAACACCAGCCACATAAACTCTTAGCTATTTTAAAGGTAGAACTTGATGCAATTTAGTTATATTTCTGTTTAATATAAAAAAATCTTTATATAATATAAATTATTGTGTTAAATTAATTTTTTTATTTTAAGTGACTTTTATTTGTATAATTTTTTTTTTTTTGTTAATGAAATTTTTTATGTTCGGTAAAGGGAAAATATTCGAGCAAACCACAAAAAAGTTTAGTAACATACTTAAAAAACGAAAATTGTGTAATTTCTGACTTAATGCCTTGTAATTACCCACTAAACATAAAAAAGCACATAACCTGATTCCTTTTGAGCCAATTACTATCAGACAAGCAAGAAAAAATGCACATGCTTGTCAGATCGCTTATGTAAATTATCAGAACGTAGATAGTGACCTTTGCTTGATTCCGAGTCACGCAGTATTTGTACCGTTTACCATTATGTCAAAAGATTCTCGAATATTAGGAGATATAAAAGTTTTTTGTTTTTTTTTTTTACCCAAAGATATAAATCTTTTGATGGTGTCACCCGGCACCTAATTTTGGAAAGCAACCCCATGCGTTGAAAACGTTGCAGCATTTTTATATAAACTAGGAATAACCCATAATTAAGTTACTAAATTTTGACAACTTATTTTATTCGACCTTTAAACTTCTATTTTATTTTAATAAACTTTTAATTTTTTATTTTCATAGATATTAAGGATAAAATTCATAGAACAAATGAAACTTCTATCCAAACTCAATTAAATGAGCGTGGTGCATTTTAAATTAAAGTAAATAAACCACGTAAACATGCTAACAAAGAAAGAAGGTTTAAAAAAGGGCAAAAATGATAAATAACAAGATCATAAAATCAAATCAAATCAAATTGAATCCAAAACCACGACTTGCTTCTTGCGGAGACTGAAGGATCATACACTATTCAACAGAACTATGAAAACATAGATATTCATGTGGGTTAGTCATATTCGTTCTTGGTTACAATAGATAAAAATGCTAGCAGTGATTACTACATTATTGCAAGTCCTCAATATGCAAATTCATCTGGTTGGAATAAAGCTATCAGAGTTGCTATCTTGCACTATTCCAATTCACAGGGACCTGCGGCAGGTCCTCTTCCTTATCGTCTTAATGAATCTGATACATTTTTCTCAATGAATAAAGCATGATCCATAAGGTTGTAACAAGTACACATCTCTTTAGATTAATTAAATATAGGTAAAATCCATATTCAAACTCCTAAACTTATTGACTTTTTAACTTTAGACTCCCTAAAGTTTCATTTTGTATATTTAAACTTTCGAACTTTGCAGATTTAAAGTTTTAAACCCTTCTATTAATGTTTTAATACAAATTATTTTTTTTATCTCTAAAGTTTTATATTTCTAACATTCATATCATTTTTTATTTTTTAATACTTATATCACTTTTAAAAAATTTTCAACAGTAAAAAATAAATTTACTTATTTTAATTTCTAAATATTTTAAATTATTATATACATGTTTAAATAATTTTAAATTTAAAAATAAACAAACAAGTTGATGCTATCATGCTAAATTTTTTAAAAAATTATAATAATACTACTGTTTTTTACAATATTTTAAATTGTTGTGAGTACATTTTTATAATATAAAATTTTTTTCATGTACCTAAAAAGTATGATTAAAAAAATGAAAGTTAAGATAACGATTATAAAAAAATAAGTTGGTTGGAAAATCTATCACCATTTTGTTGTGATGTACGTACATGCATTGATATCCACTATTTATAAAAGTTATATTATAAAAAATTATTCACAATAATTTAATTAAAATTTTGTACAAAAAACTAAAATTGTATTAAAAATATAAAATTTAAATTTTGAAGAATTATAAAATATTTTTTATCATGATCTATTTTAATTATGGTATTCTTTTTCATCATAATATTTTATTTTGAAAAAAAAGTAGTTTTATTATAATTTTTTTTATCTTAACATTAAATTTTTTATTTATTTTAAAATTAAAAAATATTTTAAAATGTATATAAATTTATGTTTTTAATTTAAAATATTAGAAATTAAAATAAGTAAATTTATTTTTTACCAATGAAAATTTTTAAAAGTGATATAAGTGTTAAAAGGTAAAAAATAGTGTGAATGTTAGAAATATAAAAAATTTAGGGACCAAAAGAAAATAATTTTTATTAAAAAATTGACAGAATAGTTTAAAACTTCAAATCCATAAAATTCAAGGGCCTAAAATATACAAAATGAAACTTTATCGGCCTAAAGCTAAAAAGTTGATAAGTTTAAGGGCCTCAATATGAGTTTTGCCTTAAATATAATTGTTATCTTGCACCTTTTTTAGCAATTCAAAAGATTGCTTTGCCTCCTATTATTATCACAAATTAGTTTGTTCCTAAAGTGCTCAATGGAAAACTGAAACTAGAAAGCCTACTGTTTGCCTTTACATATAGTTGAACTTTCATATACAAATAACTATTTTTTATTTTCATCAATTATGTGCTGATTGTTAATTGATTTTTGTTACACTTCTTAGATTGAATGTCTCAGCTGTTGTTGCTCGTCTAAATCCATAGGGATGTTTCAAGTATTGCGAGATTACTGTAATAAATGTATATGTAATTCTTAATAGATTTGTTGAGCTTATAGATGGGAAATGGTGTACTACCCTTAATGGCATTTCATACTTGGCACCTTCAACACCCTTAAAGTTTGCTTAGCAATGCAACATTTCAAGCATCTACAAGCTTGATTTCCCTAATAGAATGATGAACATGAAGAATAAAATTTAAAGAAAAAGAAGAGAAAAAATCAAGGGAATTATTTTTCATATATTCACAAGAGAGGTTACAACCCTTATATATACATATAGAAAACCTAATTACATACTAATTTGGAATAGAATAATATCCTAAATAAATCAAAGATTTAATTCCTAATTGTAAACAAATATTATTTGATTCCTAATATATATACAATCAAATCTTTGACTTTTTAGAGCTCACCTCAACACTCCCCCTCAAGTTGGTGAGTGTATGTCAATCATTCCCAACTTACCAAGTGAGCTATAAAATGTTTTCCTAGACAGAGCCTTTGTGAGGATGTCAGCTGGTTGAGTATGAGAAGAAATAAATGGAATACTAATTGTTCCTTAATTCAGATAATTTTTGATGAAGTTTCTATTAACCTCCACATGTTTAGTTTGATCATATTGAACCGGGTAGTTTACAATTGCTATGGTTGCCTTATTATCATAATGTAACAACATAGACTTCAGATGATTTAGTCCCAAATCCTGAAAAATTCACTTTATCCAGAGTAACTCATATATACCATGAGCAATTCCTCTCAACTTAGCTTCATCACTTGACCTTGCTACAACCTTTTATTTCTTACTCCTCCAAGTGACTAAATTTTTTCCAATAAATGTAAAGTACCTAAATGTTGATTTTCAATCAATTTGATCTCCAGCCCAGTCAACATCTGTATAACCAATAATTTCATAATCCTTATTTCTCCTAGAAAATAAACCTTTGACCGGAGAAGAATTCAAATATTTTAACACTCAGTATATCGCATCCATATATTCTTTACTTAGAGAATGCATGAATTAACTTACTTAGATAAGCAATATTTAGCCAAGTATGAGATAAGTAGATTAATCTTCCCTCTAGCCTTTGATACTAATCCTTATCAGTTGGAACTTGGTCTCCTCGAATTAATAGTCCATGGTTGATTTCAATTAGAGTCTCGATTGGTTTACAATCAAGCATGTCCGTTTCTGTCAATAGATCCATTACATAGTTTCATTGGCAAAAAGAAATTCCTTAAGTTGATTTTGCAACTTCAATCCCCAAAAAATACTTCAAGTTACCTAGATCATTAAGTTCAAACTTGGTTACCAACTGACTTTATAGAGTTGTTATCTTAATAAGATCATTTCTAGTGACTACCATATCATCAACATACATAATAAGAGCAGTGACTTTACCTGTCTTTTTGTTTAATGAATAGTATATGGTCAGTATTACTTTGTTTATAACTGAGCTTCCTTATAAAGGTTGAGAGTCGTCTAAACCATTCTCAATGTGATTATTTAAGTCCATACAATGCTCTTTTTAGTTTGCATACTCGGTCAATATACCTTGTGTCGTGTGGTGGATCCATATACACTTCTTCATCTATAGTTGTAAACACCCAGTTTCGGGATGATATGTTATGGATGCAACAAAGGACTCCAATGATGAAAATGTCTTCGATACTTAATCTTTAAAAAATTCTAAGGGCTTTTAAAGGAAGGATTTAATGTTTTCAGGAACTAAATCGCAAAGTTCTTTTTAGGACCTAATTGCTTCGGGGGGCTTTTTTGTAATTAAATGTTTAAAAAAGTGTGTCGAAATTCCGATCGAAATTATGTAATTCTGATCGAAATTACAACAATTTCGATCAAAATTATAATAATTCCGACCGGGATTGTATAATTCTGATCGGAATTACACAATCCCGATCAAAATTGAATTCTTCCATTTTTTTCCTATTTTTAATTATTTCCAATTCAATGTTTTAATTAGTTTAAACTTCCTAATTAACTCAATCCTACCTAGTTTAAAATTCCTAAATAGACTTTAGGAATTAGAATCACATTAGGATTAAGATTAGGCTTCATGTATCTACTATAAAAAGAAAAGAAGGGAAGTAGTTGGAGAGGAGAGGAAAAAAAAAGCAGAAGAGGGCGTAAAAAGAAAAGAGGAGAAGAAAATGGCATAAAAAAAAGGAGAAGAGACGAGAGAAGAAGAAAAATGTGATTTTATTCTTCTTGAGTTTATCTTTTACCAAAAAATTCTTTTGATTTAACAATTAATTTAAGACTCGTGAAGAAATTTTGAAGGAAAATATTTGAAGATTTGTCAAGAACGGTGAACTACCAATCTGAGGAGCACCCTAAATCATCCATAAGCATATCATCTTCTTTTATTCTTTATTTACTTATTTATTTATTTGCTTATTTTACAGTATTATTTTTTTTATTATTATTCTTTCAAGTTATTATCATAATTTATTCGTTAATCATTATTTTATTTTATTTTTGTGGTGATTATGGAGAAAAACACATGATGATCATGTGGGAGGGATGAATTTCATGAGAAATCCATGGAAGACTATGGAAAAAGTATCGTAGAGACTTAGTTTCTAGGGTTTTGTTTTATTTTTGTTATCTTTATTTTTATTTATTGCTTTATTTTTATTTTATTAATTATTTTATGAATTAATGTAATAGCCCTAATAGTGGGAGTAATAAAATTATATGTGTGGTTGTTTGTTTATTTTTATTTAATTGGTTAGTAAAATTAGGCTTCAACTAGGTAATTACTTAAAATCAATGGAGGAAGTAGACTAATTTAGGTTGCATGTTAATAAAAATTAGGGTTTTAGTAAGGAATAAATTTAATTATTTGTTTGATCTTATTTAATTGTTTCTTTTATATTATTATTTGTTTTTGGGTTTTATTCATTATTTTTGTGTGTTTTGGGCCTTAAGCCCATTTTAGGTCTCGATTTATTTATTTAAGTTTAGGTCATTCTTTTAGCTTATCTCACTTAATACTTAATTAGGTTTAATTAATTAAATTATATTTTTAGGTCCATAATTAATTAGATTTTAGGTTAGAAATATCTCTAGGCCCATTTAGTTAATTAGACATAGGCCCACCTAATTTAGTTTAATTAATATAGACTTAGCCCACTTAATTTAAGCCTTCTTTCATAATTTATAGATTTAAGATCACTATTTAATTAAAACATGTAGAATTAAGCCCACTAATTTAAATACCTTTATAACATGTAAAATTAGGCCTATTTTTATTAAAATTGGTAGACTTAGGTTCATTTAATTAAAATCAAAAGGAATTAGGTCTTTAGGTTCGCTTATAATTTAAAATAGGTAGATTTAACTCGTTTATTTAAAATCCATATAGATTAGACTAACTTATGGATTATGTGATTTGTTGAATACATTATTTACTTGTATGTTTCATGACTAGTTTGCTTTGGAGTTTATTGTTTTGGGTTTATATGAAATTGCATATAAATAAAGAATAAGATAGTAATTCATAAAGTAATTCTAAATGAATGCAAGACTGAAAGAAGTTGGCATTCCGTATCTAGAATATCCTGGTTGTGGTGCTAGCTTTCTTTTAAGGAATTGAGTACCACCTTTTCAATTTGTCCCAGTTATTACCCTGGGTGGCGACTCCTAATCTCCATGCCATGTCTTTATGATAGTGGTTAGTGTGTTCTCTAGAGCCTTGAGCTCAAACAGTGTCACGGTTGCTAAAATCTTAGACACGCGCTAAACCCCACCATCTATAGTGGCGACTCCACTAGGGATAAGAGATACCGATTCTACTTGTGTTCTTTAGAATTATTTTATTCTTGCATTCATTATATATGTCCCTATTAACCGATGGCGTCGGTTTATGATTCCATGATTCCAATAGCTTCATGGGGTTGTAGATCGGCTAACCATCACTCTTAGCCTTAACTCGGTCTAAGAGAGATTACTAGGCTCATCTAACCAGAGCCTGTAACCCAAGTCCTTAAGGGGGGTAGTCTTCTCTCAAGTTTGCAAAGGATGATGGGCCCCTCTGACCTTGGCCTGTAACTCAAAGTCCATAATGGAGAGCATCTTACTAAGGGAACCTTGACCTTTTTACTGGACCCTAACCACATATAATGGCTTAGTTATTTCCTTTAGGATTTACCCAAATTGCTTGTGAATGTTTCCATGAGATATTTCTATCTATAAAGGCCCAAGCCCATACTTTAGAAACTCATTAAGGTTAATAAAGATTGGGCTAATCTTTTACACCTAGAAATGTTGTTTCTGGGCTTCTATTGCTCTAAGAGATTTGGCATGCATGTCGAACCCTGATATCCCCTGTTGATATTAAGATGAAGACCAAAAATCCTAGGAAAAGAGACTCGCCATTGAATACGTGTGCAGGAGGAATAAGGCTGGAAGGATGTATATGTACCTAACTTGTTACTTGCTACTTATTGCATAGCACGTGCATCATGCATACATGCATCTTATGCATTATACTAACAATTTGTCTTGCAACCATTATAAGATTCATCTGGGTCTTCCTGTGTTTAGAGTCAAAAAAGGTAGCAGACTGGTGAGAACTGATTCAAGCCCCCAATCGATCGTGAAAGAGATCCTTAGCAGACTGGAAAAGAGCCCCATTAATCTACTCTATTTGGAAGCTACGCAACCTGAACAAAGTAAAAGAATGGAACAACAAGAGGGAGGAAACTGGACCCTAGAAGATGTCAGAGGAGCACTGATGAATGATATGAGAGCAATGATGTAAGATGAGTTAAGACAAGCTCTAGTGGGACTAATGCCACCACCTGCCATGGCCAACCCACCTGCTATGGGTCTACTACCTGTTAAAAATGAAAATGTCGAAGAAATGAAACTCGAGGATGTTGAGAGTTACATGGTTGAAAAAGCGAAAAAGGAATCATTTGAGCAAATTCAAGAGCTGGAATCTAGACAGATGAAAGCATTAACTCAGAAGATGTCTAAGATGGAGGAGTTGATAAGGGGACAAGGCTTAGGATACCCTTTTGACTTTGATGATGTGATGCAATTTGAGGAAGATAGGCTACCTGACAAATTTAAAATGCCACAGTTGTAGAAATTTGATGGTACTAGGGACCCGAGGATTCATCTTAATCAATACACAACTACTATGAGTACTACTAAAGCTCCTTTGGCCGTGGTTACTAAGCTGTTTGTGCTGTCCTTGGAAGGTATGGCCGTTAACTGGTATCATGGGTTAGAGAAGTCTATCTAAGCATATTAGAGGGAGTTATGCACTGCTTTTCTAAAGCAATATGACTATAATACTAGGCTTGAGGTGTCTATAAGAGATCTGGAACTAACCAAGCAGAAGCCCAATGAATCATTCTCAGATTTTCTAACTAGGTTCATGAATAAGGCAGGACTGATGAAGAATAAATTGGCAGAGAAGGACCAGGTTAGAATGATAGTCCAAAATGTGTCACCTAACCTAGTGGAGAGGTTGCAAATGATGAACCCTAAGACATTTGTGGACCTTTATGATGATGGGTTACAAGCTGAAGAGATCGAAAATGAGAAAAAAAAGGCCACTAGGAACACTGGAGTGAGAAATTACCCAACTAGGGGCACGCAGCAAGGAAATACCAGCCGAGTCATAAGAGTTCATGCCATCCAATAACCTAGGAGATTCTCAAATTTCAACCAACCCTTATCCAAAGTCCTAGATCGTCTCATTCAAAAAGGCCTCCTTAAACCCTTAACCCCTTCTAGACCACCAAACCCGAACCTCCATGGTTTTGATCAAAACAGTTATTGCAAATTTCATCAAGTCGCTGGTCACTCTACTGACTCTTGCATATGTCTTAAACATGAAATCCAAAACCTCATAGACTCTGGAAAGATCACAGACCCTGAAAAATCAAGCTAAAACCTAAACACCTAAAATAATCCTTTCCTAAATTACCAAAACGTGCCACCGCCAACCACTATGATGATCAACTCAGGAGTGAGCAAAGAAGAAGTGCTAAAATATTTTGAGGATCTAAGCCTTAAAACTACTGAGAAATCTCCTAATGCTCCTAAAGGTGTGGAAGAGGTAAAAGATTTGCTGGGTTAGCCCTCAGGCAAGTTTGACTACAAGGTATTTTACATTAAACCACCTTCTTTTGACATACCCCTCAAGTCAATTATACCTACAGGATAGTGTGAGGAGTTTGATGATGAGAAGGTGCAAGACAACAAAACACATAAAGTGGAAGTATGGAAGGATGGAAAGAAAGCAAAACCATTGAATGAGAGTTTCATCAAAGAAGGATATGAAAAGTATTACCTCAGTGCAAAGGAACCTATCAATATGCTCGGTATGAATGGGAGTAGGATCTATGAGGAATGGATTATTGAGAACATGGTGCAAGACAACAAGGATGAGGAAGTGCAAGAATAGCCATTATGTCAGGCACCTGAAGGACAACCAACATAAAGACTTAGCATCCTTAGCATCTAGAATAGGAAATAAATTTTCTTATTGTCCTCTTTGAATAAAATCTTAGTTTCTTTAGAACTTGTATTGTTTTATGGTCAATGATATAAATTCTGGTTTGGCTTACTTGTGTGATGTTGATTCTGATGGTCTTGTGGATTTTGATAATGATCGTTCATGCATGTTTAACATTAATTCTATTTAATTAGATTCATTAAACATGGGCACAAATGAACAACCAAAATACATTTTTATATCACATGACTTAACTCCTAAAAAGAGGAAAAATTTGAGAGAATATTAATAAAAAGAAAGGTAGTATTTTCTTGGTCCTATAAGGATATGCCAGAATTAAATAAGGGGATTGCAAAGCATTACATTCCAACATATCCTGAAGCTAAACCTGTTAAGTAGAAACTTCGTAGGTTAAGGCTCGAGTGGATAGAAAAGATAAGGAAAGAAGATACCCAGACGAAGCAACTTCCAAAGATAGATATGCTCTTCGTGTTCTTGCATGTCATTATACAAGTCATGATGGAATATTATATAGAAGGATGCCGAATGGAATATTGTTGAGATGTCTCAAGAAAAATGAAGCAGAGCAGGCAATGAGAGAGATTCATGCAAGAGTTTATGGATCACATATGAATGAGATAATTCTAGCAAAGAAGATTACTCGGTAAGGGTACTATTGGGGGAGTATGGAAAAGGACTGTATCCGAATAGTGAGAGAATGCCATCAATGTCAAGTACATGGGAACCTCAATCACCTTCCCCCAATAGTTCTAAATATTTTAACATCTCCATGGCCCTTTGTAGCCTGGGGAATAGATATAATAGGGGAAGTAAAACCAACTGCTTTAAACAGGCATAAATATATAGTAGTCGTAATCGATTACTTTTCAAGATGGATAGAAGCATAATCCTTTGGCACCCTAAAAGCTAGACAAATGGCAAAGTTCATTAAGAAGAACCTTATCTATAGGTATGGGGTCCCACATCATGTTGTGAAAGACAATGGAGTTCAGTTTCAGGCAGAAACCACTGAGTTGTTACAAAGATACAAGATTGAGCATCATAAGTCCTCACCTTATCAACCTCAGTCTAATGGAGCAGTAGATGCGACTAATAAGAATATAAAGAAGATTCTCTCTAAGATGGTGAAGACATATAAGGACTGGTCCGAACACCTCCCTTTTGCTTTGTAGGGATACAGAACTACAACACGTACGGCTATGGGATAAACCCCATTCTTGTCAGTATATGGTTGTGAAGCAGTTCTACCCATAGAGATAGAAATTAAATCCTTAAGGGTGGTTATGGAAGCAAAAATTCCCGAGAATGAATGGATGCAAAAGAGGTTTGATTACCTTGTATCACTAGATGAGAAAAGGATCAATGCTTTATTCCACACTTAGATTTATCATAGAAGAATAGCAAGAGTGTTCAATAAAAAGGTTAAGCCAGGAAAGATAAAAGCAGGAGATATGGTATTAAAGCATGCAAGGGCAATGGTGTTTGACCCGAGAGGAAAATTCAGATCGAATTGGGAAGGACCATATTTAGTCAAGACAATCTTACCCAAAGGAGCCGTAAAGATATCAGATCTAAAAAGGAACGAGTTCACTGAGCCAATTAACTTACATCGCCTTAAGAAATACTACCTTTTAAAAAAAAAAAGAGTCCGCTAACTAGAAAACCTAAAAAGGCTGGTTAGGCAAAAGTTAGGACATTCCCGCTGTTCAAAAAACTCGTAAAAGGCTAATCAGGCAGAAGTTAGGGAAATGAAAATGAGAGGAAAAATATTCAGTTAGAAAATCTGAAAGGACTAGCTGATAACAAGAGTTGTGTCATGTGATGTAATAAATGTACTCATTTTTGCCCTGGATAATGAAATGAATTGAAAAGACATTTTTGTTAAATATTGCATATTCTATCTTTATTACAAGACACAAAGACTTGAAGGAAAAATAAAACATAAGAAACCAGACTTATGAGACCACTACTTCTGTTTTTGTTTCTTTCTTGACTCATATAATAATATTTGAGTCCTTTTGTATTTAATAAGTTTTGGTGATTCTGTAGATTGCATAGTAACCCAAGTCTTGTAGTTGTCATCAGAAGTCATGTCAACATCCAAGCACATATTTTGCTCCAAAGCTCTATGAAGCCACAAGTTCTTCACCTTGTCCAAGAAATCTGGTCTCAAGAGGAAACCTTTGAAGTCAGTCATAACAGCAACAATGAATAGAGGGCGACCATACTGACGACAAAGGCATACAGGAGAAAGAAAGGTCAAAAAGCATAATTTGGGAATAGGGACACAATTATCATACAAGTTGATGGTCATGAACTTTAATCTCCACCACGGATAGATCCAAGTAATCTCAGTATCAGTGATGCCTTTCATCCAATCAACCCATTGATCCGTAGTGTGCTTATTCTTTATCTTATGAGGACGAGATTGCAGATGATGAGGTTGATAAATCAAAGCATTAGGAGGAGCATCAAGCAGAGTCCATTTCTCTTGTAACCAAATCTTTAAAAAAAAAAAGGTAAGCTGAAAACTTGAAAGGGCAGCTTAAAAAAAAGGGTTACATACCTGAAGAAGAAGTAAACTGCCTGAGAGTCAGTTTTGAACTTTGAAATTATCTAACCCAATGATAGTTTCAGTAAGTATGACAGGCACGAGATTAGCTCCAAATTCTACCTGTTCTAAGATACTTATAATTCTTACATCAGCATCTCCATGAGAAGATACCAGCAGAAACTAAGCATATAGGCAGAAAGTGACAGTTCTGATCCAAGCAGCATTGGCTTTGTCTCTAGTTCCATAAGAGGAAATCATAAAGGGAAGACTGATGGTTTCTGTATTATGCGAGTGCCTGTAGATAATATCTGGGGGCATATCAAAGAATGCTATTAATCTTCTTAGGAATTCAATCTCAAGATCTGGGAGAGCAATGGTAGCAGTTGAACTTAGTGAACATCCCAAAATAGCAGCAAACTCCTCTATCAAGGGACACAGCTCTTGTCCGTTGAATCTAAATACATGATCCTTAACATCCTAGAAAGTGGCAGCAACGTGTAAGAAATTATTATCTATCTTCAAATGTTGAAGGGACTTTAAGGGTTTGGCATGAAAAGGTAGAATTTTGTTCTAATCATCTCTATTAAGGGATTTGAGAAGTTTCTTCACCAAAATAAGTGTGGCTTGTGTCATGATGGAGGTGAAGAATGGAATGAACGCAACGTATTTGTCTTATGGTTCTTGTTCTTATATAGGCTGCAAATCAAATATATAAAGGATTAGGATTGTTTTTTGGACCAAATTCGCGTCAGAGAAGGAAAACAAGCAAAATTGGAGCTGAGATTTCTGATAAAAAATCTAGGACACCGGATGGCAAAAAAAAAAGAGAAAGGAAGGGAAATTACAGTTTAGTCCAAAATAAAAGTCCATGGTGCATAAAAGGAGACAGTTCTGAGTACAGTCACACTAATATAAATCCTAAAGAAGGTCAGTCCTCCTGAGCTTTAGTGTTCGGCCAGGGACTCCACTCTCTAGCTGGATCGTCACTCTGATCTGGGGGCATAGAAGTCCCAGCATCATGTCCATTAAAACTAAGGCTAGCAAGCTGTCGCCGGAGCCTCTCATTCTCACTCTCCAAATCCCCGGCATAATTCTGTTGCATCAGAAAATAGTTAGAACCATGTATATCATGCATAGCATGCATACATTTGCATTTTTATTGTGAATACTAACCCTCCAAGTATTTGTAATATGTATAGTAAACAATCTCTAAGAAGAGGCGATTCCATACAAATACTCCGCCTGTGTCCTAAGGACCTGTAAAATAAATTTTACTAACTCAGTAACAAGTGTAGGTTTATGCATGGTTGGCTAGGGAGCAAGTTGAACTTACATGTGAAGCATCAGGGGGTGAGAAGCTAGGAATCTGAGCTATATCAAAATACATGTGTCGCTCAACAGGAGTTTGTACCATGGGAGCCCAATAATACATCAACCTATCAAATGGGGGAACATCACCCAGAACAGTACCCAAGGGAGCCTCACCATGAGTAGTCTCACTATGAGGAATAGGCTCGACCTCCTACTAAGTCTCCTCAGTATTATCCCCAGTCTCCTCTATAGCAGCATCAGGGACTCCTTCAAACTGTATAGAAAATCAAATGTCAATAATGATGAGAGAATTGAAGTAAAGTAGTAAGAAAAAGCATACCTCAGATGGGTCTGTAGGAACCTGCTCTAAGAGGTTCTCTTGAATAAACTCCCGATAATGATGAGAATGCTTAAGCATCGTCGAAGCATCATATCCCTCAAGAGCAGCTCTAAGCTTAGGGCCAGTCATGCTACTACTCTGTAACATTGAAGGAGGAATAGAAGAAGGGACACATCTCTTGGAGGGTCCCATATACCAGTGATTAACATGCTTACTGAGATACCACATCTGGCTACTATAACCAGGAAGCAGAACTCTCATAGTCTCAAGTCTCATAGTTGCAGTCATAAACTCATATCGCTGAATGTCTTTAACACCAGCTAACTAATCTGATCTAACCTGCAAACTCATTCATTTAAATTTAAATTTGTCAGACTTCTACAATTAATGAAATACTAAAAGTTTAAATTTTCTTACTAGGTCCCACTCTAAGGAGTTTAGTTGATCCCGATAAGTCTGCAAATCATGTTTAATGCTAGCAAGACGAGAAGAACCCTATCTCTGCATCAAGGGAAGACTCCTATTGGAGCTGATAACACTAAAACCTTGAATCACTCTAGCCTCAATACCCTAAATTTGAAAAAGGGGAAAATGAAGGAAATAAGAGGGGAAGGTGAAAGTAAGTAAAAAGTTAAAAAAGAATAAGAAGCATACATGCAAGACATGCCAGAAGCTGCACATCATCACAGCGCCTCTACAAACAGTATCCAATCTATAGTAGAGGTAAGCAAGTGCTGCAAATCCCTAATCCAAAGTAGAGACCCTAGAAAGATCTTGAAGAGGGCCAAGAAGAGCGATGCTAACCTCATGACCAGTCTTACTAAAGAGGGTAGTGCCAAGTAGAATCAATAAGAAACATCTCGCCTTTTGAAGAATCTGGCGAGGTGTGGCAGTAGGTAGTCTCCTGAAACCCTGTATAAGGGAAGAAAGAAGCATGTTCTTCCTATTCTTCCATGCCGGAACAAACCCAAGTAGGTCATAGACATAACAACTCCTAGCATCCTCCGGAAGAGTACAGTAATAGACATCAAAAGGAACCACGGTACCTCCGAATGCAATCCTAGTAATGGCAGAAAAACTCATCGGGGAAATGGTCAACTCACCCACTCGTGTGTGGAAGGTGTGAGCAGTGTCCATCCATCTCTCGATAAGTGCAAAAAGGGAATAATGATCTGACCTACCTCGAGCAGTCGGTAAATCAGCAACAAAGCATCGAAAGCCAAATGCCCAAACATGTTGTGCTACCTCTTCAGACAAGTCATGGAATAACTCTCGTGCTAAGTGAAAACAACCTGAGAATTTTAGGGGTTTTTGAACAATGCAGAAACAATAAGATCATTTTCTTTCCTAAATTTCTGATTTTTTACATCATCTTTTAAAAAAAAATTAAAAAATCAAATTGGAAATCTAGATTTCCGCTCGAAAATCCAGAATTTTGATTGGATTTCCTGATATCCAATTAGAAATTTGAGAAATCCAGTCAAAAATCTGGGAGTTCAATCTAAAAATTCAGACTTCTGATGAAAATCCCAGTGAAATTTAACACATTTTGATTTTAATTTGTCAATTTTTCATGATTTACATCTACTTTGTCCATTAAATTGCATGTATATAAACATTAATTTTATATACTAAAATAAATATGTTTATTGCAAAATTGAAAACAGGGATAAGAAATTTGCCTCATTTCCAGCCTGAGAACATCTGTGGAGGTGCAAGTGGGTCAATGGAAATATCTCTTCATTTTCATGAAGTCCCAAATCATTTTGGGGAAAATATGGAGACAAAGTGATGGGATCTGATTGCCTGGAACTGCTCCCGTGTAGCCTACATTATGGGTGGGCCATAGGATCAGACAGATCCAAAATCGAACATCGGATGAGAGTTTAATTAAAAGGAGAAAATTTAAAAATCAAGATAAAATGAAAAGGAAAAAAAGGAAGAAGAATAGGAAAAAGAGAATATGAATTGGAAAAAGAAGGAATGAAATATATAAAGGGGAAAATATCCTATTTGGTCCTTCAACTTTCATTTACATGTAGGTCCATTTGATTCTTTGCAATTTAGTCCTAAATTGTAAAGCTTTTTAGTTTAACAATTTAGGGAATTGTTAAAACTGTCAATGCATCTTCAATTGATTATACGACCGAGTATAATCGGCATCATACGACCGAGTATGATGTAATTTTTCAATTCAATGTTAAACGTCCGAGTATAGTTAAACATTATATGACCAAGTGCAATGTATCTTCAATCGATTATACGACAGAGTATAATCAACATCACACGACCGAGTGTGATGTTTATTGTCAAAATAAACTATACGACCGAGTATAGTTAGCATTGTATGACCAAGTACAATGTATCTTCAATTGATTATACGATCGAGTATAATTAGAATCATACGACCGAGTATAATGTTTCTTGTCAAAACAGACTATACGACCCAGTGTAGTCAGCATTGCACAACTGAGTGCAATGTATCCTCAATTGATTATACAACTGAGTATAATCAGCATCATACGACCGAGTGTGATGTCTCTTTATCAGACTATACGACTGAGTGTAGTCAGCATTGTACGATCGAGTGCAATGTATCCTCAATCGATTATACGACCGAGTATAATCAGCATCATACGACCGAGTATGATGTTTCTTATCAAAATAGACTATATGATCAAATGTAGTCAGCATTGTATGATTGAGTGCAATGTATCCTCAATCGATTATATGACCGAGCATCATATGACCGAGTATGATGTTTCTTATCAAAACAGACTATACGACCGAGTGTAGTTAGCATTGTACGTCCGAGTGCAATGTACTCTCAATCGATTATACAATCGAGTATAATCGATATCATACGACTGAGTATAATGTAATTTTTTCTAATGGTATATGTCCGAGTGTAGTCAAACATTGTACGGTCGAGTACAATACGTTTCATTCACCCAAGGTTATACGACCGAGTATAATCAATATCATACGACTGAGTATGATATGTCATTTGAAATGTTGTACATCCGAGTATAGCAAATTCATAAGCAGAGGCTTCAAGGAGTGCAGGTAAGTATCCTAACTTTCAATTTAGAAATTAGGTGTTATTTTGCTTTGTCACAATTTGTCAAGCAAACAACGATAAAAGGGGGCAACTGTAGACACCCAATTTTGGGATGATATGTTATGGATGCAGCAAAGGACTCCAGTGATGAAAATGTCTTCGATACTTAATCTTTAAAAAATTCTAAGGGTTTATAAAGGAAGGATTTAATGTTTTTCAGGGACTAAATCACAAAGTTCTTTTCAGGACCTAATTGCAAAATTTAAATTTTTATGGGGGGCCTTTTTGTAATTAAATGTTAAAAAAAAAGTGTGTCAGAATTCCATAATTTCGACCAAAATTATGTAATTCTAATCGGAATTACAATAATTCAGATTGGGATTGTATAATTCCAATCAAAATTACACAATGCCGGTCAAAATTGAATTCTTCCATTTTTTTTCCTATTTTTAATTATTTCCAATTTAGTGTTTTAATTGGTTTAAACTTCCTAATTAACTCAATCCTACCCAATTTAAAATTTCTAAATACACTTTAGGAATTAGAATCACATTAGGATTAGGGTTAGACTTCCTGGTTCTACTATAAAAAGAAAGGAAGGGAAGCAGTAGGAGAGGAAAGGACAAAAAAAGCAGAAGAGGGCATAAAAAGAAAAGAGGAGAAGAAAAGGGCGTAAAAAAAGGAGAAGAGATGGGAGAAGAAGAAAAACATGATTTTATTCTTCTTGATTTTATCTTTTACCAAAAAATTCCTTTTGATTTAATAATTAATTCAAGACTCGTGAAGAATTTTTGAAGGAAAAGATTCGAAGATTTGTCAAGAACGGTGAATTACCAATCTGAGTGGCACCCTAAATCATCCATAAGCATATCATCTTCTTTTATTCTCTATTTACTTATTTATTTATTTGATTATTTTAAAGTATTATTTTTTTATCATTATTCTTTCAAGTTATTATCATAATTTATTTGTTAATCATTATTTTATCTTATTTTTATGGTGATTATGGAGGAAAACACATGATGATCATGTGGGAGGGATGAATTTCATGAGAAGTCCATGGAAGACTATGGATAAAGCCTCGTAGAGACTTAGTTTCTAGGGTTTTATTTTATTTTTGTTATCTTTATTTTTATTTATTGCTTTATTTTTATTTTATTAATTGTTTAATGAATTAATATAATAGCCCCAATAGTAGGAGTAATAAAATTATACGTGTGGTTGTTTGTTTATTTTTATTTAATTGGTTAGTAAAATTAGGCTTCAACTAGGTAATTACTTAAAATCAATGGAGGAAGTAGATTAATTTAGGTTGCATGTTAATAAAAATTAGGGTTTTAGTAAGGAATAAATTTAATTATTTGTTTGATCTTATTTAATTGTTTCTTTTATATTATTATTTGTTTTTGGGTTTTATGCATTATTTTTGTGTGTTTTGGGCCTTAAGGCCATTTTAGGTCTTGATTTATTTATTTAAGTTTAGGTAATTCTTTTAGCCTATCTCACTTAATAATTAATTAGGTTTAATTAATTAAAATATATTTTTGGTCCATAATTAATTAGATTTTAGGTTAGAAATATCCCTAGGCCCATTTAGTTAATTAGACATAGGCCCACCTAATTTAGTTTAATTAATATAGACTTAGCCCACTTAATTTAAACATTCTTTCATAATTTGTAGAATTAAGATCACTATTTAATTAAAACATGTAGAATTAATCCCATTAATTTAAATAACTTCATAACATGTAAAATTTGGCCCATTTTTATTAAAATTGGTAGACTTAGGTTCATTTAATTAAAATCAAAAGGAATTAGGTCTTTAGGTTCTCTTATAATTTAAAACAGGTAGATTTAACTCGTTTATTTAAAATCCATGTAGATTAGACTAACTTAGGGATTATGTGATTTGTTGAATGCATTATTTACTTGTATGTTTCATGACTAGTTTGCCTTGGAGTTTATTATTTTGGGTTTATATGAAATCGCATGTAAATAGAGAATAAGATAGTAATTCTAAATGAACACAAGACTAAAAGAAGTTGACATTTCGTATACAGAATCTCTTGGATGTGGTGCTAGCTTTCTTTTAGGGAATCGAGTACCACCTTTTCAATTTGTCCTAGTTATTACCCTGGGTGGCGACTCCTCATCTCCACACCATGTCTTTGTGACAGTGGTTAGTGTGTTCTCTAGAGCCTTGAGCTCAAACAGTGTCGTGGTTACTAAAATCTTAGACGTGCGCTGAACCCCGCCATCTACAATAGTTCCATTTAAAAAAGCATTAAATTATCGTAGTGGCTAGTCTAGGTTGGCAGCTAGGGAAATAAGAACTCAAATGGTGTTCATTTTTGCTACTTGGCTAAATGTATCTTTATAGTCAATTCCATACTTCTGAGTATATCCCTTTATAATGAATCGTGTTTTATATCAATTACTGCTTCCATTTGGATTTAGTTTAATGGTGAATATCCACATGCATCCAATCATTTCCTTTCATTCATGAAATGGAATAAGTTCCCGTGTGGATTTCTTATGTAATGCTCCCATTTCATCATTCATGGCTTTCTTTTAAGCCAGATCAATTAGAGCCTCCTGCACATTACTCAGAATAGATATAGTAGATAATTGATTTACAATATATATGTGTGATCTTGACAAATAGTTTATTGATATGAAGTTATTGATAGGATATTTAGTTTTGGTATTAAGGTTTGAATTGTATTATTTTTTTGGAATCCCTCTATTGATTCTAGAAGGATAACGAGGCTCGATATTTAGAGTAACTAAGGGAGATAAGTTTACCTCATTGTGCACATCTAGAGTTTCCTCAGCTTCTAGTGTGGACTAAGAAGATGTACTATCTTAATTAGTTTCAGGTCTAAGCAAGATACTTGGATTATCTTTAATTATCAATCTAGGTGAGATGCTCGGAACACTTAAGATGCTTGGAACACTTAAAACAGGTAAGACATTCAGAGTGCTATCTTCAAAGATGCTATGAATTATCTCCCCCTAAAGAGAGCATTCTGATTGAGAAAAGAAAGGAGCATTTTCATGGAACTGAACATCCAAGTTACATACATCTTCTTAGCATTTAGATCATAACACCAATATCCCTTTTGTAGACTAGCATAGCCAACAAAGATACATAGGATAGCTCGAGGATCTAATTTATCGAGTACCTGATGAACATATACCAAGCATTCAAAGATTCGAGGCTCAAGATTATTTAAAGGTGCAGATGAGACAAGTTCCTAAAGTTTCTAAAGAGGCATTTTGAAACTGAGTACTTTTAATAGAGTTCAGTTTATGAGATACACAACGGATCGAATAGCCTCTCCCCAGTATTCCTAAGGAACATTCATGTCAAACAATAATGCTCGGACGACTTCCAATAACTATTAATTTTTTTGTTCTACTATACCATTTTGTTAAGGAGTTCCGGTGTAGGAAGTTTTATGGCAAATGCCATGCTCGTGGCAAAAAACTTTAAGAGCCAAGTTTAGATACTCCCCACTATTGTCAAATTGTAAGACTCAAATTTTACTCTAGTATTGTGTGGCCACCATTTTGTATAGGTCCTGGAAAATAGAGCACACATCTCCCTTATTTGAAAGTAGGGATATCCAGGTCATTTGGGTGCATTCATTAATAAATATTATAAAATACCGAGCATTAGATAGAGTGGGAATTTGAGCGAGTTCCCATGCATCATAATGAATGGTCATAAATGGAATTGAATTTTTATTATAGCTCGACACATATGAAATATAGTGGCCTTTTGCTAATTCAAAAATATCACACTTGAATTCAAAGTCTATAATACTAAAAAAAAATTCCGACTTTATTTATCTAAGATAATTAAAAGAAAGATGTCCAAGACAATAATGTCATAAAATGACTTAGTCTTTGTTCAAGCGACTTCTCCTAATACTATTGACTTAACTTGATTTTAGACTCAGATCACCATGCAAATCAAGATTGTACAACCTTCCATATTTAACATTAGAGCCAAGAACCTAGTGCATTGCAATGTCCTAAAATGAATAATAGTTAGGCAAAAATTTGACATTGCAGTTTAAGGTTTCAGTGATTTGCCTAACAGATAGTAGGTTACATGAAAGAGATGGAATAATAAGAATAATATCTAGATTAAAAGAGTCAGAGTTAGATATTGATCCTTCATGAGTGATGGGTACTATTCCTCTATTAGTAGTCATGATATTTTGTTGGGTTAACAGTTGGATAAATGTTATATGGTGGGTGGAGTTTGTCATATGATCAATAGCACATGTATCAATAATCCACGAATTATTTTGAGTAAGATTTGTCATGCCTGATGTTTCATGAAGATCACTACTTGGTTTAGTGTCACTAGAGGTGGCAATTGTAACTTTTTTGAGATTCTTATAAGGCTTTCTATTAAAACCCCACCTTTCCTAATAGCCCACAATTTCGTAGCACCATTCCTTAAAGTGTCCAACTTTACCACAATGAGTACATGTGTATGTACTGGACTTATTCGATATTTTCCCTTTGAATTGTAGGTAAGTTTGAGCTACTACAAGTACTGCATAGTCCGGTAGAATCTTTGGCTCCTCCATCATCTATCACTAGTTATGATCCCTACGCACATCTACATAACTAGACTTGAGATTAAGAGGTGGATCCTTCCGTAGTATTTCACTCCAAGCATTGTTAAATTCTAAGTCAAGTCTGGCTAAGAAAATATATATTCGAAACTGAGTAATATGCTTATGGAGTGATACTACTATGTTAACATCCTCCCCTTGAGCACTTATTTGGGCATCAATTTCCTGAAATATTCTAACTAGCTCATTGTAGTATATAGGTAATGGTCTACCACTCTACTACGTAGTGAGTGACTTCTGATTCAATTCAAACAATTGCGTTTCATCAGATCCATCATAAAAGGTTTTTAAGATAGCATCCCATATCTCCTTTGCTGTTTAAAGATGGATGAATCTTTGTATTAATGTTGGACTTATAGAATCAATAAGCCAACTTTTAACTCAGTTATTATTAATAAGTCAAGTCTCCAAAGTTTTATCTCTTGCTAGTGGTTTTAGAGTTGTGCCAGTAAGAAAGCCAGATTTATTTTTAGCTCCAATCTATATCTCTATGACTTGTGACCATAGAGAATAGTTCATATCATCAAGTATAATTCCAGTAAAAAAGGGAGAATTATCTTAGAGAGTTTAAATGAGGGTGGGTGTTCCATGAGATACAATGGATGTGTTTTCAGTGGTAATGGTTTTAAGGATTTAATCCAAAAAATTCAATTTTAATAAGTATGCCCTGATACTAAGAAGAATAAAATTTAGAGGAAAAGAAGAGAAAAAAAATCAATGAATTTATTTTCAAATATTCACAAGAGAGGTTACAACCTTTATATATACATATAGAAAACCTAATTATATACTAATTAGGAATAGAATAATATCTTAAATAAATCAAAATTTAATTCCTAATTATATATAAAGATTTGATTTCTAATATATATACACTTAAATCTTTAACTTTTTGGAGCTCAGCTCAATAGAACAGACCTCCTAAAGTTGATACATCCCTAACTAATGGCACTTTCAAAGGCTTTATGGAAATAATCTTCTAGAACAATGATACTTTGTAGGGTGAGTTTTGAGTTTGGATATGATTATGTTATCATTTTTATTCCTTTGTAATAGTATTGCAAAAATAAAAAATGCAATTTTGTAATTTCTTTCTCTATGTTGTAGCATGGATTTTGGAGTGTGGATGGAGAATAGTAAGGGTATATACAACAAATGGGATGGTGTTGCTCGCTCCACTATTCAGGTATTTGCCTTGTAATTCCCATCCCAAAGGATGGTATTTAAAGACGTTTGATGGAAAGGCAAGAGGTCAAAACATACAAAAAAAAAATAAAGGCAAAGTTATTTAGATTAATATTATGGAAAAGAAAACTAGAGATTGCTCCTAAAATGACATTATGGAAAAAGAAAGATGAAGTCTTTTCATAATAGATATACCATTATGGATTGCATGCTTCATAAACATTAAATTGCATGAAAGACAACCCATATACAAAATACAATAAACTCTTTTTTTGGAGGCTCACTAATCAAATAAGATATATGAAACATTATTTCTATTGCCATGTGCATGATATTGTTGTAGGAGCTGTAGCATACGATCTTAGCCTAAATAACAAATTATGTTGTAATTGATATATATTGTAACTAACTAGTGACAACTCACTAATACAAGTTGTATTATAAGAAACATGTGTAGATGATGATTTAAACAATGAGAAATACAATTAGTTTTTCCATTATCCTCTATTGCTACATCTTTATGAATACGTGCCTCAGTCACTCTTGTATTTTTCACATTCTTGATGTTGGAACTCTTTGATGTTATTGTGCTCAACTTTCCTTTGTTCATCATTACTTGGCTGTAAGAAGTAGATGGCCAATTTCTTTGAACCAAGCTCTTTTTTTTCTTTTTTTTTATTTTGCTCGAAACTTAACAAAGATGCTTGGTTCTTGGTGCTTGATGCTTGGTAGGTACTTCGACAAGCACAGAGTCTGACACAGGAGTGTTCCGGTGATATGATTTACAAATTAACCCACCTTCCAGCCAGCCTATCTCCATCAACATTTATCTATAATAATTCATTTCTTTTCAGCTATGTGTAAATAATTCATTTCTTTCCAATTATGTGTCAACCTAGTTTTAATATTCCAGCTCAAAATTGTATTATTTAATTTGTGCTAATATTATGTTAATGCCTATAAATAGGATTGTAAGTATTTTGATTTTCAATTTAGAACTTGATTTGAGAAATAAAAACTTAAGTTCTTCTTTTAGAAGATTATTTTATACTATTAAATTTATTATTAAATTCTAAAAGTACATGTATCCTTGGATTAGCTTCTCCAAGGTAGTGATTTTGGCCAAGTATTCATCATAGTGGAGTTTACAATTCCACCATAATTGGCTGAATATGAATTTTGGCACTTCAATGGTGTCAACTTGGTATCAGAGCAATCTCTATCTTCCTATGGATTAGAGTTGCAAGGTATCAATCTATCTTTTTATTAATTAAAAAAAATTATTTGTTGTGTACCTCTTTAAAAAAAATTCATACCTGAATTTGTAAACCAACTGTACCAATCAACCACCATCTACACTTCCATTCCCTACTGATCAAACCAAACCTCAACCATCTAAAAGCATTTTCAATTTAAAAAAAATAGAAAACCCAAATTGTAACCACACTATTCCTCACCGAACCTAACCTTGCTCACCCATGCATTCATGTTTCTTTAAGAACTAATAAAAAAATTCAAAAAAAAAAAAGAGAAAGAGTTGCAGAAGAAGAGAATTGCTTTAAGATTTTAGCTTTGCTATGTTTTATTAAAAAAAAAAGGGTTTAAGGTTTATAAAAGGAAAGATAAGATAATTATAGAGGAATATGAGATGAGCACGTGAAGCTTCAATAAAGTGAGAAAATCAAGAAGCTAGACTAATGGGTTATATTATTTTGAAAAAAAAAATGGAGAAAAGATATAAACCTAAGAAAGTGGTCCTACAAAAGAGTGGTCCTTCTCTTATATTCATGTGCATAATGCAAAAGAAAGGTCCTATATTTATATTCATGCGAAGCATCTTCTGCCATTTGTAAAAAAAAAAAAAAGTCTTCTCCTGCAGAAAAAGAAAAAGTGCTAAAGATACAATAGGCAAGTGGGGTCTTTAGTGTCAATTATCTTAATTTTTAAATATATTCTATGAATATTTTTTTCTTTTAACATTTTGGTCATACATTAGGTAATTATTCTTTGATAATTTTTTTTTTAGTTTGATGTAAATTTTTTTGTAATTTTTTATTTCTTGGTTATAAGGTTTCTTAAAAAAAACTGAGATTAAAAAAAGTCAGATATTAAAAAAAAGAACCTATAAAAAATTGTTAAAAGATGCCACTAAGACAAAATCACCAAAGACTTGTTCAAGATGTCACCATAGAAGAATTACAACAACAAATCCAATAACTCCAACAATGACTTGAGCAGTACGAGCAAAGAAGAGAACATGTTTGTGAATCAAACGATGATCAAGAAGCTGAGATTAATCCTTTCCACAATCTAGCAAGTGAATCATCTGGAGAAGAAGCATAGCCACAATCACGAGTACATCAAAGGAAAAACCAAGACTAAGATCGTAGAGTGAAGGTGGACATACTAGATTTTGAAGGACAATAAAATCTAAACAATTTTATCGAATGGATGCATACTGTTAACTGAGTCTTTGACTATAAAGACATTCAAGATGATTGTAAAGTCAATATTGTCACCATCAAGCTTAAGAAAAATGCTTCAATATGGTGGGAGAATCTTAAGCACAAGTAAGAACGTGAAGGAAGAAGTAAGATCATAACCTGGGAGAAGATGAAAAGAGAACTTCAACGCAAGTATTTTCCTAATTGCTATATGCAAGATATCTTCAATAAGCTTCACAACCTTCAATAACCTGATCTGTTAGTTGAGAAATATGCCGCAGAATTTGAGCAACTCATGATGAAGTGTGACCTCAACAAACCAAAAGAACACAATATTACTAGATTCCTCAAAGGATTGAAGATTATAATTTCCAATGTTGTTCAACTTTAACCTTATTGGATACTCAATGATGTGATCAAGCTAGCAATGAAGGTAGAACGCTAGTATAAGACTTTCAAATGGAGTGGAACAAGGAGTGTAGCCAAGACCAATACTTCTAACTAAAAGAGTACTTTAATAAAGCCATCATCATCCACAACCACCACCAAGAAGTATACTGAAGTAATTAGTAAAGCACGTGGCACAACTTCTAGCAATAATTCTAGAAAATGCTTTAAGTGTCATGGATTTAGCCATATTGTATCTGACTATCCAAATCGAAGGGTAGTGCTATTTGTGGAAGAAGCATCATATATGGAAGAAGAAAAGAATGAAACACTACAAGAAGATGAAGAAAATATGATCATCCATGTAGAAAAAGGTGAGATACTAGTCTTACATCATGCCTTGAACACTACTATTGCCAAAGATGAAGAATGGCAATGTCACAACATTTTTCATTCCCGATGTACTTCCCATGGCAAGGTTTATGACATTATCATCGATAGTGGTAGCTATGAAAATGTGGTGTTAACAAAAATGGTGGACAAGCTAAAGTTGCCTACTGAAGATCATCCAAGTCCATATAAGTTGACTTGGTTAAAGAAAGGTAATAAGATCAAAGTCATGAAGAGATATTTGATTGAGTTCTCCATCAGCAAGAAATACCAAGACAAGGTATAATGTGATGATATTCCTATGGATGCTTGTCATATGTTGTTAGATCGACCTTAGCAATATGATCATCATGCTATACATATTGGTTATAAGAATACTTATTCTTTTACCAAGGACGGCCAAAATATTATATTAGCACCACTAAAGAAAGGATGTGCTAATGATTGAAAGAAAAAGAGTTATAGTCTAATTTCCAAGACAATGTTTGCAAAAGTTATAGAGGAAACCAAAGTTGCTTGCACCCTTATTATCTTAGAAGAGAATGAAGAAGGAAGTGCCATTCCAAAGACCATCCATCTACTTCTTCAAGAATTTAAAGATGTATTTCCAAAAGAAATTCCATTAGGATTGCCACTTATGCGAGATATTCAACATTGAATTGATTTCATTCTAGGAGTTATAATTCCAAATAAAGTAGCTTATCAAATGAGTCTGAAGGAACATGAAGAGTTACAACGTCAAGTGATTGAACTCATGGCTAAAGGATTGATAAAAGAGAGTGTAAGTCCTTATGCTGTTCTAGCCTTACTTGCTCCAAAGAAAAATGGATCATGGCATATGTGTATTGATATCTAAGCTGTAAATAAGATTACCATCTAATATCATTTTCATATTCCATGACTTGATTATTTACTCGATCAACTATATGGTCGATGGTCTTTTCGAAGATTGATTTGAGAAGTGGATACCATCAAATTCGTATGAGACTTAGTTATGAGTGGAAGACTACCTTCAAAATAAAAGATGGTTCATACAAGTGGATGGTTATGCCATTTGGAATTTCCAATACACCAAACACTTTTATGAGGCTTATGAATAAAGTATTTCGACTATTTATTAGAAAGTTTGTATTGGTTTATTTTGATGACATCTTGGTGTATAGTCAAGATAAGAAGGATCATTTGGTACATCTCAAATAGATCTTTGAGGCATTGAGGGAGCAAAAATTGTATGCCAATTTTAAGAAATGTCACTTTTTGACTAATAAAGTGATCTTTCTTGGCTATATTGTCTCAAGTAAAGGCATTGAGATGGATGAAAGTAAGATAAAAGTCATTGTCAATTGGCCAACATCGCGATCCCTTCATGATGTTCGGAGTTTTCATGTCCTAGTATCTTTCTATCGACAATTCATCCAGAATTTCAGTACTGTGACTACCCCAATCACATAATTATTGAAGAAAGATAAATTTAAGTGGACACCAATCGCTTAAAAAAAATTGAGACGTTGAAGTAGAAGTTTACGTACGCCCCACTTTTAGCACTTCTAGATTTTAACAAAGTCTTTGAAGTCGATTGTGATGCCTCTAATATAAGCATTAGTATTGTTCTTAGCTAAGAGAATCATCCAATTGCATTTTTCAGTGAGAAGCTCAATAAGACTCAGAGGAAATATTCAACATATGACAAAGAGTTCTATGCTATTGTTCGAGCTCTAGATTATTAAAGACACTATTTATTGACAAAGGAATTTGTGCTTTATTCAGATCATGAGGTTCTCAAATACCTCAACAATTAGAACAAACTTAAAGGATGCCATGGCATATGGAGTGAATTCCTCTCTACATATTAATATGTTTTAAAGCATAAGTCAAGTACACAAAATAAAGTTATTGATGCTTTAAGTCATTGTTACATATTGCTTTCAACACTTCAAGTTCAAGTAATTAGGTTTGTAGTTATAAAAAGTTGTATGAGGATTATCCAAACTTTAGAGATATCTAGAAGTAGTGTTGTGAAAGTCCCTATCTCCAATTTCATTTGCAAAATGGTTAATTATTTTTAAGTAATCAACTGTGCATTCCTCAATGTTTGTTACATGAAGCCATATTGATCAAATGTCATAATAGGAATCTTGTTGGTCATTTTAGTCATGACAAGACATTAGCACTTATACAAGAAAGCTTTTACTAGCCACGCTTGGTCCGAGACATAGAGCGACACATAAAAAGGTGTAACGTCTATCATATTGCCAAAACTCGAGGTCAAAATATAGGGTTTTACACACCTCTACCTGTCCTAAAAGCTCCTTGGGAGGATATTAGCATGGATTTTATTATTGGTCTATCCCGTACACAAAGAGGTAAAGATTCAGTCATGGTTATCGTGGATAGATTTTCTAAAATGGCTCACTTTGTACCATGTAGCAAGACCTATGATGCTATATATATTATTGATCTTTACATTCAAATGACTTTGTGGAGTAAAATAAGAACAAAACTTCAGTTCAGTTCAATAGATCATCACCAAACAGATGGACAAATAGAAGCAGTTAATCATAGTTTGGGAAACTTACTAAGAAGTTTTGTAGGGAAAAACATCAGACAATGGGATTTGATATTAGCTCAAACTGAATTTGCCTATAATAATTCACCAAGCCAGACGATAGGTCGAAGCCCATTTGAAGTAGTGTATGGGAAAAATCCTATCACTCTCATTGAACTCACTCCTAAAGTAACTCAACATCAATTTAGTGTAGATGTGGATGAAAGAGCTAAGCAAATAAAGAATTTGCACAAACAAGTAAAGAATCGCATTCTAAAGCAAAATGAGCGATACCAAAAGCAAGCAAACAAGTTTCGTAAACCTGTTGTTTTCAAAGAAGGTGATTTAGTGTGGATTCATCGAAGAAATGAAAGGTTTCCACCAGGACCGTATGCAAAGTCAAAACCTAGAGCAAATGGACCTTTCAAAATAATTGAGAGAATTGATGAAAATGCATAAAAGGTTGAACTTTATAGAGATTACAATGTGTTTACTACATTCAATGTTGCTGATTTATCACCATATTTTGTGGATGAGGAAAAGTCAGACTCAAAGTTAAGTCTTTTTCAATCGGGGGAGCATGACACAGAAGTGTCCTAATGAGATGATTTACAAACCAACCCACCTTCCAACTAGCCTATCTCCATCAAGATTTGTCTACAATAATTCATTTCTTTTCAATTGTGTGCAAATAATTCATTTTTATCTAGTTGTGTGCAAATAATTCATTTCTTTCCAGTTGTGTGCCAACCTAGTTTTAATATTCTACCTCAAAATTTTATTATTTAATTTATGCTAATGTTATGTTAATGCCTATAAATATTCTTGTAAGTATTTCAATTTTCAATTTAGAACTCGATTTGAGAAATAAAAACTTAAGTTCTTCTTTTAAAAGATTATTTCATACTTTTAAATTTATTCTTAAATTCTAAAAGTACCTGTATCTTTGGATTGACTTCTCCAAGGTGGTGATTTTGGCCAAGTATTCATTATAGCGATGTTTACAATTCCACCACAATCGACTGAATATGAATTTCGGCACTTCAACGATGTTAGAGTCTCTCTTGTAGTGCTTTCATTTTTTTAAGAAAACCTTTTGGTTTAGATTTGAGTCTGTCATTCTGAGCTGCTTTAGAAGCTCCATAACCAAGTTTTTGTAGCTTGTACTTTGACCTATTTGGCTTAGAACTCAGTGGCAAAATTGTTGAGTATTCAATTTCATACAGTTTTAGTGCTTGGTGATTAGTGTAGTTTTCTTGCTATTTGCCCTGAATTTTTAACTTTTGGAGCTTCATAGAAGTGAGTAAAACTTCATATCTTTTATTCTTTTGGAAACTGATGTGTATATTTAATTAACGGTGTTTTTTTTCTTTTTCATAATTTAATAGATCTGTTAGATTTGTCCTTAATCTCTACGAAAATAAAATATTGAGGGCTTAATAAAACAAAATAAAAGTTCAAGGGCTCAATAAAATAAAGTGTCAAAGGTCAAGAGCTTAATTATGGGTTATTCCCATAAACTATTTTTATTTTGTATGTATCAACAATTAGATTGCCTTATACAACTATTTTTATTTAAATGACATCTTAAATTTTATGTCATACTAACATGGTAACTGCGCGATGCTACCACATTTTAAGGATAAATTAATTATTTTTAATCATAATTAAAATAACCTTTTTTTGGTAATCCATAAAAATAACTTTTAATGCATAAAAATTTTATTTTCAAATAAATATTATATAAAAATAATATTTTTTCATTATATTAAAGTAAATATTATATAAAAAATAATAACAATATAAAATATGAAAAATTATATGGTTGATTTTTTAGTTACTTTTGTTTTACTATGTCTTTATTACCATATGATGAAAATATATTTCTTCATCTAATGGTGGTTATTGACAAAGTATATTTTATTTTGTAAAAAACAAAATAATGATAGACTGCACCATAAAATATATACAAATATTATTTAGATGACATTACAAAAAAAATTATAAAATAGAAAATGAAATTTATTCATTGTCCATATATTACATAGGATATTATTATTATTGTTGTTGTTGTTGTTTTCTTCTTCTTCTTCTTCTTCTTTTTCTTCTTCTTACAAATATTATTTAGATGACATTACAAAAAAATTCTAAAATAGAAAATGAAATTTATTCATTGTCCATATATTACATAGGATATTGTTATTATTATTATTATTATTATTATTATTATTGTTGTTGTTGTTGTTGTTGTTGTTGTTGTTGTTGTTGTTGTTGTTGTTATATTATTATTATTATTGTTGTTGTTGTTGTTGTTGTTGTTATTATATTATTATTATTATTGTTGTTGTTGTTGTTGTTGTTCTTCTTCTTCTTCTTCTTCTTCTTCTTCTTCTTATTATTATTATTATTATTATTATTATTATTATTATTATTATTCTTTTTCTTTTTTGTCTTCTTCTTCTTATTATTATTAATATTATTATATTAGACTTTTTATTGTGTTGTCTTCGATTTTCTTCAACAATACCATATATTTCATATTGTTGAAAAAAATTATAAGAGCTTTAGCATAATTTACCTATGGACCGTGAAATCAAATAACATCAAACATAAACACTTGGTCGTAAGGTTGACCGTAAAATAGAACATTTGGCACTACAACAAAATGGCTCATTTGTTATAATTAATATTGTCACAAATATTGTGAAATTGTCACAATATATTAATTGTGACAACAAAAAATTATTACGGAATTATCACGTAATACCCCATTACAAAAAGTCTATTATAAAATGTGTCAATTAAAAATTTTTACTAATTACATTTTTTTTATGACAATAAATTAAATGTCATAAAAAATGTTGTTTATGACAACATATATTGTAACAATTAAAATTATAATTGTCACTTAAAAATTACATTGTCAATCACAAATACAATACTACTTTTCATGATAATATTATTTATTGTTCGAAAAATTGCAAATAGTGACATTATTAATTGTCACATTAATTATACTAAATAGTCAAGATTATATTAGTGATAATTTTATGTCACAAAGGATACTAATAGTGATAATATTTTATTGTCACAAATTAAAAATCATGTATTAGCATCATAAATTAATAAGCACCTCATTCTTATATTTAATTTTATCATCACCAACATCATTTAAATTTTAACCACTTTCAATTTTCATATAATATTTATATAAAATTTTAACTTTAAATATTTGAAAAACTTTTAATTTAATAATTTTCATAACTATCATAACAAAATAACAACATAATAATTTTTTAATTGGAACAATTTATAGAGAAAAGTTGGAACCACTTGTTTACTTACTAACAATGTGGGATTCAATAACAAGAAATTAAAAGTGACAAAAGAATATATTTTGTGACAATATAATATTAAATTGACACAAATATAAAATTTATTCATTACAACTTTTAACTTGTACAAAAAAAAATCTATTATATTTATAATGGTGACAACTAAAATTTGTCACTTATAAACTAAAAATTTTAGTGACAATATTAAATAATATGTTTTTTATGTGACCAGTTAAACTTGTCACAAATTTTTTTTATTACATTTAACAATATTGTCACAAAAAAGCTCTACTTTTAATTTTATAATAATAATTAATGACATTATTGTGACAAATTGTCACAAAATTTTAATATATTTGTGACAATTTAATATATTGTCATAAATTATTCAAAGATAAATTAATAAATTAAATATTGTGACATATCATAAATTATTGTCACTTATATAATTGTTTTGTAACAATTAATTTTGTGACCATAAAAATATTGTAACTAATAAATGAATTTGTAGTAGTGAAACAACAACCACACGCATGGAAGGCTTATGATTATCCACACACGTGTATAATCTAGCCATGCATGTGGATAAATGGGACACATGGGTTTTTGGGATCCACACGCGCCTATTATTGAGACTAGTGCTTCTTAGTGTTTTTGGATCGTTTTTCAAATTCTTTTAGCTTTGCGGATCTTTTGGGCCCTTTAGGTCCAATTCGATGGACTTTTCAAGGTTTTTGAGGTTTTCAAGACAATTGGGTGGTTCAATCTCCAAAAAGTTAAACTGGACCTCAAAAGTTTTGGTTCAATCTTTTAAGGCCTTAGGTTAATATTTCAAGGTCTCGGTTTCATACCTAACGTCTAGTTTTAAAGATAAAACATGTTCTTAGGTGTTTCAGAAGGTGGTTTGGTCTTCAAAACTTCCACTTTAAGGAATCGGAGGTTTGGTTCAAGGTTTTTCGGGGTTCAACTATAAAAGCACGTTGTGAATGACCTTTTAAGGTTATACTCTATCTATTTAGGTGTAATTGTGTTCAAGGATTAAGTGTTGATCTCCATATTATTTCTTGTACACTTGTTGCTTTCTTTTTTTTTTATGTAGTAAATTTGTTGCTTTCTTCGCCCATAGACATAGGGTTGCACCAAACCATGTTAAATTGTTGTTTCTTGAGTATATTCTCTATTGTTGTTATGTTTATTTATTATCTCAAATATTTTTTTGATCCTCATATGCTTCTGCAATACGAAATTTCCTAACAAGTGGTATCAGAGTTATCTACAATTTATTTGAGATTTTGTTACTGACAACATCAAGTTTTGAAATACAAAAATTGTATTGCTATATAACTTGTGGTGTGCACAAGTATTGGTTTTTTTAATAATTGGGGGACTATGGTTCAATCGAGGGGTAAGAGACTGTAGGTCACTGGCAAGCTTTAATGGCAGAAGCAGTGGCTGTTCATATTGGTTTATAGCAGACGATTATTGCTGGTGCGAGCATGGTTTTCTTTCTGTTAAGTTTCCGTTTGTTGCTAGATTGAGGAATAAAGTTGCTCATAATTTAGCCAACTGGATGAGATATAGAACCTCAAAGATTATCTTGTTAGATGGTTTTTTTCTATGTGTCTTGAATAGTATCCAGAAGGATTTGTACTTCCGTGTTTGATTTATGGAAGTTTATTTTCTATCAAAAAAATTATTATTATTTTAGTAGGAGCATATTTTAGTAATTTTAATAATTTTTAATAGTTAAAAATATTTTTTAAAATAAAAATTACTTTAATAAATAAAATAAAAATATAAAATTTAGTTAACCGATATCAAGGGTGAGTATGAAATAATTATTATGAAGTGGAGGAGAAAACAATAATCCACCTAGTGCCAAATGCGCACAGTTCAGTAGGTTCTCTCATGGAATGGAAGGCGAAAAGAAGCAAATTGACGTCACTGTCATGTCGTATACCATGATGAGTCAGCAAGGCATTGGACATTATTGGTAGACGCAAAAGTCATTTTTATTTTTGAATTTTTATTAATTCTTTTTTGGCTCCAGCTAAACTTGCCCACGAAGGGGCAAGAAACTTTCGGTCAGCAGCATTGCACTTTTAGAGTTGCCAGGAAATTTTATGAACCGACTTTACATAGACTAATGCTTGATGCTGTGCTTTGGTTCGGCGTAATGTGTATGGAGAGAAAAAGAATATTAATTTATTGTGTGATTTTGAAAACAAGTAAGTGGAGATTAATAAATTGAAAAGTTTTTTGTTTTTTGTTTTTTTCAAAGTTAATTTTAATAGTTTTTTTATGCCTTTTATTTGGAATTAGAGGCCAATATTATCCTTGACCAATGCAAATTTAGCCAATTTCATCCCTTTTTTTTTTTGACATTTTCGGCCAATTTATCATGCAACTTTTCATTTTTAGATTAAATAAACCCCTTTTAGCCACAAGTGTAAACAACGCTCTTGACAGAGAACGTAAATTATTATTTTAATAATTGAAATTAGAAGTGGGGAGGATAAAGAATTCAAAAAGACAATCTACACATATCAAAATCTAAAATTATGCATTCTTAGAAATAAGAAAATCAGAAAAATATTCCAAAAAAAAAAATGGAGACCTAAGAAAATAAATTAAAATATTTTCTTATTATTATATTATTATTTTAATAATTTTTAATTGTACATGTAAAATAGGCTCTCATAGCAAATTGAAAAAGAGTTAATTTGACACAAAAATTAGAGGTCACATTTGAATTTGGCTGAAAAGATCCAAATGGGCTAAATTGGCCAACTTTGCAAAACATAGGGACTTAAGTTGGTCTTTAATCCCGTTTTATTTTTATAAAAACAAAAGCTATCTTCTAAAGATACTTCAAATAGCAGAAATAATATTAATTTTCTTTTAAAATTCTTTCCTTGCAAATGCTCAAGACATTACTAGAATCTCTCCGTTCTACAAAGTCGCAAATTTTGGTCCTAATTGAAGATAGTTAATAAAAATAAAAACATAGTTGTTAATGAAGTTTATCAGATTTTGTTCATGAAATTTTTATTATTGTTTAATTAGAAATGTGGTTTAAGATTACAAAAAATTTTGGCTCTTTTTTTTTTTTTGTTTAAATAAAAGTGTGCTATCAATATATAGCATGTTCACATCACCATACCGTGAAAAAATATTTATTTTTTTGGTCGAAAAGTAAAAAAAAAAAATTATATATGAAAATATGTTATATCTAATGATAATGTGTTTTAGAAAAGATGCATATGTTATCTTTAAATTATTTTATTTAATTAAATTGATAGTGTACTTAAAAGTAAGAAAATAATGTATTTTCATAAAATAAAATAAATTTATAAATTTTACTCGGTTAGAAAAGCTATACAAGAAATGTGAATTAAATTTGCAAAAAAATATAACACTAGCAATTATTAATATAAAGTAAATGCATAAATGTAATGAGATTGTACAGTTTGAATTTGAATCTTCCGATATTTTGGTGAATATGATAGATAATATTAATTGATGTGAATTATTTCTTAAGTATGTAAAAGAATTTCTCGGTTGTTAAAAAACGATTGAATTTTACAACTTTTTTCTCCCCAACTAAAATTTTTGGAACTCCTCTAGTTTTTAAGAAAATTTTTCAAAATAAAAATAGAAAGTAGAACTTTATATTTATTTTGAGTGTTTTAAAAAAATTTTCACTTGAATATTATTTTTACCAATTTCATAATTTAAAAAAAAAAGTATAAAACAAGTTTTTATTATTTTCAAAAAATTTTCTTATTAAAAATATAAAGTGAAAACACGTTGTTTTCATTTAAAAATATGTTATTTTCATTATGATTTTTTTTATTTTTTTCATTATTTGTTATTTATTTTAGTATTAGAAAATAAAATAAACTCTATTTTTCAAGCCGTAGATTATCTCTCTACTTTGATATGTATCATTATCTCTCTATTTTGAAAAATAAGTTATAAATAAAAATAAGTAAATATATTTTTTTCAAAAAATGAAAAATAATTTTCAATTTCTAATAAGTTACAAATTTTTTATAAAAATAATTTTTTTATTTTATTTGAAAATTTAAAAAAAAAAACAGAAAATAATTCATCATAATTAAACACATCCAAATTAATTATCAATATCAAGTTTAGTGACCATGGCATGGCTCCAGTGGAGTAGAGCTGAAGCTTGCTCCAGTGGAGTAGAGAGCCACTATCTTTCCAATACTTCTATTTTTCAGTCTGCAAAAGAGCCCAAGACCCAAAAGTTGAAAGTGTCACTTTTTGTTGATAGATAAATACGGCATCATTCACTGAACCCTGATTCCACTGCTCCTACACCTCTAATAATTACTTCTTTCTTCTTCCTTCTTCTTGCGAAAACACTGAACTGAACATTGCCCGACTAGCTTCTTCATCATTATCAACGGTATGCAGGGTTATGCTTTCTCAGTCTCAGATAACACGAGGATGTTCCCTTCAACATCCTCTTTACTCTCCTTGTATGCGTCTTTCTCCACTTCTTTGATGCTATTAAGAAATGCTTACCATGAACTAGTACCCAAGAAACTTGAATCCTTCGTTGTTTCCAGACTCTGCATCTTATTCTCTCGCAGAAAGTCCAAATCTTTCGATACTTTTATCATCGATGATTCTTGGGATGGTCTAGATCGTAACAGGCTCATTGATGCAGCAAGATTTTATTTATCTTCAAAGATTGGCAGCGAGAACAAAGTAATTAGAGTTGGTAAATTTAGAGGTCAGGAGGGTATAACAGCTGCCATGGTTGAAGGGGAAAAGATTGTTGATGTGTTTGAAGGTATTGAGATTACATGGCGATTTGCAAAGGAAGAAAACAACAACGATCGTTCGGGCAAGAATAATGATAGATATTATAACAAGGGTTATTTTGAGATTACATTTGAAGATCAATATAGAGAAAAGGTATTTCATGAGTACTTGAAACATATTCTTCATGCTTCCAAAATCTTCACCCAAGGTGAAAAGATTTTGAAGATCTACACTAGGGCTCGCGGTTGCTGGAATTGTGTTGATTTCCGACATCCGTCCACGTTTGATGCGCTCGCCATGGATTCCGAATTAAAGAAAACTGTCATAGATGACTTGAACAGGTTCTTGAGAAGGAAGGATTTCTACAAGAGAATTGGCAAGGCGTGGAAGCGTGGATATTTATTACATGGCCCTCCTGGAACTGGGAAATCAAGCCTAATTGCAGCTATGGCTAATTACTTGAAATTCGATGTTTATGATTTGGAGCTTGCTAATATCCTTTCTGATGCTGATCTGAGAAAAGCCATGCTTGACATAGACAGGAAGTCCATAACGGTGATTGAGGACATAGATTGCAGTTCGGAGGTGCGTACTCGGTCAAAACCAAAAACATCATCATCTGATGACTCTGATGATGAAACCAATTTTTGCAAGGTGAGTTTACCCGCCAAGAAAGTAAAGGCATTGATGCATTTTCCTCTGTTTTGCTCTGTTCTGTTCTGTTTTATTAACGAGTACTTTTAATTTATTATTTTGGTATCAACAGCAATTTTCGCTCTCTGCTCTGCTGAACTGCATTGACGGATTGTGGTCGAGCTGTGGAGAGGAAAGGATAATTGTATTTACGACGAATCACAAAGATGTTTTAGACCCTGCATTGCTTCGTCCTGGGCGGATGGATATGCACATTCACATGTCCTATTGCACTCCTCAAGGATTCAGAGTGTTGGCCTCAAACTACCTTGAAATTCAAGACCACCCTCGATTTGAGGAAATTGATAGTTTGATTAAGAGTACTGAGGTGACCCCTGCATCTTTAGCAGAAGAGCTACTGAAGAGTGATGATCCTGATGTTGCTCTTGGAGAAGTTCTCAATTTCCTCAAGGAGAAGAAAGTTGAGAAGGATAAAATTGAAGAGGAAAAGAGAATGGTGAAAGGTAAAGTTGATGAGGAAAAGAAAAGCTCTGTTCAGTGACAAGTTTGGCCATGTTATAATTAATTATTTAATTAATAGCGTTGATGTCCCAAGTTTTAGTAAATCGGTAGAATGACTTAATGTTCAAGTCACCAGTTCACTACTTGTACATCTCCGGCCTAACACACTTAAAAAGTTGGTTTGGGAATTTTTATCAGCGCCAATATAAGAAGCGACTCTGTTGCCCTTTTTTTTTTCGTTGAATCTCAGAAAATGAAAGCTAGGACCCTGTCCATTGCTTGTATTTTTAGCCATATATTGCTCTTCTTTCCATTTTTAATGCGTGAACCGGAAAAAGAAAAAACAAGCAAAATAATAATAATAATAATTATTATCTAAATGGTCACCTTCAAATGCCTATCTTAAGTACTCACTCTGGGACACATGTTAGTCTATCAAAATTGATTTATTAAGATCAAAACATGGGTAATTACATATTGTTAACGAAAAATAATTAACATTCTTTTCTTGATTTTGACAAACTAATTTTGAGTGATTAATAAAATAATATGTACAAGTGTGTGAATTCGTTGAAGTTGGTACTCCATCTTAATATGTGAATGAGATTTTTAATTTCCCCCTTCAATGAGTGCATTATATTCATCATTATTTTTAAGTTTCCCCTCAATGGGTACATTATATTCATCATAATTTGTAACTTATAATATGAGAATTGTAACTTATTTGTAATTCACATATCTTGGATATTAATCACAATTATGGGTCATGAAATCATTAAATTACTTGATATCACTCATGATCTCTCCTCCTTTTGGCTAAGATAAAAAAAGTAATGCATTAATCAACCAAAGAGAATTTTAAAATAAAACCATAAGACTAACATAAACATAAAAAAAGACTATGAAAAGCATGAAAGATAAAGAACACAAAACACAAAACTTTGAAAACATAATGCATAAAAAAAATAAGCAAAAATCTTCAAGCTTGGGCATCATCTCCACCACCTTCTTGAGGCATGTAAGGTTCTTTACATGCTTGAGATAGCCATTGACACTCAAGGCCATGATGTTGGTCAAGGTAATGCATATCAAATTGAAGGTGATTAAGACAATTATTGACATAAGCAAATTGATCATTAAAATTAGTCTTCATGAGCGACCTTTTTTTAAAAAAAAAATTTTTGAGGCATCTTTATGCGAAAATGATGAAGGGGCCAATTTATTTTATTTACAAGACAAGGACAATGATTAGTCTTGAGAGGACACAAGATGTTTGTGTTTTTGGAGTCAACACCTGATTTCTCAAGAAAATGTAAGGGACGACATTATATCACTCAACGAGTATCCCTAGTGAAGATTCTAGGTTCAAAAGATCTCATCTACTTTTTGGCTATTTCTCATTATACAATACTCGATACATGGCTGTTGCATCACCTTAATTTTGGAATGACAATTTATATACATAACGGAAAGCAAAGAAAATTAATTACAATTATTACAAGGTTTTCCTAGTAAATACATTTGAAAAAGAAAAAAAGCACAAAAATGTAAATCTAGTTCTAGATCTAGAATACACTTGCAAAACAGAAGTTAGAACATATATGTGCAATTCCATCCACTTATCCACATAGATAGCAAATATCCAAAAATTATTCACTCAGTTGAAAGAGCATATAAAGGCATTCAATCATGTGACGACAAAATATTCGAAATGATAGAGAAATGACTAAAAATGTTGGATTATTAACATGGTTACATCATTTAACTAAAGAATGAAAGCTCTAGCGCGGTGTGGTATGCAAGTGGTGATCACAACTCACAAGAGATATACGATGGGGATATTTTGATTTTATTGTTATGGGAGAGACAATCTAGTGGAGCCAGCTTTATAAGTTTAGAGTCGCCACACAATCATAGTCAAAAAATAAAAAATAAGTTTGGTAACCCACTTCCCCTATAAAAGATTTTGGTTTGGAGAGTCAGCATCCACCGGTTTAATTATGTGTATCCTATAATGAACAAAGCAGAGAACTTTATATTAAAAACATCATTTTTAATATAGAAAAATAATAAAAATGATATCTTCATTTCAACAATGGAATAAAATACAATTTTCAAAAAAATAAGAACTTTATTAATGTAGAGAATTAAAATGATAAAATAAAAAAATTAAGAATAATTATAAAAATGATTGCTTGAAAATGAATGCAAATGGATGTGATCTAAATGTCTCAAAAATAAAATATTCATATAAATTTGCTAGTCAAGCAAATAAAAGACTTTCAAATATTCACATCACTACACCAATATCACCAAGTTTACAACTTCAATACAATCACTATAACAAAATAATAAATAAATAAATATGAAATGCAAAATGATAAGATTCATAAATTTTTGTGAGTGAATGATTTAAATTAGGGTTCTCTCTGGTAGTGATATGTCCTAGGCCAATTATGTAATGGTTATACTTTGACATTGTCATATTTCTATTTTAATAATAAAGAAGAATTTTTATTATTACTGGCTAATTATAGTATTATCCTTGATTAGTTAATTCTACTAAGATCATCAAGTATGTGACTTGATAGTAAAACTCTTAGGTCATACTTGAATTCTAACATAAATATCTCTAGTCGATTATTGTTATGGGAATAACAATGAATAAAGACTAGTATAAGGTTGACTGGTGATTAAGTTTTACTGATAATGTATATGAGATATTAAATCAAATTCATAGGCACTTATTTAAGGAAATGATGTATTGGATCAACCCACTATGAGAATACCACATGGATTATTTTCATACGTAATTCTCATCATAGTAGTATTATTTGAGTCTTCTGACATGAGATCACCATGGTTTCCTGCATGATAAGTTCTTTATTTTGACACATCCCTACACCATACTTTAATCAGATGGTAAAACGGGTTATGATTAGATATATAATGAGTTGTGTGAGGAATGTGAGTGGTTAAAATGGAATTTGTCTATTAGTTATTTTGAGAAGATATTTGTTGGGTCCCTCGATGAGTTAGACCAAATAGAAATGCATGGTTATGCTAGAATGATAAAGAGATATTAGTGTTAGTCTACTTGGGATCAAGAAAAAATATGATTGAATAATATAAGGATGACATAATCCATGCCTTATGTTTAATCAGGATATCATATGATGAAAGGACTATAGTACACATTGTGTATTAGGTTATGATGAATTATCAAACTTCACACAACTTGGGTAGTGATAATGTATTGCTAGAGATTAATTATGACTTGTGGACTAAAATAAGATTTTAGGCCCACTACTAACATTGTGTGAACCTACAGGGTCACATATTTAGAACAGGCCCAAAGTAAACTTAAGTTCATTAGCCTAATAATTATCTTTATGGAAGATTAAATGTATATTCAATATCACACAACATTAGCAATGGGCCTAAAATCCCATTTTAGTCCACAAGTTATAACTAGTCTCTAGCAATGCATTACGACTACCCAAGTTATATGAAGATTGATAATCTATCATAACTTAATACATAGTGTGTACTATAGTCCTTTTGTCATATGATATCCTGATTGAACATAAGGCATGGATTATGTCATCATTATATTGTTCAATCATATCATTCTAGTATGGCCATGCATTATATACATTATGGCTCTGATACCAGTAATGCCAAGGATCAAAGGGTGTACTATTCATGAAAATGAATGCAAAGATGATTATAAAATCATAGTGCCAATCTCACGCTTTAATTATAGGCTAGAGGTTATTAGACCAAGATGCAGTAAGAATTTCACAAAGTTTTTAATGAGTAAGATCCTAATTTCTTAGGCAGGCATAGAACATTCGTTCTACTACTTAGAATGTAGATAGAAAATAAAAAAATCTTTAAAGAAATAAATTAAAAAATTTAGAACATTAGATGTAGAAGAAGAACTTACAAAAAAAGCTTTATTAATTTAATTAAAGGGAAAATATAAAGTTTTATATCATTCTTAAGAAGGACTGCTAGTTTGTTTAGGGTTTCTTCTTCTAAGTCTAATTCCTGGAGTTTCTTGGAGACTCTATAGTATTTAGAGATGTGTCCCTTTTTGCCACATTTATAGCAGGTAATATCTTTTATACTGGATTTTTTGGCTTTATCAACTTTATTCTTTCTGAAGGTTTTCCTATAAGGTTTTTTTGTAGTAAGTTTCTTCAGGATCCTTTCTCTTGGAGAATTTTCTATATTTCTTAGAAAATTTCCTAGATAAAGGTTTCTAAGATTTCTTACTACAATCTCCTTTACAAGATGAATTTTGGGTAAAGCTATAGTCAAACTATTTGCAAAAAGATCCTAGTTATTATTTGTTTTTTCTCAACTCCCACTTTAAATGCTTTTGGAGTTTTAAATCTTGACAGATTTTAAGACCTTCACATTGAGTGGTGTTGATCAACTCATCAAAAGCAAGTTGGTCATAAGGGATAAATGGGTACTAGAAGACTGTCTAAGGGTATGGCTAACTCTTTCTCCCAAAAGGGTTGCTAATCCTGTAAGGAATTTTTCTTTCTAAAAAGGTTTGTTAGAATCTTCCTTAAGCATAAATTTTGTGAGAAAGGTTAATCTATACTATTGGAAGTCACTTAGTTTCTCGTATATGAGATTAGAAAGAATTACATTTTTATCTTTCAAATGAGAGGAATCTCCTATAAAATGTAGTGTTATGGTTAATATTAAGGTAGACACTACATCTTAAATAGGATTTCCTATTTGGTCTAAGGTGGGAATACCATCATCATTAGTTTGGATAGCATGCAAGATGTTAAGCTGTTATTGCTTAGTGAGATGATAATCCCACCAGTTGTCAGTTGACCAGAGAAACCTATAATGATAAGTTCTGTGATAGACTTATTAGTGGTTCTAGTTTGTACTTTATAAGAATTAGATGCCATAGTCATATGTTGGAGAGAGTTAAGGATTTAATATTTAGACATGCCATCAATGTTCCATTTGTAAATGGAATTAGCACTAAACGTAGGCTGAACTAGGGCATTAGGTTGATGATCAAGTTCTAGTTTTGGTAGCCTAGCTTGGATATAACATGGATTGGAAGAAAGGACAATGGGCCAGTGAAGTTTAGCAATTTCATGAGACTTTTCTTAAAATGCATCATCTTTAGAAGTGGAATTTATATCTTTATTAAGAACACTAACACTTTAGTTAACAGATTGTGGGGTGTCTAGAACTATAGGTTCTTTAGAGGCACTCTAAGAGTCGAGTCCATTGAGCTATTCTTTAACAATATGCAAGAACTCAGTTTTACTGCCCCTAATTTCTTACTAAGCATTGTTAGAGATTTGATATGTTTGAATATGGGGTACTTTAATTTTTTCTTAATTGTAACTATAAGTCCTGAGGGTTATACAGGCTTCTGAGCTTGGTTCTCAATCCTAGTCAACTATTTACCTATGCTATGGAGATGAGCATTGGTAAAGTTATTTTAAGAAACTATGGTTCTGTTTACTTATAGAAAACTATTTTATGTTTTCTAACACTAATTTTCTTAAAAAATTGGATTTTCTATTTTTTAAAGAAACTAGTAGAAAACTTGGGATATTATGTTCATTTGTTAAATTTAGAAATCAGTTTTTCAATTTTAAAAATTATATTAATTATTATAATATAATATTTCTCTTTTACATATTTTTATGTTAGTACAATACATGGTTCTTATATAATTCTACATTACATTTAAAAATATATATTTTTTATGTTTCGTTAGATTATTTTTATCTAATAAACTTGCAATAAAAACACTCAGATATATCAATTTATTAAAAAATATCAATACAATTATAAATAAATGTGGATAAAAATAATTTATAATTAAATTTCATTGCAAACTAAACAAAAAAAAATTCTGACATGATTATTATAACAAAGAATTAAAAAACACCAAGCATACCTTTTGAGTGAAAAAATAGAATAGAACAAAAATAAGTGGATGAATTATTACTTAAATAATTAAGAGTGTTTTTTTTTTAGAAACAAATATAATTAGAGTTACATATGATTAAGTTTACTATGTGTTGTGTGTGTGTGTGTGTGTGTATATATATATATATATATATATATATATATATATATATATATATATATATATAAGGAGAGAGATAGCAAGTTTTGTAAATTAAATGTTAGCAATAACAAAAAAATAGGAAAATATTTTGAAAATAGATGATTATTTGCTAAAAATAGGTAATAACAATTATAATGTTACTCAAAAATAGGGATTTCTAACGTTAAAATAAAATTTTGTATATAAAATCCATTGCTAAAAAGTACGTAATTGTTGGGATTCTAATGTTATTTTTTTGTATATACAATTATTATTGTTATTATTTAATTCCAAAAAAAGATGTTAAAAAATTATACATATAAAATCCATTACCAAAAAATTGGTAATTGTTAACAATTCAATTGTTACTAAAATTGATAGAATAATGTATATATATTCAAACTCATATAAAAAGAGACATTGCAATAATTTGAAAAAAACTAAAAAATAGTAAAAGTGATTGGTTAGGTTTCAAAGTGTGGTTGAATTATTTAAATCTCCATATTTTTCAATTAGAAAACAATATAAATTAGGTTTCCAAATTCTATTAAACATTTTGAAAATAAGAAAACTATTTTCTTTGGAGATATTTAAAAAATTGTAGCATTTGAACATAAAACTCTATTTTCCATTTTCGATAGAAAAATTTTCTGGAAAACTCCTCTTGTTTTCCACAAGTAAACAACCCCTATATTTTTCAGGTTTTGAGAGTCACTATCCTGAGGCTTTTTGAAAGGACTAGCATCAATAATCTCATTTCCTGTAGGGATTTTGATCATCGTGAGAGGAGAATGTTCAGACTCTATATTCTAACCATTGGTTGTTTCCCAAATTGTTACCTTTTTTCTTAAAGTGACAGGATTTTAAAACTTTAAAAGAATAAGAAATATTATTTTCTGAAGTATAAATCTCAAACTATTCAAAAAATAATATGCTGACTTTATTTTGCTGCATAAAATCATAAAATTGATTTTGAATAAGTTCTCTATTATTTAGAAAATGCTTGAAGAACTAAGTTCTTTTTTCTAAATTATGAGATGCATAAAAATTTTTTTGCAATAGGACTTTATTAGGAGTGAAATATTTATTTAAGACATTTAATTCATGGGCTATATTTTCAATGATGGCTGAGGTAGTTGGAGAAGTACGAGGAGAAGGAGTTTTGTCTTCCTATCTAGGCTTAGTATAGACTGGTCTAGGAATAGTGGTGCTACAGTCTACACTTTTAGAGAAGTAAGAGGTAGATCAAAGGTTGAATATCTGGCTAGGGCTATATATGGCAAATTGATAATAAGAGGAAGATTTGGATGTAGATCTACTTGGTCATTCTCTAGTAAGGATATTGTTCTTGGCATATTTTGGCCTAGCTATAGGACTTTATAATGTGGAAGATTTATGACATAGGGTATTTGGGATATTCTTTTTAGATTAAGAGACTTTGATGAAGATGTATTAAAGAATCTAGAGCTAGAAAAGGTTCTATCAAAGCAGAGCTTTACTATACTATCTTAGAATTAGGTTACATGCTTTATTTGGGTATTTGGAATAAATGTTTCTTCTACTTGAGTTTTTGACTTAGTGGCTCCTTTAAGGATCCATTCTTAGGGAAGTGTTATCTGGTTCAATTGGATAGGATTAGGGATACCCATATTTGCTTCAATCATGTCTGTTTGAAGAAGTAAAGTTTCACCTTTTTTACTATGAAACTAACTTTTCGTGTTAAAAGCAGACATCATGGCTTTATAATAAACTTTAAAAATTAATATGACTAGAATAGATCCATCATCCATATGATAATTATAGGTCTAGATCTATAAAACTAAGGACTTTAAAAGATTTGCATCATTGAGAGAAATAGTAAAGTTAGGATAATAATCAAATGATATAAGACCTTTATAAAGACTGGATTCTATAGTTCCTAAGAGGGAGTCTTAGAAGTTTTTAAACCTCATGTCTCTTAAAGAAGCTAAGATCAAGGTGTCAAGTCCTTCCCTATTATGGGGCTTTATATCTACTTGAAAAAAGTCATATATGGAATTATTTGAAACCTTTAGCTTTATGTTTGTCTAAAGAGGTAGAAGAGAATAAATTTATAAGATCTTGGACTTTAGACAACTGGTATCTCTTTCTTCAATCTTGATAACATAATCAAACTTGAAGAGGTTCAGTCTTGGAGTCTTATAGACATGGTCTTATTATAATCTTTAAGTTTGAAATCATCTATGCATTTTTTAAAGTTTTTAATTGTGATTTCATCATGACTGACTATATCCTTTTGAGCTTTAGCAGAAGAGGAAGTAGAGGAAGAGGAAGTGGTTCTTCCAAGAATTGGATACATGGTAACAATAATGGCTACAAAATAGGTTACACACTTATAAACTCATTGGCTAAACCAATGAATTTATAGCCTCTTCAGTACTTATGACCAAGGCCAGTTGTGACTAAAGGACTCAATGAATAAACTACCCTTTGGGCATTAAGGTTATTGTGCAAACAATAACTGTAACAATCAATCAACCCCCTAGGCTCTAATACTAGTAATGTTGAGGATCAAAAGGTGTATTGTTGATGAATATAAATGCAAAGATGATTATGAAATCATAGTGCTAGTCTTACGCTCTAATTACGGGCTAGAGATTATTGGACCAAGATGCAGTAAAAATTTCACAAAGTTTCTAATATGTAGGATCCTAATTTCTTAGGCAAGCAAAAAGTATACATTCTACTACTTAGAATATAGATAGAAAATAAATAAATATTTGAAGAAATAAATTAAAATTTTAAAATATTAAATGCAAAAGAAGAACTTATAAAGAAGAATTTATTAATCCAAGCAAAGGGAAAATATAAAGTTCTATATGGTTCTATATTTAAAATATCAAAGGCAAAACAAAGAATATATTTTGTTTTATGAGATAAGTTTTATAGAGGATTTCTTATAGAGAAAGAGAATACTTTATCAAGAGCCATATTCTATATCTAAAGTTTTTCTCTATATTTTGAATTATGTCTTTAATTGTTGTTTAATTTTTTGAAAATGAACATTTTGATTTAAATCATGAAAATAAGTCTCTTTTGCTCATATTAAAGCATTGATCTCATTTTTATAAATGGAATGAGCTTTAACAAGTTTAAGAGTCCTGGTTTTGGCTTTTTCTAAAAATGGAAAAGACATATGAACTTTATTATCTATGAAATCAATGGAGTTATAAGCGGTTAAATATGGAGTTATTAAGTTAATGAATGGCATCCCTAAAATAGTATAACTTATATCAAAAACCAAAAGAAAAGAGATCTTTATTAGAAACCCATTGTTTAAAACACTGGCTTCTATTTTACCATATATATGGATCTTTGAACTATTTGTAGAGGAAAAATTTTCTTTGGTTCATTCTTGAAAATGATTTAGAACCATATATTAAATAGTGCTATAGTTTCAAGTTGCAAATCTTTATCAAAGACAATAGAAATCTTTATAATATATTTTTCTTAAAGAAATTTGATTTAAAGTATAGAGAAAATATCTTAGGACTTTATTAAGGTTAGCTAAATATTGAGGTTCTAGATCCTTAGTCTTATTACTATCACTAGACTCTTCAGCAAGTTTGGTGACAAGGAATTGGATTAACTCAGAATATTTTTACTATTTATCCTTTAACTGCTTAATTTTAGCCTTTATGGTCTTTATTTCTCCCTGGAATTCCTGGATGTCTTTTAAAGGTTTCTTACTAGGTTTCTTTCTATTCAAAATGGTAATAAGGTCATATATACCTGTACTAGTGGAAGGTAACTTAGTAGCTTTAGGTTTAGGTTCCTTTTCTAAGGATTGTCTAAATTGTTCAAGATACCTTTTTTGGATTTTAGGGTTATCTATATGCTGGATGACATCTAGAATCAAGGTTTGTTCTTTAGTAAGCATGTTGAGTTGCTTAGCCTCAATACTAACATTAGTATCAAAAGAAAAGGAGGAAGTGGTTGTTATTTTATATATCTGGGGATGTCCTATTCCTAGGAATTCATTAGAGTTGGTTTTAGACTCAGAGGTTTCTATAAGAAGGGCTGCTAGTTTGTTTAGGGTTTCTTCTTCTAAGTCTAATTCTTGGAGTATGTATGTATGTATGTATATATATATATATATATATATATATATATATATATATATATATATATATATATATATATATATATATATAAGAGTTATCTAAAATAAATAGAAAATGATACTGATTTAGAATTATAATTAAAGTGGAAAAGGAAGTCTAATCTTATTAAAACTGTTTTGGTAAGAGAAACCCTAGATATGATGTATATATAAACATCTCTTTCTCTAAAGTTTGCTAAGTGATATTCTCATTCTTCCTCTATTACTTCTTGTGAGAAAAATATATAGAGAGAAAATGTGTTATGAGATAATAAAAGATTCTAGTATACCTACTTTGCTTTGGATCATTTTATTCATGTGGATACCATAGAGGGCGTGATCTTTTGGTGACATTTTAATTCAATAAGAAGACATAAAAAGTTCAAGGTAGGGTGTCATCAAAGTGAACCCCTTCTCTTTCTTCCAAATATCTTGCCATTAGATAATCTTGGTGAGTGTTTAGAAACCTTATCAATAAATCTAAGTCAAATCATATGGATTCGGGTTATGGGTTTTGTGGTTAAAAGTTTTATTTTTCGCTGCATTATGTATCATGAGACCCAACACTCTCTTGTGGTTATCATGCCACTAAAGGTGCCTTTCAGTTTTAATGTCAACTGGAAAGTGAATTTAATTTCAACCAAATCCTTTTTTGGTCACTTTGACTTGTTTTCAATGAAAAGAATTAATGTTAAATGTTAGCACTCTGATAAAAAGAATTCCTTGTCGAATACTTCAGCTCCTAAATCTTATATAGCCAATGTTGCTTATGATCTTGTGATACCTCTATTTAGGATAGTTGTAATGTCTTCCACTATTAACTTTAAATCAGGTTCATTCCAAACTGTTAGAATTAATTCTAATATTTACTCCCAAAGGCTGGCTCTTTACTAGCATTAGCTTATTATATGGGTAATTCTAAATAAGGGAGATTTGCCCTAGTCTCTTATTAATCTTAAGGATAAACTCACTAAATTATGGTCTATTAAATCTAATTAGACGTTGATTTCTCTTGGAAGAGGTTTCTATCATGTTCTTTTACATTCAGCTAAGGATAAAGATCTTGTTTGGGGCTAAGGTTCTCAATTTATAAAGCCTGGAATGTTAAGGCTACAACAATGGACCCCAAGATTTGGTCCCTTCAAATAAAAATCTCAATTATTCATCTATGGACTAAATTTCATCGACTCCCTTAAGAGCTCTGGGATCTATAGCTTCTATGTGATATTGCTAGCAAAATAGGAACTCTTATAAGAATTGATCAAGCTACTCTTGACAGAGATTTTGGGCATTATGTGTGTATTTTGATTGAATTGGATCTAGCTTCCACATTACAATATTAATTATTTATTGACTGTCAGGGGATTATGTATGATATTGACATTGTTTATGAAAATCTTCCCATGTTTTGCATCTTATACCACACCATTAGTCATGATGTTCCATTATGTCCTTAGAAGTTAACTATGGAAAAACTAATGAATGATGTTTTCAAATAGTAATGAAAGCTATAAACTCATCAATCTAGGGGTCACTCACAATCTCATAAAATCTGGAAATTAAAGCTATAATTGGAAAGCTAGAATCATCTTGCTTAGGAAAATCAACATAATAATGCCAATCTTTAGGTTGATGATACTGTTGTCGCTAATGGTTTAGCATTACCTGCTCTAAAGGTTGACAAAGAAAATATACCATTAGCTACTTTAGATATTTCCAATCCACAGACTAATGTTGTCCCCTCTGCTGATTTAAATTCATTAGCATTAGTGATTCTTGATGAACAAGTGGATGATTTGGCTTCTCCTCAATGCAAAGGTAAAGAGGAATTATTTTTAAATGCTCTCATAGAACTGGAACTAATTAACAAACAACCTTGGGTAGATTCAATTGATCAGGAGGAAGGTTAGTAGCAAGTATCTCACTAAAAATAATCCAAAAAATAACTTCATAAGGCCTCTATGATAGGGAATAAGCTCATAACAAGGGCAACATCTTGCTCTTCCTAATGAAAGTGTTTTTCTAAAAATCAAAGGGGTTGGGAACTCTGCTACTAAAGCATGCTCTTTCATTTTTATTGTTCATAAACTAGATGTTATTTTTTTGGTAGAACCCAAAGTGGATTTCAATACCATTCCTCTTGCTTTTTGGCGATCCTTGAATATGTCCTGCGTGATGGATAATGGTCTTGCTCTTCCTTTGGTTTGGCTATTTGTTTCTAACTCCATTGGTGCTGGGAATGTGTCAGTTATCTCTTTTTTGAACTAGCAAATCATTGTGCCTTTCAATAGCTATGTTATTATTATTCTATCTTGTATATATGCTAATGGTTTATCAATTAGTAGACATCATCTTTGGTCTAAATTACAATACATTCATTCATTGTCTTCGTAAAATTAGTTTGTCATTGGTGACTATAATTCATGTTTTGGAGCTCATAAGAAAACCAAAAATCCTCCTTTAAGATTCTTTTGCTTGGAATTTTTAACTATTGTTTCTAACTATTATCTTACTTGTTTAGACTATAAGGGATCTTTTTATACCTAGAAAAATAATAGAAGAGATGTAGATTAGGTAGATATATACTTAGACAAAATTTTGTGTAGTGCTTCCTATTTTCAGCATTGGAATTTTATTGAATGCCATTGGGCTTCTAGATTTTAGCATTGGAATTTTATTGAATGCCATTCCTTAGCATGCTATCACTTAAATCACAACCCTTTACTTCTTTCATGTAGCCATTCTACTTCAACAGTTCACCATCCTTTTAAACTCCTCTCTATATGGACTTCGTATAGTAATTTTCTCTATGTAGTGGAGAGCTTTTGACATCTTTTCATGTGGTGGGTAATCCAATGTATATCCTTTCTAAAAAATTAAAAATGCTATGTTCTTGCCTCCATTGATGGAATGTTCATGTATTCAGGGATCTTCAAGTTTCTATCTCTTCGGTGAAGTAAGAGCTTTTGTGCATTTAGACCAATATTAAGCTCAATGGTTTTTTTTTGAAAATATTCATTATTATAAGATGAGTTGTCATGCTAATCTTTCTCAGTTGCTTTAGAATCAAGAAACCCTTTTAAAGGAGAAATGTAGAGTTCATTAGGTTAGGGAAGGTGACTAAAATTCTAAGTTCTATTATAATTTTTTGGCTTGCTGCTCTTCTCAGTCTGTTATTCATAGTTTAATAATTGATGAGAATCTAATTGAGGATGATTCTTTGATTAAAAACCATGTTTTTAATTTTATTCCTCTCTTTTCATTAGTGGCGGCATTAGAGATTTTTCAGTAATAAAGGAGGCCATTCCAAATTTAGTTATGGTGGTAGATAATTATATGCTTTGTGAAATTCCTTCTAATGCTGATATTCGTGCTATAGTTTTGAATATGGATCATTAGAGTGCTATAGGGCTGGAAGGATTTATAGGCTTATTTTTTTCTCGATATTGGCACATCGTTGGTCATGATGTTTATAAAGCTGTGCATAGCTTCTTTGTTAATGGTAAGCTTATGTCCAACTTTAATTCTAATATGATGGTACTTATTCCTAAAGTTAAGGAAGTAAACTCAATTGATAAATTTAGACCTATTGTTTTGGAGAATTTTGTATACAAAATTTTCTTAAAAATTTTGGTTGATAGATTGGCAAGGGTCACTTCCTCTATTATTGCTCCTTCCTAATTTAGTTTTACTCTTATAAGGCATATTGAGGAATGTATTATAGTTGCCTTAGAAAATTTTAATCTTTTAGATTATCACTTTTGAGAAGGTAGCATGGCCATGGAAATTAATATAAAGAAGGCATTTGATTCCATAGAGTGGGATTTTCTTTTAGAAGTGCTTTCTTGTTTTGGGTTCTCTTCTTTGTTTTGTTAATGGATTCTAGCTATTTTGCATTCAACTCGCCTCTCCATTTTTATTAATGGCACTCCAAAGGGTTTTTTTTTTCTTGTTCTCATGGGATTTACCAAGGAGATACATTATCCCCCCTTCTTTTTTGCTTGGTGGAGGAATTTTTAAACCAATCTATCACAAAGCTCATAGAGCAAGGTGATATCATCCATATGCATTCCAATAGTTAAGTTCAATGTCCCACTCATCTCCTATATGCCAATAATATTTTGATTTTTTGTAAAGCTTTAAAAGTCAATCTTCGGTAATAATGGCTTTGTTTGCTTCCTATGGGCTTTCATTAGGTTAATAAATGAATTGGGAGAAGTTAGATATTTTTTGGCAAATATGTTTCTTCTTTTTAGGTTGCTATGCTTAAATCTATTTCATGTACGAAGTTGGGATCTTTACCATTCAAATACTTAGGTGTCCCAATGTTTAAAAGGGCTCCAAAGAGAAAATGGCTTTAACTAATTGCTAATTCCATTATTACTAAGTTGGAGAAATGGAAAGGTACTACTCTCTCTATGGTGGGTAGGCTTTCTTTAATTAGTTCCATTCTTTATGGTTCTTTTATTCATACTTTCATGGTATATAAATGTCCAAGGTTACTTTTGAAATATTTGGAGTGTTGTTTAAAAAAATTTCTTTGGATTGGTGATTATCTTTCTTGTATGTTGATTATGGTTTGATGGGACATTTATTACTGTTTGGTGGATAAGGGAGGTTTAAATTTGAAGCGCTTACATCGTATGAATATTTCTTTGCTTAGTAAATTTTCTTGGAAGCTTATGAGCCATGATAGCTATCCCTTTCATTTTATATGTTCTCTATATCTTTATCATTCTAAAGTGGTTCAGAGTACTTATATTAGTTCTTCTATATGGTCTTCCATTCATAGTGCCTATTTTGATTTTTACAATCTTAATGGACAGTTAGTAGACATTCTTGTTTTAGTTTTTGGAATGATAACTAGCTTGACTACATCATTATGGATCACATAGGCATATCGTTTAGCACTAACTTATATTCTAATAACTCATGGAACATCCCTCATAGTTTTTGAGATGCTTTTCTAGATGATTATCAAGATATTGAGAATTTGATCTTCTCTCATTTGCTGATAAATAACTTAGTGTGTTTTCATTCTACAAATGGTGATCTTTCTTATAAAGCAGTGTATCTTCATTCTCTTGTTTAGGCTCCCAAGGTTGCCTGGGGTAAGGATTTGTGGTATCATTACTTGCCATCATCATGCTCCTTTTTCACTTGGCATCTATTACATCATAGCCTTCTAGTTGATGACCTATTATATGCCAAGGGTATCAATATTATGTCTTAATGCTGCTTGTGTGCCAATCACATAGAATCTATTCCTTATACTTTCTTATAGTGCTCATATGTTGTTACTCTTTAAAATGCATTAACAAGCATTTTTTAGGTGGTTCTTAATTTTTAGTCTGGTTTTATGCATTTCTTCTACGTTGTTTGGAAGATAAAATTTTTAATTGCTTGTGCTTTGGATGGCAAGTATCTTAGAGGCTATGCATTCTATTTGGTATGCCAGAAATAGAATCATTTTTCATGATAAGTACATGCCCATTCATTCTTTTATTTATAGAGTTTGCAAAATAATAACTAGTGCTTCTTTTTTCAAAGTTAGCTTCATGGCTAACACTTATTCATATCTATCTATTTTACATTGCTTGAGGATTTCTATAATCGCCCATCATCCTCCATCTATCTTTGCTATTTAATGGAGCTCTCCTCCTTCTAGCTGGTTGGAGATCAATACTAAAGGAGCTGCAAGGGATGCTCCTAGTATTGCTAGTGCTAGCAGTATCTTTAAATATCATATGGTCACTCGATTCTATCTTTTACTGCTCCCTTAGGTGTTAAATTCACCTTTGAAGCTGATCTTAGTGTTGTTATTATTATTGTCAACAAAGCTATAAAGCTTCATCCCCTATGTTTGTGGATTGAATGTGACAACTTCTATGTCATTAAACTTTTGCAAAGTAGAAATCCCAATGTTCCTTGGCATCTTTGCAAAGAGTGGCAAGCTTGTCTTAATAAGCTCAACTCCATGTAGGTCTACATTTCATATATTTTTAGAGAGGGTAATGTTGTGGTTGACAAGCTTTCTCTAAGCTAAATTAGATGGTCGAATAAACATCCTTCTAACTATAATGATTTGATTTTGAGAGAAATTTTAGGCAAAGAGAACTTTAGGTTCTCTTTTTAGCTTTAATTCCCACTTTGTGGCTGTATTTGATTGTATCTTTTTTATTTTTATTAATAAAGAGGACTAGATTGATTTATAAAGATGGTACTATAAAGGTGCCAACCTAGTTAGGATTTCTTAGTGCACTAACTGAAATAATTTCTAGTTCAATATTTTTATAAAAAAATAATAAATAAAAATGGAGTAAGAAATGTATAAAAGAGGTATTTTTAAAGAAAATAAATAAAATGAAATAAAAATAAAAATAAAAAATAGAAGAAACTAATAAATGAAGAAAATAGAGAGGAGATGAAGAAACTAAATAAATAAATAGAAAATTATTTATTCAAAATAAAAAAAATGCAATGAAAATGATGATTTTAATAAAATAATTAATTAAGTCCTCGGATTTTTACCCTTGATGCTTGCTTTGACAAAGTAGAGATTTGGTTTGGTTTTTAGTGCTAAAATCCTAAAAAAATAGAAAAAAAAATTTAAAAAAAAAGGTCCTCAAAAAATGAATAATGAATAATTTATATGAAATTAGGCCCACAGGAAGAATCCATGCGCATGGGTTATGATCCATACACATGTTTAAAAAAAACCATGCACATGGGTTATATGTACACACGTGGTTAATTAATCCACATTGAATGGATTAGCATCGGGAGCTTGGTCCACTGGTTCAGTTACTCATTTAGTGGTTTTGGGATTTGTTACTTTGAAAGCACACTTTGAATACCCTATTGAGAGGTTGTCCTCTTTTTAGTTGACATAAGACTTTTTTCATCAGACCATTTGGAGGATTATTGAAAATGAAGTGTTAACACCCGAAAATGTGAGTTTTCATATTATTAAATGCATTCTTATGCAAAAATAAGAGAAAGTATTGATTTTATGTCGAGATGAGAGGGGATGCAATTTTTATGTAAAAATGATTATTTCAAGGTGAAAATGTAAACTTAATGTGAAAAATTAGATTTTTCACATAAAAAGGCAAGCTTAATGTCCAAATACCATTTTTACATAAACAATGATACCTTGATATTAAAATGTATATTTTGTGTCAGAAATACAAGATTCGTATTAAAAATGTGATTTTTATGTTAAAAATACAAAATTTATGCAAAACAAATGAAATTTATGTTAAAATGCATATTTATGTCAAAATTTGATTTTGACAACATAAATGTGAAGAAAATGACAAATTTTTGTATTTTAATAGTGAGATATAGATTTTTGTATTTTAATAGTGAGATGCTACTCTTAGTGTCTAAATGTGACTTTTACAATAAAATATAGAAAAATGATAAATTTAGCATTTTTGAAAGTAAAATGAAGATTTTATGTGAAAAATTATGATTTTTCAAATTTTTCACATAAAATTTAGAATTGATGCAAAAATACAAATTCTAACATCAAAATGAAATTTTTATCATCAAAATGTATAAAAAATATATAGATTATAAAAAAAGATAGATTTAATATTTTTGAGAGTGAAATACGAAGACTTAACATAAAAATGATATTTTTGTTATTTTCACATTCTTGGAGCTAAAAAATTCAAAATGACTGATTAATATTAAGCAAATAAAGTAGTGATTATTTAAACAACATGCAAAACACCAATATCACCATACAAATCACAACAAGTTCATAATTTGTTAACAACAATAAAAATATAAAAGAGAATTTGGGGTAAAAGAAGAAGAAATACAAAAATACAGAATAATGAACGTGTAAAAATAATTAGTTGGTCCTCATATTTGGTTGAGCTTGTTTTGGTTGTTTAAGAGCTTTTGCTTTATGTAGAGATGAAGCTATCCTTATCAAGATGATGAAAATGACGTGTAGAATGCAAGTTCATATACCTTTGAAACGTACTTTGACATAGATGAGGCTAGGTTTGGTTTTAGCGGTCTAATATTCCTAAAAACAAAAAGAATAAAAAGTGGTTTAGAATGTTAAAATAAGAGTTAAACGTCTTCAATCTAGCAAAGTAACAATACATGTATGAACAACCCCATGCAAAATAAGAGGAGGACATTAGTATTTATAGACAATGAAAATAAGCATGTAGACATGCATAACATGCATGTCTATACAAATTTTTACATGTATTCATACAATATAAATGCGTGCACAATCTGGTGAGCCATTTTTTTACATGTATATGAAGAAACGATGCATAAAACATGTGTCAACACGCTGAGGAAAGCATGCTTAGCCTGCGCATGCTAAATTATTATTAGTTTCGAGGTGTTTTCAGGCCCGATTTTAAGGTTTTTTCAATATTGTTAAGGTTTTCAGGCTTCCAAATGCATTTTCAACATTCATTGTGATAAAATTGACTTTTATTTTTATGGAATTGAGTCTCGATCTTATGATACAAACACCAGTTTAATGAATTATACATCTTGAGTAATAATTATTCAAAATATGCAATTTATCATGTGGAGTGTACTAAGTCGGTACACATATGATGAGTTAGCACCATCAGCCTCCATCACGAGTCAGCACAGTGGTGATGAGTCAACACCACTCACCCTTATCAAGAGTCAGTACAGTGGTGATGAGATGAGATGCTCCTTTTCATGCATCTTTTGGTTTTCCTCAAAATAAGAGTTTTCATTCTTATATGCTTAGCATATCAACCCTAATAAGCAATAGTTGCATTTTACATGTCTTATGCTTGTTATACTTACATGGAGTGATCATGGACTTAGTTCACATCCTTGGTTTTGTAATAATAATTAATTTTATTATTTCATATGAAATTAAATATTAATTATATAGAATTGGGATGTAATATTAAACTTGGTATGCCAATGATTAAATATAATAAACAAGGGTTATGGTTTAGAGCTTAAAGAGTTCAAGTTGGAGATCCTTGGAGATAGAGACAAAGCCTAAGGTGATGAGGCCCATAATCATAAGGCCCATGGTGGCAAAGCCCATGATCACAAAGCCTATGAAGTCTAGGCCCATAATATATTCTAAAAGTTGGAGTAAGATTAAGAAAGGCCCATGATCACTTCGTATTTGTTCATCCATCATGCATGTTCTATGTATATATCTAATATATATGTTATAACATGTTATGTGCATATGTAATGATGTCATGCTATATATGTATGTGATATATATATATATAAATTGGCTAATATGTATAGTGAGACCTTAATTAGAGACTTACAAATCTTCCAAACTAAATTTAGGTCTAGGCTCTCCATTAGAGCAATAACTTACATGGTTTTAGGATTGTGTGCATCAACTATGGATACATAGGGGTGTATATAAAGGCCTAAGAGATTCATGTAGTGTTATTGTGAAGCATGAGATGTTATGGGTGTATAGATACACTATAGCCAAGAACGATAAATAGGAGTACCTAAGGTTTATAGTGTTCAAATGTATACATTACATGTGGACCTAACTAATGCTAAGGGCCAAGAATGGTAATGAGTACCTGAGGTCCGTAACATTAAGAACCAGATTGATGGAACCTCATATAAGATGTGATGGCAAGAGTTGCCACTTAATAAGAGCTAATATTCCAAGATTAGTAATGTGTAGTTAAGGGATATTAGTGACTCATTAAGAACACCATCACCCATTAGAAATCCATCTAACAAGTTGTTTTCGTTTCCTACTTTGGAAGTATAGGATTCGCTAAGTTAGTTGGAGGCCATTACGATTAAAGACCAAATCTAATGGTAAAATAATAATTATATATAACAAATCAATCTTATTACCTTTGCAAAAACTTGATAATATAAGATTAACAAACCCACTTTCAATCATACTCAAACAACATAAACTCACGGGCCCTAATTTCATTAATTAGCTAAGAAACTTAAAAGTTATTTTAGTTTCTAAAAAGATACTTTATGTATTAGAACAAAGTCCACCCGGACTGCTTCCTGAAAATGATTCACAAGAAGAACCTAACACATTATAAAAATTGAAAGAATAAGATTTACAAGCATGTTGCATAATGTGGGCTTCTATGAATACCGAAATCCATTGGTAACATGAGAAGTACACAAGTGCAAAATAGATCCTACTCCACCTTTAAGAGTTATTTTATGAACATAGTAGGATCGTTAGATATGAGATATCAAAGCGACTCTTTCATGATGAGATAAAGGAAGGTAAGGATATAAAAGCCCATGTAAACTTAAGGATTAAAGCAATAAAGGAACTAAAAAGTCTAGATTTCTCTATGGACTTCCATCTCTAAATAGATTTGATCCTTCAATCCCTTCCTAAATATTTTGGGAAAACCATTACAAATTTCCATATGAATAAAGTAGAGTGTACCCTTACAGAGATTATGAACATACTTGTGATAGCCTGAAAAGCTATCCAATGGAATAAAGACACATAAGTTGCACTTATTGCTTCTTCTAATAGGACTAGGAAGAAAGGCAATAAGAAGAAAAAAGGCAAGATAAGTGTTGTCAAGCCCATGGGTGGAATAGCCAAGAATAAGGGCAAGGAAAAGTAAAGTATTTCTATTACTAAGGTGAAGGACATTAGAAGAGGAATTATCCTAAGTTCTTTAAATTATTCAAGACAAAGGGAAAGGGCAAGCAAGGAGAAGGTGAAACTTTCTCTGACTTATTTTCTTCTAATTTTTCTAAGAGCTCATCTAATGCATGGGTATTGGATACTAGTGCCAGTTATCATATTTATTCATCCCTACGGGATCTAGTAAATGAGAGAAGGTTGAGGCCTAATGAAGTGACCTTAAAGCTTGGGAATGGAGCAAGTGTTGCAGCCAAAGCTATAGGATCCACTTCTATTGATCTATATAACCATATTTTATTATTAGATGATGTATTATATGTACCTAATGCCTATAAGAACATTGTCTCTATTTCTAGTATGACTAGAAAGGGTTATAGATTTCATTTCAAAGCAGACATTTGTAATATTTATTTTGGAAGTGAAATGGTAGGCATGGGTTTTTTAATACAAGTTTATATTATGTTGATAATATCTCCAATAACAATGAGCCTTATATTAATATGATCAATGCAACTGCAATGCTAATTGAAAATACCTCTAACTCCAAATGTTTATAACACTTAAGATTATGTCATATTACGGAGGATAGGATTAATAAGTTGGAAAAGATGGAAATATTAAATAATCTTAAGTCTACATCCAATTCAACTTATGAGGCTTGTCTTTAAAGCAAGATTACTATATCACCATTTGTTGGACAAATGGTAAAAGCTAAAGATATATTGGAAATCATACATAGTGATGATTATGGACCATTTAGAGAAATGGCTAGAGGTGGTTTCTACTATTTTATAACCTTTATAAATGATCTATTAAGGTATAAGCATTTGTTTCTTATGAAGAAGAAAAACAAATCCTTTGAAAACTTTAAGGAATTCAAAACATAAGTAGAAAACCAAATTAGGAAAAGTATTAAAACTCTAAGATTAGATTGAGGAGGTGAATACTTGAGTGCCTAGTTTATTGAATTCCTAAAGGAACATGGCATTGCATTATAACTCATACTGCTAGGAATACCATAATTAAATAGTGTGTCCGAGAGGGAAAATCATATTTTATTGGATATGGTACATTTTATTATGAGCTATATTAATCTTCATATTTCACTTTAGGGTTATATACTCTAAATGGCCTCCTATATCCTTAATCATGTTCCATCTAAATCCATTTCTACTACACTGTATGAGATATGGCATGGTAGAAAACCAAGTCTTAAATATGTTAAGATTTAGGGATGTCTGGCTTTTATTAAAAGGATAAAATTGGACAAGTTAGATGTGAAATCAATTAAAGGAAGGAAGGTTTATTGGATATCCTAAAGATAGTTTAGGATATTACTTTTATCTTCCTATTGAACAAGTTGTTGTTATAAGCAGAGATGTTATTTTCCTTGTAAAAGAGTTTCTTAAGGAAGGTGGAAAAGGAAGGAAGATAATGTTAGATGAGGAGTCATCTAAATAAGCCCAACAAATTGATCAAATGGATATTAATCAACCTAAGGAGCCTACTCCAATTGAGAATATTATCATACCAACTCCTAAATGGTCTAGTAGGGTATATAGTCCTCTTGAGAGATATAGTTTTCTTCATGATCTGCAAGAGTTACATGTTCATGAAGAAAGCACTCATGTTAATGATCCTACTACATATAAAGAAGCTTTATATGATAAAGATTCTTCTTAAGACTATGAGAACTGAAATGGATTCCATGTATGCAAACCAAGTCTGGACACTTATTAATCCTCTTGAGGGTATTATACCCATTAGCTGCAAATGGATCTTCAAGAGAAAGCTTGGTGTAGATGGAAAGGTAAAGACCTTAAGAGGGCATCTTGCTTGTAGTGAAAGGGTTTTGCCAAAGGCAAGGGGTTGACCATGAGGAGACTTTCTCACGAGTAGCCATACTTAAGTCTATTCGGATTCTTCTAGCTATAACTACACAACATGAATATAAGGTTTGGCAAATAGATGTCAAGACTGCTTTCCTTAATGGTTATATTGAGGAAAACGTATTCATGGAGCAACCCAAAGGTTTTCAATCTAAGGATAGCTCAAAAGTGTGCAAGCTTAATTAATTTATCTATGGTCTAAAACAAGCTTTAAGTTGTTAGAATCATCATTTTGATGAGGATATTTGTTCTTATGGTTTCATTAAGAATGAAGATGAGCCATATGTTTGTAAGAAGGTTAGTGGGAGCCAACTTACTTTTCCTAGTCATGTATGTATATGACATTCTATTAATTGGAAATGATATTGGTATGATGACTTCTGTGAAAGTATGGCTATCTAAAGCCTTCTTAATAAAAGACTTAGGAGAAGCAACCTATATTCTTAGAATTCGAGTCTATAGAGATAGATCGAAGAGAATGATAGATTTATCCCAAAGTTTTTACTTTGGAAAGGTGTTGAAGAAGTTCAACATGTTTGATTCCAAGAAAGGATTGTTACTATTTAGGCAAGGTATATATTTATGCAAGGGTATGTCACTTAAAACACCTAAGGAAATGGAGTAAATGGCCAAAGTTCCATGCCTCAACTATAGGAAGCTTAATGTATGCTATGTTGTGTATCAGGCTTGATATTGCCTATGCTATTAGTATGACTAACAGGTTTCAATCTAATCCAGGCATAGAACACTGGATAGCTGTTAAGAAAATTTTTAAGTACTTGAGAAGGACTAAATATATAGTCTTAACATATAGAGGAGGTGATATACAAATAAAGGGTTTCATAGATTTTTATTTTCAATCATATATGATTGATAAAAAGTCTATCTCTGGGTTTATTTTCATTTATGACAGAGGAGTAGTGAGATGGAAGAGTTCCAAGCAAAGTATCACTGTTGATTCTAATATAGAGGTTAAGTATATAGCCATATCGAATGTTGTTAAAGAAGCTATTTGGATTAAGAAGTTCATTACTAAACTAGGAGTTCTTCCTTCCATTGAGTCACTAATTCCTCTATATTGTGACAATAATGGAGTCATTGCTTTAGGAAAGGAACTGAGATCTCAATAAAAATCCAAACATATAGAAAGGCACTATCATATTATCAGAGAACTTATTGGAAAGGGCGATGTGCTCTTGCAAAAGGTAGCTTCAGCTGATAATGTTATTAATCCACTTACTAAAGCATTAACACAACTACAACTTGATCAACATATTGAGAAGATGGGTCTAAAATACTTTAATGATTGACTCTAGTGCAAGCAGGAGATTGTTAACATAAATGGTATGCCGTAAAGGCCAATCACATATTTTGACATTGTAAATTATCCTTAATGATAATAAAATATTCATTTAAATAAAGTGTTTATTTATTTGAGTATTTATCCATTAGCATAATGTTAAATAAATTTATTATCAAAAGTTGATAATATGAGTGACAAATTTATTTAGTACATATTCTATAAAATTATTCATAGTCGATAAATTAATATTTGGGTTGACTATTACCTCTGTCTATTTTCCTTAATTAGTATATGATACTAATAGTAGGAGGTAGTGAGTCTTAAGCTAGTTAATATAAGATATCATAATAGACATGTGCATACTCATGTGATGGGTGGATTGAACATAACGTTAGATTTGTGATTACATGGATATTCACTTATAGTCAATAATCACAATCTAGGTCATAATGCGTATATAGTCCTTTGACCTAAGGCAACATGGTCATCCACATTTAAGTGGTTAGGGTTTGTTATCACTTATATACTTATGTTTATTACATATGGGTATATGGCGTTTGGTGGCTCTAGTTGGTTAAATGTAGGGATGAGTGTTCAACCAAAATGAGATTCATTGCCTAAAGTGAACCATGATAAAATCCTATGTTATCTAAGTTTATTCATGAAGAATAAGTTCTTGGCCAGGAAAAACATAATAGTCTAAAATAGTTTCAGTGCTAGAAAGGTGTTTCTAGTATTTATTATGTTTTATCAAGAATAGAACTTAAGATGATGTCATATGATAAAGATATTAGAGTTTGACTGAACCATGACTCTTGGCTATATTGGGATCTTCTAATGAAGGGATTTTAGTGCACGGTAATTATGACTAAAGGGTTCATGAGAATCAATGCATGCATTCATTTCTAGTTAGGTAGTTGTGATATTGATGTTAAGGGTCACTCACAACTTATGGGAACTTAATGTGTATAATTAGGCTTTTTACATTTAGACTTGAAAGAGTTTTAAATAGTATCAAGTATTGATATTATCTTCTCATTGCCAATTAGATATAAACCTAGTAAGTCACACCAAAAAGAGCTTTACCAAATCACCATTAACATTAATCTAATTACTGATTAAAGAGTTTAACTAATTAATTAAGATTAATATAATTGGATTTATGCTTTAAGCAATGATTCTAGTATATCATGAAATCTAATTCAATTAAGGGTTTAATTATCAATTAATACTTAATTAATATGAGATATTATTGAAGTATTAAATTAATAATAAATTTTGTTTCTAATTGGACTGGGATTAATGGCCCAAGTTGTATTGGCCTAGTCCCAAAAGAGTTTTAGACTAATGATTAGTCCAAGATGTAGTTTAAAGCCTATAAACCTAATCTAAGCCCATTTGGTTTTATAAATTGGGCTTGAGCCAAGTGTTGGCCCAATGACTAGGTGCAGGTCCATAAGATAATATAAGCCAAAGTGTTAGCCCAATAACCAAGCCCAAGCCCAAGCTATAAAAATAAAGTGATAAGGATTAAAGCTTGGGTTATTAGGCCTGTCATATTAGGCATACATCATTTTATGTGTGTATAAATTTAACTTAGGCAAAAGAAGAGATTAAGTTATATAATTGAGTGTAGAGAATGAATGTAGACAAATACATGGGATGTATTCTCTACATTCAATACATGTTATACACTTATCATAATGAGTTGTCCACATGTGATGTAAGACAAGATCATATTAGGTTTTGCTTTCTCTTCAATATAAATACATATCTTAGGAAATGTTTTTAAGGTTAGAGAATTAAGAGTATGTGTAGAGACATTTAACAAAAGTATAGAAACAACATGTACTAAATATAAACCCTAAGTATTCTTACAAGGAATTAAATTAATACAAGTTTATGATGGTCTATTAAGAGGGCATCTTACATCTAACCAAATCCAAGCAAGAAGGTGATTGGTGAAGCTTTGGTGTTTCAAACTAGAGGCCTAACACTTGGGAGGTGAACCATTTGATTCAAGAGTTGAACTAAAGAATCCAAAGCTTGTAGAATACTTGTGGTTTATATCAAACTTAGGAGTTTGTAAGTATTTATAAACTTAAAGGTGATTAGTAGTTCATGTTTGTATGTGTTGATTGTTATTTAGCTATATGTAAAATGCAAATCAGATATATGGGAATGGAAATTTTCATGTGATGAAGGGTTGTGCAAGTGAAATTCTTGAAATTTCACCCTATCCAAGGCATGTGTACACCACACTTACATATTGTACAACCATTTCCTTTATATTCAATCCTTAAGGGAATAATGCAAAATGCAAGATGTATAATGCAATCTCAAGATTCATTCAAAATGAACACGATCATGATAATGATGCAATTATGGATTCATGCAAAGATGTGATTTGTGATTCACATAAGATGATGATGTAATTCAAGATGCATGCAATTTTTGAGATTTAAGTAAAATTATGATTCAAGCAAGATGACACAAGCATGTGATAGTGAAATGCAAATGTAACACACATATGATATAGAAGCATGCACATGAAATACAAATGTAATTAAAACCCACTTCGACGTCGTACTTAACACTTACTTCAGTGTTAAGGTTGCTAACATCCTCTTCGATGCTAGGAAAAGATGCCATTATAACTTATTTAGGTGTTAGGCAAAGAATCAATACTATTATAACCTATTTAGGTGTCAAGTAGAATGATGATGCTACTATAACCTATTTAGGTGTCAAGTGAAAAGAGAATGATGTTATAACCTATTTAAGTGTCAAGCAGAATGATGATACTACTGTAACCTATTTAGGAGTCAAGTAGAATGATGATGCTACTATAACCTATTTAGGTGTCAGGTGAAAAGATAATGCTACTATAACTTATTTAGGTGTCAAATAGAATAATGATGCTACTATAACCTATTTAGGTATCAAGTGAAAAGATCATGCTATTATAACCTATTTAGGTGTCAAGCATAATGATGATACTAATCATAGGTGTTATTTATTGTGATTACAATAATGATGCAATGATGTTATAATTTTACCTACTTAAGTGCTTAGTGATGTTATGATGATTTTTGTTTTCCAAAAATAATAAGCTCATGCTCGTTTGGGTAGTGTGATTTTGTATATGCTTTATGAATTTCATAAAGTACGTGTGAACACATGTCTTAAGCTATGTGCATATGAATCCCTGTGTGCATTTTCAAGAGTGTAGATTTTTTAGTACATGTGTATACACTTTGGGGTGTGTTTGTGTGTGTATTAAAGCACATATATATGAGTAAATGAGTGCGCATGTATATGCACTAGCTAAATGGCTATGTGCCTTGGAGTGTCTATGCAAGCACTTAGTGCATGCCCACGTGCTCTAGAGATGCGCAACTTTTAAGCATGTGTGGGGCATTTTTGGGTCCTCACCATGGTTTTTCAACTCTTTGAGTGTTTATCTTACTTTTAGCTTACTATTTCTTGACTTTCAATTGTTATTTCTACATCTTACTTCTAGTTGTTATTTCTACATCTTATTCTTGTCTGCTCTCTTTTTTTATTTTTCTCTTTCTTTCTTACGTGATGGCCTCTCCTTCTTTATTTTTTGATTTTGACCCTCTTGATTTTGAGAACATTCATATTAATCTTTATAAGATTAATGTAGACACTGACACTTCCATTTAGGAAGTTCATCTGGTTAGTGCTCATTCTCAGAGTAAGAGACGACGTGGGTAAGGCTCTCTTTGGGAGATGTGATCCCTATTATTCTCCATCTAGAGACTCATGCTTGGACTGTTCACCATTTTTAGGTTTTTTCTGCTTTTATTTTGCTTTTGGAATTTTTTGCTCTTGCATTTGATTTATTTATATCTATTGGATAATGTTTATTTTGCAGCTTAATGGATAGTTTCACCCTTGAACTTTACATGATTAATCTCTGACACTCTTTAACTTTTATTATTTTCTATTCAACTTTTAAACTTTTATTTTGAACTTTTTTCACCTTTCAATTTATACATTTTTTATTCTATTTAAGATATACAATATCAAAATGGATAAAAATTTAATTTTATCTGATTCTAAACACATAAAATACTAAAATTAGCTTTAAAACAATATGAATATAATGAAAAATTAATATTAAAAATTTAGAAAAATGTTATTTTTAATGGCATTCTCTCTTCTATTAAACATTATTTTAGTTTATATAAGTTTCTCTTGTATCCATAATAACATTTATCTATAAAATACTTTAACTTTGTATATTATAAGGGTTCGATAGGTTCAAAATAAAAGTTTAAAAACCAAATAGAACATAATAAAAGTTGAAAAGTGCTAGAAGTTAATTAGGTAAAGTTCATGAGTGAAACTATACATTTGGCTACTATTGATTTGTCATTTATTGTTGCTATTAATCTGTTGCTTGTTATTATTGATGTTATTTTCATTATTGATGATGTTGTCTTTATTATTAATGTGACAATTATTCTAAACTATTGATGTTATTTATCTTTCTCATTGTTAATTTTTTTACTAAGCCTTTTGGTTTTTCTATTTGTTAACTTGTGTTAATGAATGTTATTTCTAGTGTCATTCATGTTGTTGTTATCATTATCATTTTATTCTTGCAAAAAATGAAGTCAGATTAATTAGTAATTGTCAATCAACTTATGTGAATTTATTTTTTGTCTGTTGGATGTAGTCTCATAGAGCTAGTTTTGTGTTTTCCAGCAGCATTAACAGGGTTAGCCAATTTTATGAGGGTCTTTTGATTTGCATGAAGCGCATGGTAGTAGGGAAGGGCTTTAATGGGATCATTTTCACCCTTTCTCATGACTCTTATATGTCGAGTCAAGCCACAATGTTTATGCTTGTTGAGTGGTGGATGGACACTACCCACACCTTCCATTTACCTTTTAAAGAGATATTTATCACTTTATTGGATTTTGTTGCCATTGTGGCTGAGTTTTTTTAGAGATCTTGTTCCTTACAGTGATACTCTATATACCTCTACTACTATTAGAGACAGATGGACTCAAAGAGCTATTTATGTCACTGTCACTTTAAAGGATGGTTGTTCCTTATTTGCTTGATACATCAAGTTTGTTCTTAGTGTTAGGATGAAGTATGATGTTGAAGAGGTTACTTTGGAGCAGTTAGCTCGATGATTTTTATTCTACCTTCTGAGTGTTATCATTTCCCAAACCCCTTAAGTATTGGTCCTTTATAGTTGTTGCCTACATTAAGGGACTTAGACACTTAGACATAAAATTTCTTCAAGTGATTAACATTGACAAGTTCTGAAAATTCACTCCCTTCAAAATCCATCGACTTCACTACTCCTCTTAATAAGATAGACTTGACTGGATATAGGCCTTCCTAGTTTATTCTAAACTTTCCTATTAGATCTAAAAAATTCTATCTAGCTTGCTTTAGTACCCAGTCATTAACTTTAACACTCATATGTTTAACTTTCTTATTAAAAGACCTTGCTAATTGATCTAGATATAGTTACATATTATACAATGCTTTGAGTCTTTTATTATCTAAGAGAGTGAGACTATCATGCCTTTACTTAGCCCATTGTGTTTCTAGTAGCTCTTATTTAATTGTTATATAGAGAGATTTCATTTTTACTTCCACTAGGAGCACTGCCTTGGAACTGTACATAAGTGAGAAAGGAGTGGTGCCCGTTGAAGTCTTGACTTTTTTTGGTATCCCCATAAGGCATATGGTAGTCTATTAGCCCAATCTTGATGAGTCTAAGTCATTTTTGCTAAGATTTTCTTGATGCTCTTGTTTATAGCTTCAACAGCCCTATTAACTTATAGTCTATATGTTAATGACTTATAATTTTCCACCTTATAACTCTTTAGTAATTCTTTAACTTCCTTTTGGAATTAAATACCATTGTCTAAAACTATATGATGAGGAATCTCATACTGATAGAATAAATTTTTCTTAATAAACTTAGCCACTTTCCTTGCCTCTAATTTTTCATATGATTCTACTTCAACCCATTTTATGAAGTAGTCAACTGCTACTAGGATGAATCTGTGTCCATTTGAGGCTATTAGGTGAATTTTCCCAATTATGTCTAACCTATATATTGAGAATGGCCAAGGTAAGGAGATTGTATGTAATTCTAATAGAGAGAGAAGACTAACATCACCGTGAATTTGACACTTGTGGCATTTTCTTATGAACTTTATGCAATCTTCCATCATTGTCAGCCAAAAGATCCCTTGTCTTATTATTTTCTTAGCCACTATTACCTTATTCATATGTGGACCACAGATACCCTTGTGTACTTCTTCCATTAGTTTTATAGCTTCAACTTCATCTAAACATTGGAGTTATATCTCGTTAGAAGTTTTTATGTCTAATACACTTTGGTGTATGAATTTTAAAGCTAATTTTCAAATGAGTATTTTATCTTTTTTACTGGAATTTTCAGGTAGGCTCATTCTGTTAAGTATTTTTTAATGTCATAAATCTAGGGCTTTTCATCTACCATTACTTCTAACACTCTAATATACTTGTGATGAGGCTTTTTTGATTTGGATAAGATCAAAGGTTTCATTGGCATGTTAGTCAGACCTTTCCACACTAATGTTAAGGGAGCCAGTGCTTTTTCCATTTGATTATAACTTGTAGATAGGTGAATGAATTTGCATCTTTAAAAAGACTAAGCTAGCTAATAGAGATTATTTAGACATGATCTTAAGAGTTGTTCTTTTAATTCCCATTTTTGGTTGTTTGAATGATCACTAACATGGAGTCTCTAAGTATCTTAATCTCTGTTAACCCCTAAAGCTATTAGAGCTTTCCATTCTGACTACACATGCTTCATATTTGGCTTCATTTTTTGTAACTCTAAATGTTAGCTTCTTAGTAATTGGCACCACTTCACCTTCAAGTGTCAAGAATATGACTCTACCTCTTGCACTAAATTGATTAACTACTCCATCGAAATACATATGCCATCCATGCACCTGAGTAATTGAACTTTCATCATTTGGAAAGTCTAGTTGGACTTCTTCTGATTATAAGATCACATTCAAATCTAATAATTCAGCATCTGCTCTTACTTTTATTATTTTCTTAGTCAAGTATTACACATTAAATTCTGTTAGCATAATGAGCCTCTTGGCCAATTTTCCCATTAATGAAGGTGCTTTATAAAGGTTTTTCATTAGGTTCATTTTAGATACAGATCTTGTAAGAATAAAAATAATTCTTGAGCTTTTTCATTGGCCAAACCATTACTAGGCATATTTAGTCAATATGGCTATATTTCTCCTCCTAAGGCAACATTTTCTTTCTTAAATAGTAAATTGCATGCTCTATCTTTGCTTCCTCTTCTTAGGCTAACATGGCACCAATTTCATTCCCTTTAATGAATTCGTACAAAGTTAATGGTATCTTGATTTTAGTGGTTTTTATACTTGTAGGTTAACTAAGTAGTCTTTGATCTTATTAAAGACTAGTTAGTACTATTCATTCCATCTGATTGGCTGATCTTTTCTAAGTAGCTTAAAGATTGGTTCACATAATGCTTTTAACTTGGCAATGAATCTGTAGATGAATTAGAGTTTACCCAAGAAACCTTTGATATTTTTTTTTGTTCTCGGTATTGGCATCTCATAAATTGAATTTTCTTTATTCGGATCCACTTTGATTCTGTTTTGACTAATAACATACCCTAGCATTTTATCAAAAGTAACACCATATGCACTTCTTTGTATTGAGCCTCGGACTATACTTTTTAACCCTTTTTAGGAGTTTCTCAAGTTTTACAGGATGTCATTCCCTTATTTCTTACTTCACAATTATTTTATCTACATATACTTCCACTTTTTTAAGTATCATATCATGGAATATAGTTGTCGCCATTCTATAACAGGATGCAACTGTATTTTTTAGACTAAACACATTACCCTGTAGCAGTAAGTACCCTATTATTTTATGAAATCTATCTTCATTTATCGATAATTTCCATTAGAATCTAATTATACATGAAGAATATATCTATGAAAGAATACATTGCACAAGTGGCAACATTATCAATTAATACGATATAAGGTAGAGGGAAGTCATCCTTAAGGCATGCTTTGTTCAGATCTCAGTAATCAACACAAATTCTTACTCTACCATCTTTCTTCAACACTGACATGACATTTGCTAACCATTCAAGATAGTCCACTACCATTTGGAACTTTGCCTTAATCTATTTTGCTATGTCTTCTTTTACTAGTTGGGCCCACTCTAGTCTTAACCTTCTCAATTTCTATTTTACTGGTTGCACCCTTCTTTAGTGGGAATGCAATGTTGAGTAATACCTCTGTCAATGCCCGACATGTTTTTATATGTCAAAGCAAATAGTTTTAAAATATTTTAATTATATTTTTTCAATTTCTCTCCTTTCCTCATGGTTAACATCTTTTAAGATATGCAAAATGTGTAGTTTATTTTTTATGCCAATATTAAATAGTTCAAAGCATATGGAATGAATATCAAATATGCTCATGTGTTAATCAATGCAATGCACACTATTATCAGAAAAGACAATAACAAAGTAAGCAAAATCTTATGTCATTGCATTAACTTTAGAGTTCAGTACATCATTAATCTTAAATAAAAAAAAAGTGCAAAGATCATTTTCAATAGTGGTGACTTCAAATAGGATTTCGTCAATTCTTAACTCGAGGATAATAGTAATCTTAGTGCAGCTTAGAGTATCAGTCTTGAATTCTAACCCTAATTCTTCATCATGCATTAATATCAGCTTCGATGATCATATATGGTAGTGGAGGGTGTTTCCCCCTTGTAAAGTTAACAACATCACTAAATATTTTAAACCCAAACTTATTAACTCCAAGTTTCAAACAAGTATTGCATTTTCTTTATCATTGTTATAATCTTAGGGTCTACCCAATCCTCATGAATTATAAAAACCTAAAAGCCTAGTAGAACCACATTTAAGTAAGCAATAATGTTTTTGGCCTTAACTAGAATAGTGACAACCTTGCCATTAAGTGAAAATGTGATCTTTTAGTGCATTGTTAATGGTATGCCCCCTAGTGGGTGGAACTATGGGCTTCCCATCAATAACGCAAAGGTTAGGGTATGTCTAGGATGGTGAATTCTATTACTGATTTCATTTCTCCTACAGTGATAATTGCTTTAAAATTCCTAATATTTCTTAGAGTAATAACATGCTCAAATAATCACATTGGATTCCTCTAAGTTTTTTACATTCATCCTAAAGTTATGCATTAACCTTAAAAGGCAGACATTGATGGTAGACCCATCATCCACCATGACATATAAAGTTCTCTTTGACTTGACAATTGCTTGTATGAACAAAGGGCAATTATGAACCCTCCCCTCGAGGGGAAGATCCTTATTAGAAAAGTGATGGCATTGGAAGGAGCTTTCATTAAAGAAGTTGTCATCTCATAAGGTGATGCATTAATAGCTATTTTGGCATTATAAAGCTCTTTGACTGTCACATCTCAGTGTTTCTTAGAGGCAATGAGCAAGTCCTATATATTAGCTTGTGCTTGAGTATTTTTAAGCTATTTAAGGACTATATCATCTTCCTCCCTAATCAAAATCAAATCTCTCTTTTTACACTTATTTCCTCTTAGATAGTTCTCTTTCCTTCTCAAAAGGTTGGTAAATTCTCCCACTACGAGTCATATGGTTGATTAAAAATGGTATCTTCTTAATTTCTTGTTCATTATCACTTGAATTTATTTTCTTTTGACCTATGACTGATGTATTGTTGCTCTTGTCCTAAATAATAATTTCATATTCTTCATGTGTTTGACCCTTTCATTTTTCTTAGCTTCTACATTAGAGTTATACCATACATGAATTCCAAAACTTAAAGACCTTAAGGTTGAACACTCTTACTATTTTGTCTTCTTTATTAAATTCCTCTCCCCATCCTATGGGCACGATGTCTTCCTTGCAAATGTAAGTAAATAGTGGTGCACTGTATTTTACTTTGTATTCAGACTTTCCAGATGATTGACTTAATAAATCCTATACTTTGGATTCGTACTATAAAAGTTTAAGACTTTCATCAAAATCAATCTCGAATAAAGGGGGACAATTAATTACTTCACCATTCATTGGAAAGGCTACATCCCTTTCTTTCCTTTCCATCATCAAGTGAGGAGCAAATAGTCAGGGAATTGAGATGTACTTATAAGTGGAAAGGACTCATTCATCCTCATTAGTAGGGGTGTAAACAAGCCAAGCTGATCACACAATAAAAGCTCAATTAAGCTCTATATTAATCTTATTTAATAAATGAGCTAAGGTCAAGATGTATAAAGTTGGGCTCATGAAGCTCTTGAACAAGCTTGAATAAAAGCTTGTGAGCCAAGTTGTAATTTTAATCTTTAGTAATTTGATTTTAGATATATAATATATAAATTTTTTTATAAAAAATATTTCAAAAAATATATTATTACAATAGTGTTATAATTTTTATTAAATACATTGCAATTTATTTAATATATTGTAATTTATTTAATAAATAAGTTTTAAATTTTTATTGTATAATTTTAATTTATAGTTTGCATTTTTTTAAATTTCTTTAGGCTTGTTTAGACTCATTTAAGCTTGTGAATAGCTCATGACACTAAATGGGATAGTAAGCTTGACTCAATTATAAACAAAACAAGCCCGAGCTAGCCAAAGCTCGGCTTAGCTTGATTAATTCCTAGTCACTATTGTCATTATAGTTATAATCATGCTAAAAAAATCTAGCTTTCATTATCATCAGGAGTTCTTTCTCTTCCTTGGATTCCTTTTCCTTTTGGAACCTTTGGATTATTTAGATTGATTATTCAATAAAGGCTTCAGGTAGGCTAAATGAGGTTATGTTAATTAAGGGTAAAGGCATGGCTTGATAATTAGGGAGTAAGTTGGCTTTGACATTAGGTCATTTTTTAGGATCATCAATGTTTTGAAAGTCAATAAGGTCTTGGACAGTATACAAGTGTTAGTATTATGGCCAAACATTTAGTGGAAATGGCAGTAAAGTTTTAGGTTTATTTAAGGAAGTAATGCATTTGGTAGTAGCCTAAGTTCACCAAGTTGTATAAGTTTTTCTATAAGAGTCTTTGGAACACTTAGGAAAATGGCAGGTTAAAGTTTAAGGATTTTCTAAGTGGTTTGTTGATAACACTGACAAAATGTGGGCTATAGGCATTAGGTTAGACTCTGTTGTCTTTGGTTGTATGGCTATAAGTGTTTTTGCCTTAGGAATTAGTTTAAGTGTTTCTTTAGAAGGTTTTTCTTGGTTGTTGGGATTCTTCATCTTTAATCCTGATCCTAACTTGATAAAGGGCTTGGAAGTCAACATAAGGAGCAAACAACATTTATTTTCAAAGATGAGGCAATGCATCCTTGATCACCAACTTTATTTATTCATCCTCAAGTGTGCAGTTTCTCATTCTAACTACCTTGGCGTACCACCTTGCAATGTAATTGGAGAATGATTCGCCAGGCTTCTGCTTAGTGCCTTCTAAGTCTCTTTGAGTTATATTGAGTTGGGTGTTGTACTTATATTGCTTGATGAATTTTTGAGTCAGTAGTAGCCAATCGCTTTGAATCTCATCTTCAAGATCAAAGAATCAAGTTCTTGGTCCCTCTTTTACTGATGTGAAAAAGAACCAAACAATTTATGATTTATTGAGGTTAATTTTAGCCATGAAGGTGGCATATTCCCTCAAGTGGACTCTTGGATCCCCACTACCATCAAACTTCATGAATTTTAGTAATTTCAAGTTACAAGGAAGCAATTCATCATTGAATAGAGCTAAATTAGTACTACTTTTAAACCAATATAACCCTTTATTTTTGAATGCAAACTCTAGCTGAGCCATTCTATTGGCCAATAGCTTGACCTCTTTTTAATTCAGACTTGGTTAGATCAACTATTTTGACAGCTCATAGTTATGGTGCATTTGTGAAAGCATGGTAATATTCATCATGGATAACTTTTCCCTTACCCATTTTTGGATTGATAGAACCTAAAGTTTCATTTAGCATACTGGTAATGTGATTTCCCTCTCGAGTGTTTATTCCTTAAGCATTGGTATCTTTAATTTATACTGGAGGATCTCAACCATAGTACGATCAACAAGTAATTTTTGAACCCCCTTTATCAGCCTATCCTCAAATTATTAATAGGAGATGTCATCTTAATTACCGGAGTTATAGGTAATGTGACAGGTTAATCTATGTTGAGGCTTGTGTAGAACTATATTTTTGCACATTAGTGAGAAAGAATAAACAAAATGAATATGTATGCATGGCATGAGCCTGCAAAAGAATAGGGTGAGCATATATGCATAGGGTGTTCATGCATAATGTTATTATAAAGATGCAGAATGACTGCAAAAGAATGTGGGTTAATGTATGCTTTCTATATGTATGTTATGCATGCATAGATTGAAAAAGGATTCAAGAATATTTGGTTTGTACTTCCTATACAGGGAATAAACCATACACAGGAAAGCTCTCCCTTCCAATCATATTTCTGTATATGGTTATTCAGTCTCTTTCCAAGGTGGATTTTAACCCATTAGTCAACATGGGACTATGGTTCCACTCTCAGACTAGGCTATATCAGTTCATTAAGAAAGGATGCAACTGATAAACAAAGAATGATTTCAGTATAACCTAAAGTAAATATATAATGTTGCATATAATGTTCATCACAACATCATAAATAATGTTCATAATTCATATGCAATTATTTGCATTATAAAAAATGGTTAGCATAAGGGATCAGTCTCGATGCATGTTATGTTAACATTTAATTCATTTACTAAAGGTCATATAGAATTCTTTCAAAGGTTTATTATTTGTTTCTTTTCGAAATGAACATTCCTAATCTAATCAATGGTCTTGACATTTATTGTTAGACCTTTAAAAAAGGAGTATCTGATTGATATCACGATGTTCATGATTGATAGATCGAGCAAAAGTCATCAAGGCAATATAAACATGGAAAGTTAGATGGTACCCTAGGGAGATTTCTCCCAATTTATTTATATAGGTTGAGTCAAGGGTAAAAAGATCAGGGCTCCTTTAGCAAGAATGCCTCTCTATGACATGGACTCTAATTAGTGAGTCTAGCATCTTTTCATAACTCAAAATTGAATCGAGGCTAAAGGTAATGAATCCAAATTGGTCATGTATAGAATCATAGTATATCACTTTTTATCATTATTTGCTAATAAAGACCAATGGTGCATGTGTGATGTATTGTGCAATATATAGTGGTGAAGGGCTCTATGTAACTGTGTATTATATGACAAGAAATAGCCATTTTTAAATTGATTTTTTAATTAGAGTTCCTAATGGAGTTGCTATTATGAGTGACCTTTTTTAATTTTTTCAATGCATCTTTATCGAAAAAATGATGAAGGGATCAATCCATTCCATTTGTGGGATAAGGATAATACTTAGTCTTAAGACGAGACATTTATGTTTATGGAGTCACCACCCAATTTCTTAAAAAATGTAAGGGACAACATCGAGTCACTTAATAAGTATTGTCCCCGATAGAGATTCTAGGTTCAAAAGATCATATATACATTTTGGCTATTTCTCATTATACAATACACAATACATGGCTACCGCATCATCCTAGTTTTAGAATGAAAATTTATATACACATACACACATAACAAATGATAACAAAAAACAAAGAAAATTAATTACAATTATTATTAGGCTTTCCTTGTAAATACATTTGAAAGAGAAAAAAAATGGAAATGTAAATCTAGTCCCAGATCTAAAATACACCTTAAAAATAAAGATTAGGATAGATATGTGAAATTCTATCCACTCATCCACACAGATAGCAAATAAGTAGGAAATTTTCACTCAGTTGAAAAGAGCAGATAAAGGCATTAAATCATATGTATTTAACTTAACAAGTATCGTCCCTAGTAGAGATTCTAGGTTCGAAAGATCACATATACTTTTTGGCTATTTCTCATTAAACAATACTTGATACATGGCTACCACATCATCCTAGTTTTAGAATGACAATTTATATACACATACACGCACAACAAATGATAATGAAAAACAAAGAAAATTAATTACAATTATTATAAGGCTTTCCTTGTAAAAACATTTAAAAGAGAAAAAAAAAGCGTGGAAATGTAAATCTAGTCCTAAATCTAGAGTACGTATAAAAAATTAAAGATTAGGATAGATATGTGCAATTCCATCTACTTATCCACACAGATAGCAAATAAATAGCAAATATTCACTCAATTGAAAAGAGCAAATAAAGGCATTAAATCATATGTATTTGCAAGAATTATTATGATGAAATTGTATAAGACATTTGCAAATGATGACAAAATATTTATAAATGATAGAGAAATGACTAAAAATTCTAGATTATTATATTATAAACATAGTCACATCATTGGACCAAAGAATGAAAGTTGTAGCCTGAAAATGTGAAGTTCCACATTATAAAATGCATTTGTAGACACCCAATTTCAGGATGATGTGTTATGGATGCAACAAAGGATTCCAATGATGAAAACATCATGAACAAGTCTTCGATACTTAATCTTTAAAATTCTAAGGGTTTAAAGGCATCTTTTAAAGGAAGGATTTAGTGTTTTTAAGGACTAAATTATAATATTTTTTAGGACCTAATTGCAAAACTTAAAATCTTCCAAGGGTCTTTTTGTAATTAAATGTTAAAAAAACCTATCAAAATTCTATAATTATGACTGGAATTATGTAATTCCGGTTAAAGTTACATAATTCCGATCAGAATTGTGTAATTCCGATCGAAATTGCACAATCCCGATCGAAATTGAATTCTTCCATCTGTTTTTTTATTATTATTATTATTTCAAAAAAAATTCAATCCTAATTGGTTTAAAACTCCTTATTGACTTTTAGCTCAATCCTAATTGATCTAAAATTCCTAAATATAATTTTAAGTATTAATCTTATATTTTTAGGAATTATAATCACGTTAGGATTGAGCTAGGTTTTCTAGTTCTTTTTCCACTATAAAAAGAGGATGAAGAGCAGAAAGGAAAAAAGATGGAGGTGAGAGAAGAAAGAAAAAAAGAGAAACGTGTTTTTAAAGAGGGTTTTTTAATTCTTTTTTCTTTTTTTGAGTTATTTTCTACAAAAATTCCTTTTGATTTATCAATTAATTCAAGATTCTTGGAGAATTTTAAAGAAGAAGATTCGAAGACTCATTAAAAATGGTGAATTACAAATCTGAGGAGTACCTCAAATCACTCATAAGTATCATCATCTTCTTCTTATTTTATTTTTTATTTATTTCTTTTTGATATTATTTTTATTCTTTCAAATTATTATAATTTATTCATTAATCATTATTTTATTTTATTTTTTATAGTGATTATGGAGGAAAACGCATGGTGATCATGTTGGAGGGATGAATTCATGAGAAGTCCATGGAAAATCATGGATAAAGCCTCATAGAGACTTAGTTTCTAGGGTTTTTTTATTTTATTTTATTTTATTTATTGCTTTTATTTTTTATTTTATTAATTATTTTTTGAATTAATGTAATAGCCCTGATAGTATGAGTAATGAAATTATGTGTGTGGCTACATGTTTATTTTGATTAAATTGGTTAGTAAAATTAGGTTTTTAATTAGGTAATTACTTAAAACCAATAGAAGAAGTAGATTAATTTAGGTTGCACATTAATAAAATTAGGGTTTTAGTAAAGATTAATTTAATTATTTGTTTGATCTTATTTAATTGTTTTTTATGTTTTTATTTGTTTTTGGGCTTATTTATTATTTTTATGTATTTTAGGGCCTTAAGCCCATTTTAGGCTTTGATTTATTTATTTAAGTTTAGACAATTCTTTTAGCCTATCTCACTTAATAATTAATTAGGTTTAATTAATTAAAATATATCTTTAGGCCCATAATTAATTAGATTTTAGGTTAGATATATCCTTAGGCCCATTTAATTAATTAGACATAGGCCCACATAACTCAATTTAATTAATTTAGACTTAGCCCTCTTAATTTAAGCCTTCTTCATAATTTGTAGATTTAAGATCACCATTTAATTAAAACATGTAGAATTAGACCAACTAATTTAAATATTCCATAATTTGTAGAATTAGGCCCACTTTTATTAAAATTAGTAGACTTAAGTTCATTTAATTAAAATCAAAAGGAATTAGGTCTTTAGGTTCACATATTAATTAAAACATATAGATTTAGCTCATTTATTTAAAATCCATGTAGATTAGACTAACTTAGGGATTATGTGATTTATTGAATGCATTATTTACTTATATATTTCATGACTAGTTTGCCTTAGAGTTGATTGTTTTTAGGGTTTATATGAAATTGCATGTAAATAGAGAATAAGATAGTAATTCATAAAGTAATTCTAAATGAGCACAAGACTGAAAGAAGTTGGTATTCCATATCCAGAATCTCCTGGTTATGGTGCTAGCTTTCTTTTAGGGAATCGAGTACCACCTTTTCGATTTGTCCTAGTTATTACCCTGGGTGGTGATCTCCTCATCTCCACGTCATGTCTTTATGACAGTGGTTATTGTGTTCTCTAGAGCCCTGAGCTCAAACAATGTTGTGGTTGCTAAAATCTTGAACATGCGCTAAACCCCGTCGTCTACAGTATTCTTATACAAAAATGAGAGAAAGTATTGATTTAATGTCAAGATGCAAAGGGATGTGATTTTTATGAAAAAATGATTATTTTGAGTTGGAAATGTAAACTTTATGTGAAACATTTGATTTTTCACATTAAAATACAAGCTTGATGTCAAAATACCATTTTTACATAAAAAATGATACATTGTTATCAAAATGTAGCTTTTATACATTGTTATTGAAATGAAGATTGTGTTAGAATTATAGGATTTTTATTAAAAATGCTATTTTTATGTTAAAAAATACTAAATTTATGCAACAAAAATGAAATTTATGTTAAAATGCATATTTATGTCAAATTTTGATTTTAACAACATAATTGCGAAGAAAATGACATATTTTTGTATTTTAATAGTGAGATACTATTCTTAGTGTCTAAATGTGACTTTCACAATAAAATGCAGCGAATTTGATAAATTCGACATTTTAAAAACTAAAATGAAGATTTTATGTGAAAAATGATGATTTTTCACATAAAATTCTGAATTGATGCAAAAATACAAATTGTAACCTTAAAATGTAATTTTTATCAATAAAATATATAGAAAATGCAAGAGCTATAAAAAAATTTTGATAAAATTAATATTTTTGAGAGTGAAATGTGAAGACTTAATGCAAAAATATTATTATTATTTTTTAATATAAAATATAGAATCAACATTAAAATGCAAACTTTATTATAAAAATATGATTTTTTTCTTAATAAAATATTATTTAAAATAGTGAAAATATAGAAAATAACATAAAATTATGAAAAATGCAAATTTAACATAAAAATGATATTTTTATGATTTTCACATTCTCAAATCTAGAAAATGCAAAACAACATACTAATATGAAGCAATAAAATAGTGATTATTCAAATAGCATGCAAAATGTTAGTTTCAAAACACATATCACAAGAAGTTCAAAAATTTGCTGGCAGTAATACAATTAAAAGAAAATTAGGAGTATAAGAGGAAAAAATGCAAAAATACAGAAAAATAAACATTCAAAAATGATTGGTTGATCCTCATATTTGACTGATCTTGTATTGGTTGTTTAGAAGCTTTTGCTTCATGTAGAGATCAAGTTATCTTTGTCGGGAGGGTGAAAATGTCATGTGGAGTGGAAGTTTGTATACCTTTAAAATATGCTTTAATAGAGATAAGGTGAGGATTGGTTTTAGTGTTCTAAATTTTTTAAAGAAAAAGAAGGAAAAGTGGTTTAGAATGTCAAAATGGGAGTCTTGAGTCTTTAATTCGATATATATGTGAACAAACCCCCTCCACAAGAAAAGAGAGAAGGACATAAGTATTTATAGACACTGAAAATAAGCATGTACACATATGGAACACGCATGCCTATACGGATTTTTAAGCGTATTGGTATGAACACATGCTTGATCCTATGAGCCATTTTTTGTGTGTATATGAAGAAAGGAGAGAATGTATATGTGTCCATGCGCAAACCACAAGTATAAGAGCTCTACAATGCTTACTCAGCGTGTGCACTAACTTTTGCATGTTTCAATGTGCTTTTGGGCTTGGTTTTGAGGTTTTCTAAATTTAAAAGGTTTTTGGGCCTTTTGGATGTGTTTTGGAAGTCTGTTTTGACAAAATCAGTTGTTTTCATGGAATCAAGTCTTAGTCTTATAAAATGAACATTAATTTGATGAATTGTACATCTTGAGCAATAATTATTTGAAATATGGAATTTATTATTATGAGAGTTCATAAATTGTAAAATCAAAACATGAATCAATGATTAAGTGATCAATTTATCACTTCAGAAGTCTATTTTAGGTGTTTTTCAGGGTTTTTTTAGACTTTTACATGCTTCAAAGGCAGTATGAATGAACAAACTCTTGTCATCTTTGAAAGTTTTCTTTGATCATCGGACCATTTCAAGGATAGTCAAAACTTAATGTATGACATTCTCCATTGGACTCATTTGATCAGATAAAATACCATCCCATGCTTATTCACCTTTCAATGCTTAAGCACTATATGCACCTTGGTTTCTTATTGTCTTTTTTGTCTTAGGGAAGGCCCATATTGATCTTCTTATGATTGATCATCCAATTCTTGTACAAGAGCCTCTAAACCCATAGTTATAACTCTTTTAATGTCCATAGGTCTTACTCAAGTTGTTTATCATGAACATTCACATCCTTAAAGTGCCAAATAATATTGACCAACTTGAATTGTTTGGAATTTTTTATAAAGGTTGTATTTAGAAAGGAGGGAGGAATGGATAGAATGGTTAGTTGCTTTATGTATGTATTTGGTACATTTATGGTTGAAAGTATATGTGCATAGAATGGTTGCTAAAAATGAATGTTTACTATATATATATATATATATAAGTGAACTTGCGTATAAGAGAAAAATATGTAGTTCCAAGTTTACAGTTGTGGTCTTTTACTATTCTGGTTCTTGTTTATGGTTATGTTTATGGTCTAAAAAATAACAGTATTGTTGGTCTTTTACAAGTCCAAGAGACAAGGTTTCTATTCAACACTACAAAGCTTTAAAAGTAAATACATTTTAATCCTGAAGAGTCTAGTCGTGTAGAATGGAATATGACTTATGTTTAATGCATCCTTTCACCTAAAACCAATAATATAGTAGAACAAAAAGGTTTTTATCCCTTCTTCTTCTTCTTATGAAAACTCCAACAAAACATTTACCAAGTAAAGTACAATGCAAATTAATTCTAACATTAAGCAATTAGTGAGATTTGTCAAACAATTACAAATTGCATATAAAAACTAAACCAAAAATGATGATGTTAAATTTAAGATAGGCTTAAATTATCAGGAAAGGTTTTCCTATTGAATTAATGAGCAGATAATTAGAACCAACATTTTATTTCATAAACTAAAAATATTAGTAAAAAAATGTTCAAATATTATTTTAAAAAATTGCTTATACTCTTTTTATTTCTTCATTAAAAATTTTTGTTTTCCGCTACCATCATCTCATATATTGGCAATGGAGTGTAATCGAGTTGAACTAAACCAATTTTAGCTAGTTTGGACTTGATTCATTTATTATCGAGTCGAATTCAAGCTGAGCTCATAATACCACTTAGTGTTTATGAGTTATTTGCGATTCTAAATGAGTCTAAAAAAATTTTAAAATACATTAAAATTATACATTAAAAAATTAACAATAAGTTATTTACTAAATAAATTATAATGTATTTATTAAAAATTATGATTTTATTCCAATAATATATTTTCTAAAATAGTTTAAGCAATAAGAATTTATATATTATATATTTAAAATTATATTAGTAAACATTAAAATTACGAGGTGACTTGTGAGCTTCTATTCGAGCTTATTGACGAGTTTCACGAGAACTTTGAATAGTTTGAGCTCGAGTTATTTATTAAACAAGTTTCAATATACAAGATAGAATAAGCTTTTATTAAGTTGAATGCGAGCAGTTTGGCTCTTTACAGCCTTAGTGGTTACTCATTCCTTTTATTTATTTTCTCTTTAGGAAAAGGTCCTGTTGAACCTTGAGGGGTAAAATAGTTATTTTTTATGGTCATAAGTAATTAAGTAAAATTATATTTAATCTATGTTTAAGTGTTTATATTCAGGTTAATTAAATTTGCAAAATTTAAGTCCAGACACAAGCTATGATAAATCTATCCTGATCATAATTGCACAAGTCAAGTAATGAAAAGTCAACACTTTATTTTTATCAAGTTTGCTGTCATAAGTGGTTATGGATTCAACATAACTGGTGACAAAGGGACAAAATCAAAGTTTGAATTTTTTTTATTAAAAGCTAAAGTTGGATTGGTCAAATTTGATAGGAATCTTCATTATAAGTGGTTACAAGCAAATTCGAATCATAAAATAATTTTTTCAAACAAAATTACAAAGATTCAATTTACACAATTCTAAGAATTTCCAAGAGTTGTCATGACCAACTTCCCCCCATCGTCATGAGCAAAGTGAAGTCGTGACTTACTCATGTTATAAGCAACGATGACCAAGTCTGCTTGTCAAATCCAAAACTTATGAAAGCGCAAGAATTCAAAACTCTACTTTGGCGCCCCAATTTTCATGACAAATAACAACTTTTTCATAAGTCATGACAAAATTGCAGAGTTCTTTGTTTTGGTGGTTGAATGGCTCTTTATGCATTTAATGCACCTCCAACAACTCTTTTTCTCTGTGAGAGTATAAATACCACTCATAAATAAGCTGGACCAAGCTAATGAAGTTGAGCAAACACATTAGGAGCTATCTTGGAGCATTTACTCTTGAATTTAATCTTCAATTACCCAAATCCTTCATTATTAATTCTTGTTAATCTTTTCTATCTCAAGAGTATTCTTGAGTGTGTGTTAGTAAGTGTTTAATTATCACGACCCAAACTGAGGAGTCATGACCGGCACTGAGGAATAGGAATTCTTTTGAATCCGAAACCCGTAACAAGTTTTAAAATAAAAACACATGCAATTATATATACGAAAATATGCCAGAATTAAAAACTTTACTTAATATAAAATAAAACTTTATATCATACATAATAAAAATATTTCACACAAGATTAGGATATAAAATCTCAAACCAATACAACACACTTCTATCATAATAACACTACTACTGCAATTTCTAGAATGCAAATAAGAGTTCAAATATAAAATTTACATAATCTAGTTGGGGCCAAAGAAGACCGACATATAGTACTACTAAGAAGGTCTAAAGAAGAAGAAGATCCTATAAAAAAATATTAAGGGGAGTCAAACCTCACTGAGTGAATTATTATAATATATATACATGCAACCTAAAGTCATATATAGTCAAGCATCAGTATAATAATATACATATATATGTATTTCACACAGATGTTAAAGTCCACTTTTATATAATAATAAATGCATAAAAAGTTTAATTGAGTGAAGGATCAAGTAGAACCCTAAAATATTACGCAACCTCAATCAATAAATCTCACTAGCCAACAGACTTAATTAATTCCAAAATAATTCTCTTTTCCATTTTTTGGATAGTAGACTGGCCCCGAGACACTAAATCAATCGAACTCTCGCAATCTCACTGTTAGTATAATTGGCCCCTAGACGGTAGGTCAACCGAGCTCCCACAATCACACTACTCTCTCACCACAATTCTCAATAATCAAATAATCAAGTCTCACATCAAATGATTTCATAATCTTAACTCTAAAATCTAACACACTAGTACGTACACAATCCTAGTGCAGCCTACTATGTAGCACGTTCTACTGATATTCTTCAAATAACTCGTATAATTATTAAAATAATAAAATACATAATTTAAACATGATAGCATCTATTTTTTTTAAAAGAAATATACCAAACATATACCAAGCATATATTGAATATATACCAATTGTATGCCAAAAATATACCAAATATATTACTAAAAATATACTAAGCATATATGTCACATATATACCAAAATATACCAAAAGCATACCAACATATACATAATTATTTAATAAAATAATTCATGTTTAAATACATTATGAAAGAATGGATGTTCATAATTATGTATTCTACTTGCAATGCATATATAAAATAATAACTCATAGTTTTGCACTCCTCTAAATAGACTTGACTAGCCTGGTCCGATAAGCCTCAATCCCGGTGTAACTATAGAAAAATATAATAATAATAACAATATCAGAATAAATCTCTAACTTTACACGTCTAGGAATTCTAAAGAAAGACTCGATCTAGAACACGACTCGACCACAATTTAAAAGCTCAAGATCGACTCAACGTCACATTTTATGAGAATTCTACTGAAAATTCAGCAGAGTCTCCTCTGTAAAATGGATGTCTCTTTACTGAAAGTAGAGCCGATCCTGCAAGCAAACACACTTCAAAATACACAAAAGCACAACGTCTCAGGTTGGGACCCTGAACTACACAATTTCCCAACCGAGAAACACAATTCTCAAAAATCAATATTTAATAATAATATATTAAAAATCATTAAAATCCATAAACATCAATAATAAACCACAATACAATTTATTTAAATAACAAAAACATTAAAGCTAATTATTTTTCAAATTAGTTAATAAATCTCAAATAATTTGTATAATATTACTAAAAATCCATTATGTCAAATACTTAAAGTCAAATAGCATAAAGTACAATTAATTACTTAAATTACTCAATTATATTATTATATTATAAAAATAATTAAAAGTCCATTTTAGTCATAAAAATAATAAATAAGTTATTGTTTGAATATATTTTGGAAATTATTATTAATTAGCTAAAAATAGTAAATAATTTGTAAAATTTATTTTAATACTATTTATTATTCCAAAATTATTTAAAATATACTAATTAACAATAATTCCAATAAAAATACAAAGTTTACCCATTTATCCAAAAATTAACATAATACTAAATATTATCCAAAAATTAACCAAAATTACTATAAATTAGTAAAAATTTATTTTTTTTCATTCCTAAAGCTAATTATTTAAATTAACTATATAAATCAACATAATTTCAATGCAAAACATATAATTAACAAAAATTCATTTTGTTTATCAAAAATACAATTTATATACATAAATTAAATAAATTCAGAAAAATAAAATAAAAATATTTTTAAATAGCTAATGCTATATACAACAACTTTACTAAAAGAAATTAACATGAATCAAACACAATCAAACTAAAAAAAATCAAAAACCCTAATGGACATAAACTAAAACTTGAAGATAATACACTAACCAGACATTCTAAGCTCAAAGCGACTTGAGAATCGACTTATCCAGACCGAGAGGAGTCGAACAAGCCCAACATCGCAAGTTAAAGCCTCCTTAAACTCGCCAGCATCACTATAGCAGCAACTACTATCCCTCGATTTCCGATGACGTGGAGGCATTTTGATGACAGCTAAAAGAAGAAGGGAAGGAGGGGAGGTGATGGTGACAGGTAATGGCTGACGAGCTCGAGTGGTGGGGCTGCAAACTGGAAATGGAGGAAGAAGAAGAAGAAAAGAAAAAGAAAAAAAAGGAGAGAGAAAATCCTGAAAAAAATATATCCTATTATATATATATATATATATATATATATATATATATATATATATATATAACAACACACTAACACACACACACACACACACACACACACACACACACACACACACACACACACACACACACATATATATATATATATATATATATATATATATATATATATATATATCAATTAAATTTAGACTTAATAAAAGTATACCACAAATATTTAAATACAATAAATATACTAAATTTACACTATTCACAATTTAATAAAAATAATAATATTTTTAAATAAATAAATAATATTTAACAATGAACTAACTTTTAAATCACAACTTAATATTAAAACATAATAAAATAAATTAAACTCCAATACTTAAGTTTAATTAAATCACATAAAATAACCATAATATATAAAAATTTAAAATATTATTAACACTGCATATCTCAAAATAATTTTTAATAATTTAAAATATCGGGTCATCATATTAATACAATCATTCAATAGCTCAATTGTAAGATTGAGTGAGTTAAGATTGAGTTTTAAACACTTGTAAGGTAAAAGGATTGATCTTAACACTTAAGTTTGAGTGTGAGTCTTAGGAAAACACTTAGGTAGTTTAGATTTAAGCTTGTAAAGGTCCGATCTACACCTTAAAGTAGATTATTAGTGGATTGAAACTCTCAACAAGTGGTTGAAGAGAGGATGTAAGCTTTGAGGGCCGAACCTCTATAAGTTGAGGAGAGGATGTAGGCTTTAAAGGTAGAACTTCTATAAATTCCTTGTGTTTTATAGCTTTCCTTCTTTATTTCATTGTGCTCTAATTTTGTTTTTATCTCGTTATTTGTTAAAAAATCAAAATTTCTTATCTACCTCAAAAAGTCAATTCATCCCCCCTCTTGGCACTTGTGAAATTACAAATCTAAATATGACTATAGCATTTGCCTCGATTATCATTTTGGCACTTTATATTTTTCAAAGTCCAATTATGATCCTAAAGTTCTCAAATCTAGTGCATTTAAACACCACATTTAACGGTGTTAAATTTTTCTATTAAAACCAAGGGATAATGTTCAAAAGTGACCTTCATGTTTATTCCAAACCTCATTTTGACACTTCATGTCTTTAATTGAAGAAAAAATAATTAAATTTAATATTTTTATAATTTACTTTTATTTTTATTTTTAAATTTCTAAAATAAATTATTTGACCTTCAATTTTTAATTAAATTTTAAAATTAAATTATAATTATTAATTAAAATATTAAATTATGAATAATAAATGCATAAATTATTTTCTAATGCTAAATGGTTTAATAGTTTTTGTATTTATTATAATTTTTTATGTGGTATTAAACACATATATTATACTTTAATTATAAATAAATAAATAAATAAATATTTATGCTATTTATAGTCTATGATTTTACTTTAATGTTAGTTTCTTTTTTATAGGGCAAGGTTCCAATTTGCACCCTGGCTTTGTGCCCTAAGAGCACTTTGGCATTCTTTTTTTTTTTTCAATCAAAACTCCAAATTTGAAAAGTTGGGCATATTGGAACTTTATTGATTACAATCAAATCCTATAACTTTTTTTTTAGTACAATTAAGTTCTATAAAATAATAAAAACCTAATTTTGACGGATACTAACAAATTAAATTGATAATTTTTTTAAAATATATATATATATATATATATATATATATATATATATATAACCTAATTATTAAATTTTAAAAGTTGTTCAACATATAAAATAAAATTTTCAAATTTTTCTTAAATTATTAAAAAATTTCTTAAATTTTTAAAAGTTTTAAAAATATAACCAAATTTATTTGTTAACATAAATAGTGAATTCATGATTGAATTAAAATTTAATTTTAATAGTTGAATAAAAAATTTTATTTATCAATTATTGTATAAATTTAAAAATTTAAACTAATGAATAAAATTTAAAAAATTTTATTCAACCATTAAAATTAAATTTTTTGTCAATTATCAATTTGATATTTACATTAACAAATAAATTTGGTCATTTTTTGAAATTTATATCACTTAATTTTATAATTTTTAAAAATTTCATAAAAATATAAAAAAATATATTTTATAGGTTGAAAAACTTTTAAAATTTAATAATTAGGTCTTGTTATGGAGCAGCCAACACACCAAGTTCAAAGAATTCAATATGATGAAGATGAACATGATCAAGAAGGCAAGGATCAAATTCATGAGGTTTTGAGTCCAATCAGCATGCCTCAAAGACCTATAACAAGGTCTCAATCTAAGAAGCTTCAAGAAGCCTTAATCCATCATCTACAAGGCTTAGTGAACTTAGCTAGTGAAAGTTTACAAGGACACCAAAGCTTTGTGCCAAGTGCAGCTCAAGTTCAATACAACTTAATTCAAGTCCAAGTTATTAATGGGTTTAATTAAGTATATAATGGGCCTCATTTGTTATGGGCTGGCCGAATATGCATGGTAGAGTTATTTAAGCATTGTTATTTAGGTTTAATTATGTTAAATAAGGGCTGGACGAATTTGTTATTTTAAAAGCCCATTAGTTTTAGTTAGTTTAATTATTCTTAAAATAGGAAGTATGTCAAAATTCCTATTTGAGGTCTAATTAGATTAATTTCCTATTTTTGTGATTAAGGTTATTAGTTTTCCTTACTCACTAAGGAAAACCTTATAAAGGCTATATATATATGCCTTGGATGAATTTTATTATTCAGAATTGAAGTTTTAAAACCTAAAGGTTGTTTTGCTTTTATCTTTGTGTTCTTGTGTAGAATACATGCTTTAAGGAACATTCAAGTAGATTGATCATCTTCTTGTGGAGTGTTTCAAAATTGGAATTTAGAAACGAGTTTTCTTTATTCTAATTCTTTGAGCATCTAAGTAATCTGATTTCTAACCATTCTTAGGGGTTGTTACTGAATTGACTATTGGGGTTTTCAAGTTAATGCTTCGGGGGTTCGAATACATAAAGGGGTTCTCAAGCTTATTCTTGGAGGTTCCGTATCACTTGGTATCAGAGCTTGGCTCAAATCAGGTTTTGTTCAATTCAATTCTATGTATCCTTAATTTACTTTTTAATTACTGTGGTTTTAAAATTTTTCTATTTGTGTCAAAAAAATATATGTTTTTTTTTTATGATTTTTGATTTGGTTGGTATTAGATTGATTTAATTGAATGATTTGTAACAAAGGGTCTTAGGTTTGATATACCTAAGGTTTTAGTTAGTCGTATCAATTAGATTTTATACCTTAAGTTTGATTTGATCAATTTGTAACGAAGGGTCTTAGGTTTGATATACCTAAGGTTTTAGTTGGTTAATACAAAAAGGGTTTAAGGTTACTAATCTTCTACCTTTCATTTTTTTATTTTTCAATTTTTAGGATTTTAAATTTATTTTTTTATTTATAAGTTAAAAAAATATATATGTCTTGAATTTTTTTTAATCTATTTAAAATTTCTTTATTTTTTTTTTCTTGTGTGGTGTTCTTGAGTCTTTCTTAAATAAAAAAAAAAAAATCAATTGCATGGAAGACAAAGATTTGAGGACAAATCTTTTTGAAGAAAGGGAGAATGATGTGATCCTAGCTCCAAAGAGGAAGATTTCAAGATTTGTTCATGCTAATAAGGCAACGTTCATTCAAGAAAAGAGCAATTAGCATAAATTCGTATTTTGTGTAGCATACTTCAGTATTTTAGCCATAAATCACTCTACAAAACTCTGATTAAGATGATTCAAGAAGTTGTTGAAAGCTAAGAAAGAGATCTACAACTTTAATGAAGATATCCAGAGTTAATTCGGCCTTATACCTGAGCTAAAATTATGAAATATTATCAGATCGTGAATAAAACTGGGCAGACTGAATATACATCAGTAAATGGGCTGTATCTCACTCAATATAGATCAAAATAAAGTGATTCAAGATGTTGATGAAAGATAACAATAAGGGCTACAACTTTTATGTTTTGGGCTTAAGTTAATTCAGCCATCATCATATTGAAAAGTGTGATGCATAAGTAAATCCGAATTTAACTAGGATTATATTTTCTTATTTAAGTAGAATTATATTTTCTTATTTAAGGACTTTGTTTTCTTGTTTAGTTAGGATATTAATTATGTTTTATTTAGGGTTTCTTTAAGCCTATATAAAGGCCTTATTTTATGTAACCTAGAGGGTGTGCAATCATGGATGATTAATAAAATTTAAAGAGGATTCTCTTTGGTTACTTGGTGGTTAACCATGTGACAACCTTTATGACTTATCAATCTATCTTTCAGACAGTAGATTGTGGCATCTTTTTAATAACCTTTGTTGCTTGTTTGTTATTGTTCAAAAGGTTAAAGTTTTGATATAGCTTTGATTGTTTGGACTAACTAAACATGAGGTGAAGGTTCTCTATGTCTGAATTGGAACTTGATTTGAACTTTCCTTGAGAGCGTGGGTTTGGGTTCATGTTGAACGGGTTCCTAGAGCAATTCATCTAGTGGGTTTATATCACTTGGTATCAGAGCTAGGAAAGGTCATGATAGTATCTTTGTTGTGGTTGATAGATTTAGTAAAATGGCTCATTTTATACCATGTCATAAAACTGATGATGCTAAGTTGATTGCTGATTTGTTTTTCAAAGAAGTTGTGTGTTTACATGGCATACCTAGGAGCATTGTTAGTGATAGGGATGTTAAGTTTTTGAGTCATTTTTGGCGTGTGTTATGGGGAAAGTTAGGAACTAAGCTATTGTTTTCAACTACTTGTCACCCTCAAATCGATGGGCAAATTGAAGTAGTTAATAGGACTTTGATTACTTTGCTTAGGGCAATCATAGAAAAGAACATTAGGATGTGGGAGGATTGTTTACCATTTGTGGAGTTTGCTTACAATAGGGTTGTTCATAGCACTACTAATTGCTCTCCATTTGAGATTGTTTATGGATTTAATCCACTTACTCCTATTGATTTATTGCCACTGCCACCTAACAATTTTGTGAGTGTTGATGCTAATTCTAAGGCTGATTTGGTGAAGAAGTTACATAAGCAAGTTAAGGAGAGGATTGAGAAGCAAAATGCTAAAGTAGCTTCACATGTGAATAAGGGAAGGAAGCTAATGATTTTTCAGCCTGGAGATTGGATTTGGGTACATTTTCGCAAAGAAAGGTTTCCACTTCAAAGGAAGTCTAAGTTAAACCCAAGAGGAGATGGTCCTTTTTAAATACTTGAAAGGATTAATGGCAATGCATACAAAGTGGACCTACCTGGTGAGTATAATGTTAGTGCTTCATTCAATGTGGCTGATTTGAGTCCTTTTGATATAGGTGATGCCTTAGATTCGAGGACGAATCCTTTTGAGGAGAGGGGAAATGTTATGGAGCAGCAAACACACCAAGTTCAAAGAATTCAACATGATGAAAATGAACATGATCAAGAAGGCAAGGATTAAGTTCAAGAGGTTTTGAGTCCAATCAGCATGCCTCAATGACCTATAACAAGGTTTCAATCTAAGAAGCTTCAAGAAGCCTTAATCCATCATCTATAAGGCTTAGTGAACTTAGCTAGTGAAAGTTTACAAGGACACCAAAGCTTTGTGCCAAGTGCAGCTCAAGTTCAATACAACTTAATTCAAGTCCAAGTTATTAATGGGTTTAATTAAGTATATAATGGGCCTCATTTGTTATGGGCTGGCCGAATATGCATGGGAGAGTTATTTAAGCATTGTTATTTAGGTTTAATTATGTTAAATAAGGGCTGGACGAATTTGTTATGTTAAAAGCCCATTAGTTTTAGTTAGTTTAATTATTCTTAAAATAGGAAGTATGTCAAAATTCCTATTTGAGGTCTGATTAGATTAATTTCCTATTTTTGTGATTAAGGTTATTAGTTTTCCTTACTCACTAAGGAAAACCTTGTAAAGGCTATATATTTATGCCTTAGATGAATTTTATTATTCAGAATTGAAGTTTTAAAACCTAAAGGTTGTTTTGCTTTTATCTTTGTGTTCTTGTGTAGAATACATGCTTTAAGGAATATTCAAGTAGATTGAACATCTTCTTGTGGAGTGTTTAGAAATTGGAATTTAGAAACGAGTTTTCTTTATTCTAATTTTTTGATCATCTAAGTAATCTGATTTCTAACCATTCTTAAGGGTTGTTGCTGAATTGACTATTAGGGTCTTCAAGTTAATGCTTCGGGGGTTCAAATACATAAAGGGGTTCTCAAGCTTATTCTTGGAGGTTCCGTATCAGGTCTATATATATTTCTAAAAAATATTATCAATTTAATTTATTAATATCCGTTAAAATTAATTTTTTGTTAGTTTATAAGACTTAATTGTGCTAAAAAAATTTTATAAAATTTAATTGTAATTAGTTAAGTTCCAATATGCTCCACTTTTTTATTGGGAAAAAAAACTGAGGTGCCAATGTGGTATTAGGGCACAAACCAAAGGTGCAAATTGGATGTTTTCCCTTTTTTTTATACTACTAGAATAATAGGAAATTATAAAAACGTGAAAACTAAAATCAATAAAAAATATTGAAATAAAAAATTTCTTGAAATTAGTTTAAATTATATCTTAGTTTATATCTATTGAGATAAAAAATTTCATTAAATTTTATAAAATAATTAAAATTTGAAACTTAAATCATTTATTCTTAAAATTAAAGTAAAAATAAAATTGTTGAAATATTAAATTTAATTTTTTTCCAAATAAATTACCAAAATATGAATTGGATAAACACGAGATTCATTTTTGGATATTGTCCACTGGTTCTAAGGGAAAAATTTAACACCGTTAAATGTACCAAATTTGAAAAATTTAGGATCATAATTTGACTTTAAAAAATATAAAATGCCAAAGTGAAAATTAAGGTTAAAATTAGGGTCATATTTAGAACTTTACGATTTTTTTTTTTTTTTTGACATAACAATCGACCTCTTACTGTATGTCACAACAAAACTCACAAACAAGCGGTTTTGCTTATCAGGCAATCGAAAAACAGAAGTCAATCAATGAACTAGACAGATAATCCCTGGATTGCATTAGATCTGTCACCACTTTGTTTTCAGCTATACAGGTCACCGAATTTCTCCATGTTAGGAGGGAAAAATTGATAATACCCTTGGGGACGGAGTATGCAGGGAGAAAGTTCTCAAAAAAGGATAAATTTCATCCAATGACTTCGAAAGAATTGAACAAGCTCGTACAAGTTGAAAAATTTTTCATTTTAATCTCTTGTATCCATCACCAAATAGCACTATGCCAACTAGCCACCAACAAGGCTCCTCTGGCTACTAGAAACCTCAGAAAGTCTTCGTTCCTTCTTGGCCTCTCCGTAACACACCCTTCTCCGGCCTCCATATTATACTATAAATACCTCAATGGAGTTGGTGTGGTGACTCCAGCAATTAAAATCTAGTGATTTGCCAACCAGCATGAAGAACAATATGTCTAAACTGCTGCCAGCCTGGGCAGTTATCTTTGTTGTTTTTCTCACTTCCTCAATGAATTTCTCTCATGCAATCATTAGTGAAAAAGTAGAAAGCAAGAAAGTTATTGGTGAGGAAGGCAACTTGGAAATTTACATTGTCTTTGTAACAAAACCGCATGCTGGAGTTTCTAAACAATCTGAAGATTCAGAAAGCTGGTATCGGTCATTTTTGCCAGATAGCATCTCAAATTCAAACCAGAAACAACGCATGGTATATTCCTACAGAAACGTGGTTAGTGGATTCGCTGCAAAACTCACAGCAGATGAAGCGAAAGCCATGGAAGAGAAGGATGGGTTTGTATCAGCACGACCACAAAAAATATTGTCCCTCCATACAACTCACAGTCCCAACTTTTTGGGACTGCACCAAAATCTAGGACTCTGGAGGAACTCAAATTATGGAAAGGGAGTGATTATTGGTGTTTTGGATACTGGAATATCACCGGATCACCCTTCATTTAGTGATGAAGGAATGTGTCCTCCCCCTGCCAAATGGAAAGGAAAATGTGAATTCAATGGAACTGCTTGCAACAACAAACTCATCGGTGCAAGAACTTTCCAATCATCGGAGCATCCCTCTGGACCTAAGCAACCAGTTGATGATGTTGGGCATGGAACCCACACCGCCAGTACAGCAGCAGGTAATTTCGTAGATGGTGCCAGCGTTTTTGGCAATGCCAATGGCACAGCAGTAGGAATGGCACCTTTGGCTCACTTGGCCATGTACAAAGTTTGCTCTGACTTTGGTTGCTCTGAAAGTGATATATTGGCTGCAATGGATACTGCCGTTGACGAGGGTGTGGATATTCTTTCTCTTTCTCTTGGTGGCGGTTCAGCTCCTTTTCCTGCAGACAGCATTGCAGTGGGTGCATTTGGAGCTATTCAAAATGGAATTTTCGTGAGTTGTTCAGCTGGGAATTCTGGTCCAGATAATTATTCTTTGTCAAATGAGGCCCCTTGGATTCTCACTGTTGGAGCTAGCACCATAGATAGAAGCATAAGAGCAACAGTTAAGCTTGGAAATAATGAAGAATTTTTTGGGGAATCACTTTTCCAGCCACAACTCTCCATCCAAAGCTTTTGGCCTCTTGTTTATCCAGGCAAGAACGGTAATCAAACATCAGCTGTATGTGCGGAGGGATCACTGGAAAGTTCTGAAGTCAAAGACAAGATAGTTTTGTGTGATAGAGGTGGGCTTGTAGGAAGAGTTCAGAAAGGACAAGTCGTGAAGGATGCTGGTGGTATCGGCATGATTCTTGTGAATGAGGAGGCTGATGGTTATAGCACCTTAGCTGATGCCCATGTCCTTCCTGCATCACACGTGAGTTACTCTGATGGGATGAAAATCAAAGCCTATATAAATTCAACATCATCACCAACGGCAATGTTTGTGTTTGAAGGCACTGTAATTGGTGTCAAAACTGCTCCAATGGTTGCTTCTTTCTCCTCTAGAGGCCCAAGCATGGCGAGCCCTGGAATCTTAAAACCAGACATCATAGGTCCTGGTGTAAGCATTCTAGCAGCATGGCCAATTTCTGTGGAGAACAAGACGAATACCAAAGCAACATTTAACATGATTTCAGGCACCTCAATGTCTTGCCCTCATCTCAGTGGCATTGCAGCTTTGCTAAAGGGTGCCCATCCTGACTGGTCTCCCGCTGCAATTAAATCTGCTATTATGACTACTGCAGATACAGTAAACCTTGGTGGCCAGCCAATTGTCGATGAAAGGCTTCTTCCGGCTGACATACTGGCGACAGGAGCAGGCCATGTTAACCCATCAAAAGCCAGTGATCCGGGGCTTGTCTACGATATTAAACCTGATGATTACATCCCTTACTTGTGCGGTTTGGGTTATACAGACAGAGACATCACGTACATTGTGCAGCGCAAAGTCAAGTGCTCAGATGTAGAAAGCATTCCTGAAGCACAACTGAATTACCCTTCGTTCTCAATTGTGGTCGGTGCCAAAACACAGACGTACACTAGAACCGTAACCAACGTTGGGCCAGCTACCTCATCTTACACCCTTTCCATTTCTCCACCACCAGGAGTGGACGTTACAGTTACACCTTCTAAGATAGCTTTCACTCAGGTGAAACAAACAGCAACATACACAGCGACATTTACCAACACAGGCAAAACATACAATGACCCATACGTGCAAGGATATTTGACATGGGATTCTGATCAACATTCAGTCAGAAGCCCAATATTAATTCTATTCTCAAACGAAGAGTAGGTGAAAGCAACCTTAAAATATACCAATAATCTATTTGCAGACATCTTCAATAATTGAACATGTAAGCTTGTCTGTAAATGTGCCTGCAAATAAACAAGAGTTAAATCCTCTTAAGCAAGCTTTTATTAATCTGTGCTGAAATTCTACTCTCACTATCTTGAATTCTCAATTAATTGTTTAATCTTAACAAACAGAATGCAGTTGCATACTCAACATGGTTGCAACAGATGTTTGATTCAATTCAATACCTTGCAAATAGTATCAAAAGACAATGTCATACAACCATGAAGATTACTCCAAATCTCTACAAGGGAAGAATCATTGTTTAACAGAAGAACTTCCAAGCAAACTGACAAAAAGGGATCAGAGCATGTTCTGGGGTTGTTTGTGTAAGCATCTATGGCCTGACTTTCCCAACCCAAGAAAATTATTATTTCTACATCTCTTAACAGTAAAAATACCAATTTAGTCCGTGAACACAGGATCTCAATACTTATTTCACTGAGGATTGAATGATCCAGAAGGAAATTACAAAATTAAGCAGGTATGGTTATGAGCATATTAAAAAACGACCGATACGCACAGTGTTGACCGTTTTGTATCGGAAAATTGAGATGCTGGTACGGGATTTTACCGGATTGATTTGGTTAAAATTTTCATGATAGATTTTGAGGATGAGCCGGCCGTGACACTCACCAAATCGCCCATAATGGACGTTATTTGCCGGATCGAGACGTAGGTAGACGGAAATGGAGAAGCAGAAGCAGCAGCTCCTAGAGAAGAAGAAGAAGAAGAAGAAGAAGAAGAAGAAGAAGTTGCTGCCGCTTTGGCCAGAAGATGAATTTGGGCCAGGTCAGAATTATTATTTTATCAAAGAAAAATTTATTGAATAATGAATTTTTCATTCAAATATTTAGAGTGAATATAGTTAATCCAATATATATTTTATATATTGAAATAATTAAGTGTGTTGGTAATTATAATATTTATTAGTTAAAAAATATATATCTTATAATATTAATAAATGAGATATTATATATATTTATAAATAATATACAATTATAAAATAATAAAATGATGAATTTAATTACTAAATTTAATAATAATTATTATTATTATGATTACATAATTAATATAATAAAAACTTAATGGTAAGTATTTTTTTAATAAAATATTACATAAGTCAATTAAAATATTGATCAAATTTTTTATAATTAAAAAACAACTATGCCAATTAAAATATTTTAATGTAATATTATTTTAATTATGATATTATTTTTAATATTGATATAATAATCATTATTAGTATTGTTAAAATCAAAAAAATTATTAATGAAATATTTATTTGAATGGGCTGGGCTTAAATAAAATAGTAAAAATAATAATAAAATATCTAAAAATATGTAAATGCAACTAAAATTAACGTAAAAATTTTACTAATATGCTAAATTTTAACTAACAAAATATACAGAAATACTTCCGTCATTCTAATGATAAAGTGCCTAAAAAATAAATAAATTCTGAAACAAAAATCTAATTATATGAACAGTAATTTTGCAATATAAAATAACATGCATTAATATGAATCATCACACTAAACTGAAGCAAATAAAATAGATAAGCATGTTTATATCACTCTTATGATGAAATGGCTAAAAAAAAAATTGAGTACAAAATTTTTTTTATGAATAGTAATATTGGTAATAGCAAAATTTTTCTCTTTGTTTGGTAATAGCAATATTGGTAATAATGTTATATCTATATGGAAATTTTTTTTATATTTTTTATATTTTTATTTTTATATAATAATAATAATAATAATTACTATTATTATTATTATTATTATTATTATTATTATTATTATTATTATTATATTAAAAATAATATCAGAATTATAATTATATTATGATTTATTTTTTTTAATTTTAACACTATTATGATTATTTTAATTTTATATTATTATTATTATTATTATTATTATTATTATTATTATTATTATTATTATTATTATATTTTTAAATTTTCATATAACATACCATTTGTTTAATTTTTTATTATTATTTTTAAATTTTTAAATTGTTTATTATTTAATTTTATATTATTATTATATTTGTAAATTTTCACGGAACATTTTATTCAAAAGTAAATTGTCACCGTTAAAAGTATAAAAAACAGACAATTATTTGCTCCAACACTTTAAAGATAAGAAAAAATAAATAATTGAAATAAACCAAATATCAGCATATAAACTTGCAGAGAATCTCTGCTACGCGATAATGTTCCACTAGCATTGCACAGGTCAAAACAATACAATGTTTTGCATGTTCCACTAGCACTCACAAGCCAAAATAATACAATGTTCTGCAATAATGTTCCACCAGGCCAAAACAATACAAAATATATCTATAAATAGTCTCAGTTTGTAAGCGAAACACACAAATTTCCATTCACCAGAAGAAGAATTATTTTCTTAATATCACACAGACTTCATTGGTTCTGCAAGGTATGTTTGTATCATGGATTTATAATTATATAACTTTTATAATTATATTTGTTTAAGTTATATAATTAAATTTTTTTTGTGTATATAATTACATTTGTGTGTGTATAGACACATTGTGTATTTATATTTATAATTACATAACTTTTATAATTATGTTTGTTTAGTTATATAATTAAATGTGTGTATATATATTAAATTTTTGTATATAATTACTTTTTTTTTTGTGTGTGTGAGTATATATATATATATATAATGTGTATTTATATTTGTAATTACATAAGTTTTATAATTTTGTTTGTTTAGTTATATAATTTAAGTTGTGTATATATATTAAATTTGTGTGTGTGTGTGAGAGAGAGAGAGCGAGTATATGTGTGTGTGTGTGTGTGTGTATTTATATTTGTAATTACATAACTTTTATAATTATGTTTATTTAGTTATATAATTAAATTTGTGTATATATATTAAATTTCTGTGTATAATTACTTTTTTTGTGTGTGAATATATATATAATGTGTATTTATATTTGTAATTACATAAGTTTTATAATTATATTTGTTTAGTTATATAATTAAATTTGTGTATATATATTAAATTTCTGTATATCATTACATTTGTGTGTGTATGTGATATATATATATATATATATATATATATATATATATATATATATATATATATATATATATATATATTCTCTTTTAGATTGACTTGACACTAAATTTTTTTCTGTTTTTTTTTTCTGTATGTAGATTTATTAATGGGAAAGAAAGGAAAAGATGGCAAGTCCAGTGATAATATTGGATGGAAATTTGCTATGCCTATTAATAATAATAGATCTAAAATGACTTGTAATTTTTATGGACGTATGGTTACTAGTGGAATGACAAGATTTAAACAACATTTAGCAGGAATTGAAGGTGACGTTGCAGCATATCCAAAAGTGTCACGTGCTATGAGAGATTCTATGAAAAAACTTATTTTAGAATGGCAAACCAAGCAAAAATAAAAAAATGCTGCTAAATATCAACTTGAGGAAGAAATTGTACAAATGCATGCAAGTGGACAATATAACAATAGTGATGATGAAGAGGAGGAAGATGCAATAATGCAATATGTTAGGCAACAAAGCCTTCGACAAATTGAAGTTGATTCATATAAAAGGACTATAGGTGTTCACTATGATGCAAGTGGATCCAACGGTAGTCAACAAATAAAGCGAATGATGGGTCGCTCTTTCAGTGTTAGAAACACAAAACTGAAGAGGCAACAATCCACAATCTTCTAGATTTGCTCCTCCCCAGTTATCAACACCAGCTTAAAGATTGTGAGCTATTAAAGTGGATTTAGAGTTTGAAAGGGAAACAAAGAAGCATACCAAATTAAAATCTCCTTGGTTCAAGAAAATTTTATGAATGCCTTTGGTTGATTTGTGGTTCACAATAGACCACCATTTGCAGTAGCTAAATCACCTTGGACACAACCTTTACTTAGAGTTGCTTCAAAAGTTAGACCGAACATTCCACCTCCAACAGCTTATGAGCTTGCTGAGGTATGGTTGCCAAAGGAGTATCAATTAATGAAAGAATATATTGCATCTTTTACAGGGATTTGAAAGGAAAGAGGTGTGTCTATAATATGTGATGCATGGACAGGCCCAACAAAAATATCCATTATTAATTTCTTGTTTACTCAAATTGTGGCATGATTTTTCATAAGTCAGTGAATGCATCTGATGTTGAGAAGAAAGATGGACATTATTACTTTCTGTTGATGTCAAAGGTTGTCGAAGAAGTTGGAGTTGAAAAGGTTGTACGAATTGTTACAGATAATAATGCTATAATTAAATCAGCGGGAAAAATGCTCATGAACAAGTATCAGAATCCGTATTGGACTACTTGTAGTGCTCATTGCATTGATCTCATTTTAGAAGATATTGGGAAGAGAAGTAAAGAATGTCACTGTAATGCAAAAGGGAAGAAAATCACCCAATTTATTTATAATTATAATTGGGTGACAAATTATATGAAGAAATTTATAGATGGTAAAGAGTTGTTTCGCCTTGGCATTACTAGATTTGCTATCAATTTTATTGTGTTGGAGAGTATTGTCCGTCAACGCAATAATTTAAGGAATATATTTGACTCATCTACATGGGTGAATTCTAGATATGGAAGAATAACATATCAACTAGCTGTTGAAGTTAGGGAAACTATATTAGCAACAATAATTAAAGGAAAACATTTTTGGCAAAATGCAAATGAATTGCTTAAAGTCTCTTCTGAAGACATTAAGGCTAGTTGATGGAGATGATAAACCAACAATGGGATTTTTGTATGATGCAATGGACAGATGCAAGATGGCCATTAAAGAAAATTATTGATATCACAAGCATTATTGGTCAATTATTAATAGAAGATGGAATTTCCAATTACATCATGATTTGCATACTGCAGGTATGTTATTTATAATTATTAATGAATACATTATTAATCTATTTGCAAGGTATTAATATGTATAATGGTGTACTTGTTATAGGTTATTATTTCAACCCACAATATCAATATGGAGATAAGTATGACATTCCATCAAATATTGAAGTTATGCGAGGAGTTCGAAATGTTATTAAAAAGATTGAACCAAATGAAGAAGCACAAATTCAAGCCCTTTTACAAGTAACATTTTTTATTACATTTGAAATAACTTTTTTTTATATATATTGATAATTACATGTCCATTATTTTTTTACAATCGTGCAGATGTTTACTTTTCAAGAAAAGGGACAATCTTTTGGATAAACACTTGCTCAAAAAGCAATCAAGAATTTGCCCCCATGTATTTTTTGTCTTCATTTATAATTTATATTAATTAATTAATAAAAAAGATTTAACTAGTTGAATATTGTTGGATGATATAGCTGAGTGGTGGATTCATTTTGAAGAGTCAACTCCAGAACTTTAAAAAATTGTTATGAAAGTCTTAAGTCAAACAACATCAGCAACAAATTGTGAAAGGAATTGGAGCACTTTTAGCTTGATTCATGCAAAGACTAGAAATAGATTGAAGTACAAAAAACTACACTATCTAGTCTATGTAAACTACAATATGAAGTTGAAATTATGAAATACAATGCGAAAGTCACAAAAAGAATTAGAGGAAGCTTTTAACCCTGTCAACTTGGATTATATTTTTTATGAGCATGACCTTTTAAATCCATGGTTGGAAGAATCAGAAGCTCCTTTACTTGATGGATAGGATCTTGATTGGTTGAATCATGAAGATGGTGAACAAGATCCTATAATTGATTTAACTGAGTAGGAATTAGGTGTGACTCCTCAATTCAGATATAGTGTTGATTCTCCTTCAAGCAATGATGGTGAAAGTGATAAAGATGATGGTACTGGTGATGGTGGTGGTAGTGGTGGTGATGATGATGCTAATGATGATGATGATGATGGCGGCGACTGTGGTCATGGTTGTGGTGGTGATAATGATGGTAGTGGATGTGGATATCATAGGCCAAGTGGAACAAGCCATGAATATTATGAAGATTCCAATTATTCAAATGATATTCCTTCATTTTTTGATCCATCTGGTTCTGCAAATATTCCATCCAATTTTGCACCAAGACAACATGAATTTGGATACGAAATCAATGGAGGTGAAACTAGTTCTACTTCGACTATTGCAAATCAAGACTATGGGTTCAGTCATTACATGAATCCATTTAATCCTATACGATATTATGGAATGCTCTCTGATAATTGGAATCAGCAAGACCAACACCAAAGTTATCCAAGTAGATTTGAGAATCAAGTGAATACTTCTCAAAATTCTCCAAGTAATTTGTCTGAATTTCAAAGCCATTCTACTACATTCAATGAAGGGAGTTTATTTTTTAACTTATTTTCATCTCAAATGAACAACCAAAATGTTACTGATTATAATGTTGGGCCTAGTAATCAAGATCCTCCACGCCACTCTTTTTGGTGGTGATTTCTATTATTATTGTATTTGTCAAAAAGTTTGTAATAATATCATATTAATGTAATATAATTACATACATATTAAAACTTTAAAGTACTCGCTTATTTCAATTTTTTATTACAATAAATAATAATTTTTATATTTTTTTTTTCAAATGTATATTTTTTAGTGCAATTATATATTGTTTAAGTAATTCTTAACTTATTATATTAGATGTAAAAGTTTATTTTGCATTTTTTAATAATATGGTATATCTTATTGATTATTTTGCATTATTCACAACAACACCGAACAATACAGTTTGAATTGATTTGATTCAGTCCGATGCTGTTGCACTGTTACTGATACTGAAACGGATGACGATAACATTATTTAAATCCATGATGGTTACAGATGAAAGCCGCAGAAATATTCCATTTCTAGATGATTCTGCAAAGGCGAACATCCTTATCATGCAAAGATGACAATAATAAAGGAAACAATTCGAAGAAAACATCAAAAGCTACGACTTGAACAGTGAAGACCAAGTCAGAGCAACTCAGACAAAATTCCAAGCCTAATGTTAGAAATCAAGACTAGACTGAACTTTCTAAACTCAACTGAGCTTACATGGACATTCACTAAAAATATGGACAAGTAAACAAATATTTCAAAGAGGAACATATCAGAAGCAGAAAAATAAACGTATCTCTGCAGCAGTCTCAAGTATAAATGAGACAAGTGAAAAATTAGAGAACCAAAAGAAATGTTGGCCAAATCATAATGCTCCAATAGCAATGCTCAAAGCACAACAAGATAAAAATATAAACATGCCGGCCATCTTTGTTTCAACTCCCTCACTATATATGTTGTTCTTGCAACCAATCATGGAGCACATGAACAAACCTATCATTATTATTCTCTTTTACTTCAAGAAGAAGAATAATTGGTGACTGAAAATGAGGGTGACTCCCTTTCTCTTTTTCATTTTCTTGTTCAACTTCTTTCCTGAGATAGCTCAATCAGCTGAGCACACAACCGAAATAATTGAAAAGACAAACTTACAGACCTACATTATCCATGTTCGCCAGCCAGAAGGAAGAACATTTTCTCAGCAAGAAGACCTAAAGAACTGGCACAGGTCATTTTTACCATTCAGCGCAGCAATCTCTGAGAAGCAGCAGCAACAACGGATGCTTTACTCATACCAGAATACAATCAGTGGTTTTTCTGCAAGATTGACTCAAGAGGAAGTGAAAACCATGGAAGAGATTGATGGCTTTGTATCTGCACGTCCTGAAAGGAAGTTACGTCTGCAGACAACACACAGTCCTAACTTCCTGGGGTTGCAACAGGAAACAGGATTATGGAAAGATTCAAATTTTGGCAAGGGTATGATTATTGGAGTGCTAGATGGTGGAGTTTTTCCTGGCCATCCTTCATTCAGTGACAAAGGAATGCCACCACCTCCAACGAAATGGAAAGGGAGATGTGATTTTAATGCCTCAAGAGTGTAACAATAAGATAATTGGTGCAAGGAGTTTCAATCTCGCAGCTAAGGCAATTAAGGGAGAAGAAGTGGAGCCACCAATTGACGTTGATGGACATGGGACACACACAGCAAGTACTGCTGCTGGTGGCTTTGTAAACAATGCTAACGTCCTTGGCAATGCCAAAGGCACAGCAGTTGGCATGGCACCTTATGCTCATTTGGCTATTTACAAAGTGTGCTTTGGAGACCCTAATGACGATTGTCCTGAAAGTGATATATTAGCTGGGCTTGATGCAGCAATCCAGGATGGTGTTGATGTGCTCTCGCTCTCCCTTGGTGATGTGTCAATGCCATTTTTTCAAGACAACATAGCAATAGGCGCCTTTGCAGCAATTCAGAGGGCAATATTTGTAAGCTGTGCAGCTGGAAATTCTGGCCCTTTCAACAGCACATTATCTAATGAAGCCCCATGGATTCTCACAGTTGGGGCAAGCACCATAAATCGAAGAATTGTTGCCACAGCAAAGCTTGGAAATGGAGAAGAATTAGATGGGGAATCTGTTTTCCAACCTAGCAGCTTCCCTGCAACACTTATGCTGGCATGAATAGCAAACCAGATTCGGCATTTTGTGGAGAGGGAGGATTGGAAGGCATGGACGTGAAAGGGGGTATTGTGTGACAGAGGAGGGGGCATAGGCAGAATTGCTAAAGGAGATGAGGTGAAAAATGCTGGGGGTGCTGCCATGATACTCCAGAATGACCAGATTAATGGCTTCAGTACCATAGCTGATGCCCATGTCATTCCTGCAACCCATGTAAACTTTGCAGCTGGGTTGAAGATCAAAGCCTATATTAATTCAACTAAGACACCAATGGCAACAGTCTTATTTAAAGGAACTGTCATAGGGGACTCATCATCTCCAGCTGTTACTTCATTCTCATCGAGAGGCCCCAGCTTGGCAAGCCCTGGAATTCTCAAACCGGACATTATTGGTCCTGGTGTAAGCATTCTAGCAGCATGGCCCTTCCCCCTTGACAATAACACAAATACAAAATCAACCTTCAACATAATGTCTGGCACTTCAATGGCATGTCCTCATCTAAGTGGGATTGCAGCCTTGCTCAAAAGCTCTCATCCTTACTGATCACCTGCTGCCATTAAATCAGCCATGGTGACTACTGCAGATACCCTAAATATTGAAGGCAAACCCATTGTTGATGAAACAAATCAGCTTGCAGATTTATTCGCCACTGGTGCAGGCCATGTGAATCCATCAAGGGCAAACGACCCAGGATTAATATACGATATCCAACCAGATGATTATATACCATATTTGTGTGGCCTAGGCTACACGGACAAGCAAGTCAGCATAATTGCACATAAACCAATAATGTGCTCAGAAAACTCAACCATACCTGAAGGGCAGCTAAATTACCCTTCATTTTCTGTCACATTAGGACCCTCACAGACCTTCACAAGGACAGTGACAAATGTTGGCTATGCAAATTCAGTGTATGTGGCAAAAATTGCTTCGCCACCAGGTGTTTCTGTAAGTGTCAAACCCTCTAGATTATACTTTTCTAAGGTGAACCAGAAGGCAACATACTCGGTAACATTCAGTCGTACTCGACATGGTGGCAAATCCAATGGATTCACTCAAGGATATATAACATGGGTTTCTGCTAAATACTTTGTTAGGAGTCCAATCTCTGTAAGGTTCAAGTAAAAGGAGGCATCTGTCATATACCTAGTGGCGACCAATGATTTGTATCATCAAATAATCTTAAGCTGCTGAATATTGATGCTAAATTGTTTGCAAACCAACGGAAGCTCAATTATAAAATTCTTATGCAATTAATGTAAGAAACAAAAAAAAACTAAATCTTCCTAAAACGATTTATTCATGCTGAAAACCCAATCCCACCAATGATGCTTTCCAAACCACGGGTTATCTACATGAAAAATGTATTGGAACCTGATAGTGGAAAGCTTTCCTATGATTTTCAATTTCACTCACAGGCAAAAAGCAAAAGCTAGTAGGCCATATATAAATGCACCTGGCATTTAACGCAGAAATGTCAAACCCGCCTGAAAGAAACCCAAGAGCATACATGCGCACGATTCATCCATCACCAGGAAGATCCCATAACAATACAAATGGTAGCTCCCATCCTTCCAAATTCAATGCCACAAAGCACATCTATCATATTAGGCAAATAAAAAGTAGAAGACACTGAACTTATCTCAGAGAGAAATTCCACAAAATTTCCCTTCAGCTTCCTTGCACTCAATAGCCTGGCTACAATCTGTTTGTACACGCATCAGGCCACCAAGTACAAACAAGCTGAAGCGCATGGACTTCCATCATGCTTTGATACCCAATGCATGGGCAAAAAGATTGGAGTGTCACTAATATTAAGTTGCACAATTATGTTTATCTTTCTAATTTATGATATGAAGCACAACTGAATAATTTTCTGCCATTGCCAATTAACAATTGATCAGTTGAAATAGTAGCAATTGATATGGATCGAAATGATAATGCGACTACACAATGAAAACCTTAAATTCAGGGGCAAAAAGGACTTGAATTCTGTATCTGTAGTCTCTTACATATTCTTTAATAATGCACAAGTTCAATGAGAATATAGTCCAGTTGCATTCAGGACTCCTATAATTTGTTTTGCCATCAAAGCAGTGAGCAACCATTCTGAATCAAGGATCATATACCAGAAAATCTTGTAGGTTGAGATAATGTCAAAATTATCTAAAGCATCCAACTTTCAAATATGGTTCTCTCCATGCTTCTATAGAAGGAAAACAAATTCTCCAGCAGCATTCATGGCTAAATCATTACTAAATATGGTTATAGTCAAGCATTCTAATTGAAAATTGATTGCAATGCATGCCAATTCATCAACCAAATCCAGGAGGCACTTCAGGATCCTCATCACTATCATCATACCGCTGCTTGTGCTCAATATTTTTAGAAAAGCCAGGTGGCACACCAGGATCAACATCATCTATCTCAAGCATATCTTCTAGGTGTTTTGATCCTTCCTTTTGTTCTTCCATAGTCCCTCGATGATGCATAGGCATTTGTAACTCCCCTTTGGCTTCATAGTTTTTCTGACGATTAACAGACATTGAGAAACCTGGTGGTTCCTGTGGCTTACCATCAGGCAAACTGCCATCCGCTGCAACAGCTTCATTCTGAACCAACACGACATCACCAGTAGAAGATTTAACAATTTCGTTCCTTTGAGGCTCCACCAACTTATCATAGACAGAATGTACGGTTTCTCTGATTTCATTCTTCATGCCATCGCCTGATCTAATAATTTCCCACAGTCCATCAGAAATGTTGCCCATAACTTCAGTCCTGGTAATTACAAATAAAAAAAAAAATCATTGTTCCATTTCTGAAACAAATCCTTCAATTCAATAACAGAAAGAATAGAAAATTAAAAGAAGCCTTGAAAGTTTTAAGTTAAAAATTCAGTTGAAAATAAAATAAATATAAAGAAAAAAAACTTACCGAACCTCATCAAATATAGCATCAGAAAGTTGTCTAGGTTTCATGTTTTCAGCACCTGCACGATTGAGTGCAGCTGATTTTCTTATAATATAAATAATGCGGTTGCGCAATTCTTCCTACAAAATTAATCACATCATGGATTTTGATAAAGCTTCGGCTAAAATAAAAAATAACTGTAAATTTCATAAAAGCAGCAAATCCAGAATTCGATAGGAAACCCTACTGCTACACTGATATCAGAAAGCGGACGGATATTAAATACATACATTAGCTTTGAGCTTGTGGATTATCTTGAGACGAAGGTTATCGAAGTCGCCGTCGTCTTTGAGCTTGGCAATTACGTCGTCTTTACTTACAATTTTTCTCTTTTTTTCTTCTTCTTCACTGCTATTCCTCTGCTCCATTGCCCTTCCGTGTTCTGTTGCCGTCACCCCTGGACTTTTGGGCCAAAGTCAATTGGATTTTATGTGACCTATGAAATTGTAGAATTATAAAGGGATAATTATCTTTTGTAATATATTTTTACTTATTATGCTATTTTATTTATAATTTTTAAAAAATATTTATTTATTTTTAGCATTTACAATAATTTACACTTATTAAAATAAAACAGTACATAACTTTATAAATATTATAGATGAATAAATATTTTTTCAAATATCAAAAACTATTCAATAATTATCCCAATTATAAAAGAGAAATTTATAAGATTGGAGCAATTTTTTTTTTTTTTAAATAGACCTGTTTTTTAATTGATTTATAAAGAAATGTCTTATTTTTTAAAAATAATTACATGCTACCTTTTTTTAAGAGTGTCTTTATTTTCATTTTTATCCTTTTTTTTTTACTTAAAAGTGCATTTAGTTCATAATCTCGAATTAAAATTGGAATGTGAATAACAATAAAAGATATTTGATTTTTTTAAAAAATTATAATGAAAATTAAAATCAAATATTATTTAACAACCAAAATTTCTTTTATAAAAAAATATTTTTTTAATTATTTTTTATATATAAAAATTAACATTTAATTATTTTATATATTGAAAATTAATATTATAATTATGTATTATAAAATATTTTTAAAATATTAATTTATAAAGATATTATTATAATTTTAAAAAAAATTATAAAAATTATTTACTTTTGATAAATATTTTTTATTTAAACATTTAATGCATATTTTTATTAATTTATATGTTTTATTAATAAAATTTTAAAAATAAATGTTAATATTTAAATATTTAACCAATTTATAATTGATTTGACTTAATTTCGAAGAGAATCAAAAGTCATTCTTTAATAACAAATAGGGAATGTGATTCTCATTCATTCTTATGTTTAATTTTAGTTAACCAAATACTAGAAATCAAAATTGTCTATTCCGATTTCGATTCGTACCTTTATTTTTTACGAAAGAAATGAATCGTTAGTTTTAAGTGTGGACTTCCCATTTTTATTTCCCCTCTTTTTTTTTTCTTTTTTTTCCTCTCCCATTATTTTTTCCTTTATGCTTTTTTATTTTCTCTTTTTTCTTTCATTTTTATTTTTATTTTCTCATTGATTTTTTTTCTTTGTTTATTTTTATTTCCTCCTTACTTTTCCTTCCTTTTTCAATTTTTTATTTTCTCCTTTTTTCTTTTTTATTTTTATTTTCTCCTTATTTTTTCTCATTCTGCCATTATTTTCCTCCATATTACTGCCATGTCTTTTTTAAAAAAGAAATTAATGAGTTGGGGACAAGTTCTGTAATAGCCAAATATGTTCATATGAGATGTGTGATTCATATTCTGAATTTAGTTGTCTTTGAGGGGTTAAGGGACATGAATGTTTATGTTAAAAGGATTAGGGAGGTGGTTAGGTACATAAGGAATTCACCTGCCAGGTTAAGAAAATTCAAAGAGTTTTCAAAGTTGATTGGGATAAAGTCCAAGTGTGCTTTATGTCTTGATATCCCAACAAGGCAAAATTCCACCTACTTGATGTTGAAAAATGCATGTGAATTTGAAAAAACCTTTGAGAAATATGAAGAGAATGAACTTACTTTAAGGGCAAACCTGGGAGATGATGTACCTGAACATTCTTATTAGCAATGTACTAAGAATTTGAGTCAATTTTTGTAACAATTTTACAATGTGACACTAAGAATATATAGTTCTCAACATGTGACTTCAATTACCTTTTTCTCAAAAATTGCAAACATGTTTTGTTTGTTGACTGATTGGAAGAATTCAAATGATATTTATGTGAGGTCAATGGTCTTCACATGAAATTAAAGTTTGATAAACACTGGGGAGATGTAGATAAAATGAATTACTTGATTTTTATTTTAAACATACTTGATCTAAAAGACAAATTGGAATATCTTGAATTTTCAACGAAAAGTATTTATGGTGAATTTATGGGTGGGAATTTATTACAAACTGTAAAATCTGCTTTATATGAATTATTTAATTATTATAACACTGGAAATCAAGCTTCATGTCCCTCCCCTCAAGTGTGTTATGTGGTGGAAGCCAATTTGTTACTACAACTGATGTGCAAGTGCAATTAAGCATGAAATCCATTTCGTTGTTAAGGGATATATTTAAGTAGCATAAATTGGATAGTGGAATTGGTGGAAGCAAAAAAAAAAAAAGAGTGAACTTGATATTTATCTAAGCAAGTCAACCTTAGAGGAATCTAATGATAGGAAATTTGACTTGCTGAGATGGTGGAAGCTTAACTCTGAGAGGTTTCTCATTCTTTCAAGTATGGCTCATGATGTATTAGATATTCCAATTTCAATAGTTTATTCAGCATTAGCTTTTAGCACAAGTTGAAGAACACTTGATTCTTTCAAGAGTCATTTAACTCTCACACTTTTTCAAGCCTTGATCTGCACTTAAGACTAGCTTAAAAAGCCTAATCAACCATTATCAATTGAAGAATTTTAGAAGAGTTAGAAGAATTTGAAAAAGGTATACAATTTTCATTTACAATTTTAAATTCCACTTTCTCTCTACTTTGATACAATCTAATTTCAATTTGTTTCTACATCTTGACAAACTTTCCTCCTTTAGGACAAGGACCTTTAGTTGGCTCCTCATCTATTGCTCCTTAACAGAGCTTTACCTCAGTTCTGTCACTTTTTTTTGCTAACTATATTCAATGACATAATCTGCCTCCTACTTCATTATTTCATTAGTTCATTCTATAAGTCTTTCATTCTTTTCAAATAATGAGGTTGCAAATTTTTTGCATGCTAGGAATTGCATTTATGCTTGCTCTGCTAGGAATTAGTTTTGTCTTGTGATATTTATGTTTGCTCTGTGGTGTCAATTTCATTATGTTACAACATAATAAACATTTAATTTATGACCAAACACAATAGATGTGCCTGCATTTATTATCATTTATTTATTAACTCTGTTTATTTTGATTAGGTGTCTGTTGTGTAAATGGTCACTTTGCATGTCTGTCTTATTTGTTTACCTTATGTTGACTGACTGCTTTTAAACTTTATAGAGAGCAGCATTGGTGCATTTTTTGCAAGCCTATATTGCAGCTATGAAATATAATTTTAATGGAGCTCTGTATTAGAGCCTTGTTTTTACATAAGGTGGAATTGTTATAATTCATATAAAGACTAAAAGAGAAGAAATTCTTAAACATGACAGAACTAGAAAGCTCTTCTATTCCCTCTTCTACTCCCTCTGTAATATGTGATTATAAGTATGTGCCAACTAAGTCTGTTACTATTACCCTATCACCCCCCATCAACCAAACCACCCAGAAAAAAACCGATTACTTGTATGAATTTACTTACCTTCCTGAAGACCAAAAGATTGAAGAATCAAAGTTTCCCCTGTTGAACCCTTATGATGCCTTTTTAAAATCCAAAATAAACTGGAAACAATCTTTTAAAGCTCTTGTAAACTGACCCACTTCTTCTATAAAAGAATATGTTCAAGCCTCCAGCTTTGATCAACACCATATACCAGCCTCTCAGACAGAACAATTCGTGACCTTAGAAATTCCTCTAGAATTTCTAAGAACTTGGCTTAACCAGGGATACACTCACATCCACTTTGGAGCTATAAGGTTAGGACTCTCCTACCATGGCAGAGCAGGGCAACCTGTTTTCTCTAGGATCGCTCTTTTGGATTCTAGATATAAACAGTATCAATATGCTGTAATTGGGACCGTAGAGACATTCTTAAATGTTGGCTCAGTATTCTTTACATTTTTCCCAAATTATAATCTGGCCCTTTCTGATCCCCATGCCTTGACAACTTTAAAAGTCCAACTCCAGATCTTTGGTGCTAAACAAATCTCCACAGCCAAAGTAGCCACCCTTCACTACCAAATTATCTACCATCTCCAAAACCATGCTATCAACTTGTCACTACCCTGTGTCCAAAATGATGTTTTATTCATAAAAGCAGACTCTCATAATACTCCCATGTGCATTCACATACCTAAATAACTTTCTAGGAATGATTTGTTAAAATTATTCCTAGAAAAGTGGATCACCAATTATGAGAAGTTGCATGAGACAGTGGAGCCAATTCAAGGTACAGACCCTGTGCATATCAAAAGATCTGATGGATCAGTTGATATGATCTTTAGGAGAAAATAAGAGACTCCTATAGTTTTTAATACACAGTTCATGATCAATCCTTAGGATCCAGAAGATAACATCCCTGTAGCCTCTTTTGATAATTCTCGAAGACTAGTCTATGCTTTTAAGCGTGATGGTCACTGTTATTTTGATTATTGTGATTGTGATGATTGTTATACTGTATCCTACTTTGATGATGATGAGAAGAAAAAGAAAAAGAAGAAATCTCTAGGAAAATATAGTGAAAAGGAATTCAGAAGAAGATATGAAGATGGAGATTCAAGCATCTGCACTCTGGGACAACCTTTAGGAAAATATGATTATCTTGTATCATATTCTCCTCCTGCTTGGTACAAACCACCAACTACTCAAAATATTCCTCCTGAACCTTGCAAGCCTCAAATACCTCCTTCCCAACCAAAACCTAAGGCAACTCCTCTCCCATGTTACAAAAAAGCTTTCAAATGGATAAGAAAAGAAAACTCAGCCGAGATTCAAAAGCCAAAGTCTTTACCCCAAATTTGTATGTTCCAACCCACAGACTTTCCTCCTTTAACCAAAGAAATAAAAAACCAAATTACCATGCAACCTTTTATCCTGGAATCAAGCATTGTTGATGCAGATGGTAGACCTAGACAAATAACTCCGACTGAAGTAGTAGTCAACTGGCAGACACAGAATGCTTATGCTCAAAATCAAAAACTAAAGCTTATTGAAGAAAAGATTGATGGAGTTGCTGAACATATGAATTTGGCAGAAAAAAAGTTTCAGGCCTTTGAAAAATGAATGACAGCAGTTCATGTAGAATTACAAAGACAGATAGAGATGAAGCACTAGGAACTTATGCGAATCATCAGCAACAAAGGCACATTGAATAGCATTCAAATGAAAGAAACAGAAATCTTAAACTCGAAAGCCCAGGTTGACCAATTTGAAAAAGATCTTAAAAGAAAGAAAGAAGAGTTGTCCTCATAAACCTTTTCAAAATCTTTCTCTCCAGATCCTTTAGGTCTTTTGTACAGCCCTTATTCAATTCCCAGTTCACCATACACAGCCTCTTCCACCCAATCTTTATTTCCTGCACCAACAACTCCCTTGAATATTCCTTTAAATTTTCAAGGATTTAAATCCTCATTAAAAACCCCCTCTCAAACACAGTCCTCTGATGAAACAACAGCAAAAAAAGGAAAAATAGTCCATTTCTCTCAAACTGAGAAACCTAAAACAACACCTTCTGAATCATTACCCAAAAATACCTCACCAACCTCATCACCAAAAGAGTCAAAACACCCTCTAATGATGGTGAATCCTATCTCTTCCTTTTTGGAAAAATGTGTTGAAAATGTCATGCCCAGCTTTTCAATTGGATCTGATTCAAAGGAAAGTTCATCTTCTGAATCTTCAGAAAGTGACTCTGATTCAGATTATGAAATACCCTACCAATTGATGGCTGATGATGCTACATCTTCTAGAGGACCTCAAGTTAAAGAATTTGATGATCCAGAAGAAGAATTTGAATAGCCCATAACACCATAGCCAAATCCATAGACAAATTTTCAAAAAAATACTGGAAATTACTTTACCCTGGATGATGTTCCTCCTTCACAATATAGGAATAGATTTCTGGAATTTAGAGTATGGATAGCTGGACAAATGCTTATTCCTGGAGCAGAAATCAGGGTTATTATTGAAACATTTCTTGCAAAAATGGTGGGAAAGCTAGCAAACTGGTATGCTTCTCTGAATGCTTATGCTAGAACCCAGTTGATGGATGCCACTTCACCAGAAGATTTTCTAGGACTCTTGCATTATGAGTTCTTAGGAAAATGGGATGATGATCTTGAAGTTGCACGAAAGGAGTATTACCAGATGAAATGTTGTTCACTACAAAGAAAAGATCTAGAAAGACATTTCCAAAATATGTCTACTAGATTTTACCTGTTAGGAGGCACTGCTAATCCTGATTTAAAATAAGCCTTTTTGGCTTCTATTCTCGAGATCATTGCCTCTCGAATGTTTTCAATCCTTCAATAATCAAATTACAAAGTTGGAGATGTGCCAATGGGACATTTGTATCAAATCATAATTCAGGCTCACACCCAGTTATGTGATCAAAGGAAGATGATTAAACTATATCTGGGCAGTAGGAAGAATGCTTTGGGAAAAGTTTCATGTGACAGGCCTGATTTACAGATCAAATGCAAAGATGCTGATGTTTGTGTTTGTCCATCAAAGAAGAAGAAACATTTCTTTAAACTGAAGAAGAAAGGGAAAAGATCCAAGTTTAAGAAGTGGACGTATTACAAGAAGAAAAAGTTCTGTGGTAAGAAAAAAACTGACAGATGCTACATCTGTGGGAAAAAGGGTCATTTTGTAAAAAGTTGCCCTTCAAAAATAAAGAAGACTAAGCAAATGATTCAACAAATTCAGCAGATCATTAAAGTAGACCTGAATGATACTGATCTTGAGTCTCTCTTTTTAGAAAAAGAAGAAGCTTCACCATAATGTGTTTTTGCTGTAGGCCAAGAGATAGACTCAAAAATTTCCAGCTCTGAAACAGAATCTTGGAATGACCAATTCTTAATTGGTGGTGATAATAGAGACATGATAGCCCTAACTCATGAAAAACATCCAATACCTTTGTTCCTTATCCAAATTTACCCAACCAGTTATTCCAAACCCATAAAACTTATAGCCTTGATCGACACTGGAGCCAAAACTACCATTCTCAACCCAAAAGCCTTGCCTAAAGAATGTTGGAAACATCATTCTGAGTATTTCTCTACAGCTAATGGAGAATTACTTGAAACTGGCCTTAAAACCAGACACCCAATAAAGATCCAATTCTTTCCAAATTGTTACACTTGGACACATGTTCTTGGATCTTCTTTACCTGGAAAAGATATTGTCATTGGCTTTGATGTCTATTGGAAGATGAAAGACTTGAGAATTCTTCCCAATGGACTCAAGTTCAAGAAATACTTTCAACCATTCATCAATATTTCATCTATCCTTTTTGTTGACCAAACCGTTTCTCAACCAAACCTTCAAACTATTCATGAGTTCTTATTAAAAGAATGTAGTGCTCAGTCTCATACAGAGTTTCTTCAGAAATGTTCATCACCATTGTGGGAAAATGAGGAGTTCTTCATCTCCTTACCTTTCAAACAAAATGAAGATGTCAACCTAATAAAGGCAACTTATTCAGGAATGACTCCCTCTGATCTTAAATTGGCAATTGAAGAATGCAAATAATTAGAAGACCAAGGTCTAGTTGCTCCCATAAAATCAAAATGGGCATGCCAAGCTTTTTATGCAAACAAAAGTTCAGAATAAGTTCATGGAAAGAAAAGATTGGTGATCGACTATCAACCTTTGAATTTCTTCCTCAGGGATGACAAATTCCCTTTGCCAAAAATTTCCTCATTATTTGCATTTTGGCAAGAGCTAAAATCTTTTCAAAATTTGATTTGAAGGCTGGATTTTGGCAACTTGGAATCAAAGAGGAAGATAGATACAAAATGGGCTTTTGTATTCCAAACAGACACTATAAATGGAATGTGCTGCCTTTTGGACTCAAAGTATCCCCATCACTGTTCCAACAGGCTATGATTAAAATCTTTGAGCCCATCCTCTCCAGCGCTCTTGTTTATATTGATGATATTCTTTTATTTTCTGCAGATATAAAAGCCCATAAGAAACTGCTCCAACAGTTTGCTAATCTTGTACGACATTATCGTATTATGCTTTCACCCACCAAAATGGTCATTGGCGAAACAGAAATAGATTTTCTTAGAATGAAATTCAAAGAAGGGAAGTATCTTCCAGGTCCTCATGTTGCAACAGAACTGGATAAATTTCCAAAAGAAAATCTTTCTGTCAAACAAATCAGAAAAGTTCTTGGCATTATCAATTATCTCAGGGATTTTATTCCTCACTTGACAAAGAAGACAGCCCCTCCCAGAGCTCTTCTAAGAAAGAATCCTCCACTATGGTCCTCAGAACAAACAGAAGCTCTTGAACAACTCAGAATTTGCACAAAAAATCTCCCTGATCTCCAGATTCCCTCCACAGGAAAAAGAATCCTTCAAACAGATGCAAGCGATCAATTTTGGGGAGCTATTCTTTTAGAAGAGGATGACAATAAGAAAAAACGGATTTGTGCTCATGCTAGTGGAAAGTTCACAGATGGAGAATGCCATTATCACTCAACCTTTAAAGAGGTCTTAGTAGTTAAATATGGCATAAAAAAGTTTGAATTCCATCTAATTGGTCATTATTTCAAAGTTATGATGGACTGCTCATCATTTCCAAAAATGCTTGAATTCAAAGGAAAGACTCTGCCCCATCCTCAACTTCTCAAAATGAAAGAATGGTTCAATAAGTATGACTTTGAAGTAGAACACATCAAAGGAGAGGATAACCTGTTACCAGATCTTTTAAGCAGACCACCTGTCTCTTGTGAAAAACCCTTTTAGCTAAAAGTTCTTCCCATGCTATACATGTACCAAACTATTAATGCCAACTTTCTTGAAAAAGGTATTCCTCCATCCTTACCATCACACATTTCCATGACCATCCTTAATCAAAAGGCAAGAACTCAAATTTTTGAATTTCAATCCGGACTAATCAGAAAATATGGGTCAGATTTCTTTCACAAATTAAGCTTTCATCCTATCTATCCTTTCACCTGTATTTTCAGCTTCCTAAACCAAAGTCCTGGAAACCAATTTTATTGGCCTCCTGAATTGTTAATCCTGTTTTGGTATCTTTGTCATCTATACTGGATCTCATTTGATCTTCAACCATTAAAGCTTGCAAGGTATATCAGCTTGCTTGAGAAGAATAAAGGTCTGAATCCACATTTGTCAACATTTCTCAAATGGTTCCAAAATTTGTTAAGATGGAAATCCTATTTGACAAATGAAGCTTATACTCAACAGGTGGTACCTCCTCTCGAATGTCATACTATCATCACCCTCAAAAGAACTTTCTTCAAAGATAAAGGTGTTTTTACTGATGTACCATGCTTTAATATCTATGGGACTTATAGACACTCAATGATGCACTATATTACCATAGATACCATGGATCCTTCACCATGGAGAGAGTTTCAAAGACACATGTTCGAGAAAAATGGTATTATTCCAAAGGAGATATGGCCAAAGATATCTGATGATGCCCCATGGGAAATATTTCCTTCTGATTATAGGAAACAGCTGTTAGCAGACAAATAATATTGGGAAAGGACACAAAGGACTACATCAATCCCGTCTCACATGCAAATTGATGATCCTTATCAAGCCAGCTCATCTAATCCTTATCAAGCCAGCTCATTTGATCCTTATCAAGTCAGCTCATCTAATCCTTATCAAGCCAGCTCATCTGCAGAACAGATATGGTTAAACTCTTTCAAATCAAATAATTCAGAGGACCCACATATGCCAATAGCAGGACACTCACAGGATCCTGATGAAGACTTTTACCATAGTGAAGACAGTGCTGAAGATAAGAATCTATCTCCAAGTCACGAGCCAATTTGTCATAAATGGTTGTAATTTAAAGTTATTACTTTTATCAGTGGATGTCTATCCATATTTGTCTATTTATCTTTAGTTATTTGTTTGCTTGTAGGCCTTCTTGTATCTCAGCTCCTTTTCTATATAAGGAGCTTTCTGTCTCAGTTGAAAGGCAAAACCCCTCTTATAAAAAATTTCAGAAGCTAAATAAACCATGGCCTTTTAAAAGTCTTTCTTCTTCTTTAGTAGTTAGATTATGAATTATAATTATTCCACCTATCTAAATTAAGGAGTATACTCTGTACTTGCCTCTATGAAGGATCTGGTACATCAGAAACTTAATTAAGAAGATGATCCAGTAACTAACTCTATTAAGATTATAATTTATAGTTGTATAGATTATAAAAAGGGGACAGGCTGTCTGGCCGAAAATTGGTTGTGTGATGCTATAAGTACGGCTTTAGCTGGTCCATGATATAATCTGTATAGCTATGAAATATAATTTTAATGGAGCTCTGAAAAATTGGTATCAGAGCCTTGTTTTTGCATAAGGTGGAATTGTTATAATTCATATGAAGACTAAAAGATAAGAAATTCTTATGAAGGCTATTTTTTGCATAAGAATAAAAGAGAAGATATTTTTTGCATAAGACTATAGGCTATTTAGATTGAAAATATTTTATATATTTAGTAAATGGGCTCGGGCCTCAATCCTTAATATTGATGAGTTATAAACTTGTAATTGTATATTTTGTAAATGGGCTTGGCCCTTATATTTTGTAAATGCGCTTTACCCTTACAATTTTAATGAATATCTTTATTTCAATTGAGCCCAATCTAAATAATCCCGAACCATAACCCAAACCGTTTTAGCCTAATAATTTTCGACAACCAAATATAAATATATATATTTTTTTTACTATTAGTTAGGTTGCATATTATATCTTTCCAAACTCATATGAATTTGACCATTTCACACCCAACCCACTCAAACCTGCCCGCTACACAGTCCTAGCTGGGCCTAAGAAAAATGGGCTTCAAGTTTAGTTATATTGAATTAATATTGAGCATATTTTATTGGCAGTATTTTTAATTTTAACCAAATTTTGATTTTGGGCTCAAACATATATACACTTTTTAATAAAGGAAGTGGTAATTTTAATTTTTGTATTTATTTTATGTATTTATTATACTTAAAATACATAAATTAAAAAAAAACACTTTAATTTTGTGATTATGTTTTTTATAGATTTTTTGTGTTAAAATTGAGTTACATAGTTAATATTGTTACTTTTAAATAAGTTTATTATTATGTTGTTCATATTCTCACTTTCGACATTTTCTTTTTCCTTTTACTTAACATGCATGATAACATGCATTCATTATAATTTAATTTTTTGATAGAAAAAAACTATAAAAAAATTATTTCATTTAATGCAAGTAACTTAATTATAATCAACACATATTTACTTATTTTGAAGTTTATTTTTCGTAAACACATATTCCGCATAATATATCCATAATTTATAATTGAAGCACAATTAAATATGAAAAATTAAATTTAAAAGTTTAAATAGACCTTACGTTTGATTTTAATCTTCAATTTATTAAAAAATTACATTTAATACTTCAAAAATTTCATAAAAGAAAACATTAATTATGAAAATTTTACATTCAATTTTTGATAATTAAATACTTCAAATAATATAAGACAATATATAAAATTCATGATCTTGAAATTAAATTCAACAAAAAATACATTTTAATTACTTAAAACAAAAAATAAAAATTATTTTTCATTTCTAAATATATTCATATAAGTTAGTTAAAAAAAAGTATTACTTTAATCACACTCCAAACATATTCGATGTTAAGTTAAAAAATTAATAGATAGTGTGCATAAATCTCCACTCCTATTCATAATAATATGTCAAAATATAATTATATATATTATAAAAATATCACGATATTATATTAAAAGCATCGCTAGTTATATGCTTTTATTTTTTCCACCAAAACACATTAAAATATCATGATGTATTTATAAAGATATAATAATAGTATCAAAAAATATCATGGAAGAATATTATATCATAAAATATGGTAAAATAAATAATAGGAAAAAGCACAAAAATACCTTGTGATTTGGCTCTTTTTCAGATAGAAGTGTTGTTTTTTTCTTAATAAAGAGTTACTCTTTATTCTACTTCATTAACAAATAGAGCCACATTTTTTAAAAACTTCGTTATAGTTACTAATGTGGCAAGGACAAAAGCAAACTTTTGCATATAGAGCCACATTTGAGACATGATGTAGTATCTAATATCCTTTAATAGAAGTCTCAAATAAAACCTAACCTAAAAGAAAAAAAATTAATTATCCTAAGTTCTTCATTGTCCTATGGCTTCGTCCCAAAGCAATGGTTCTAATAACAATAGGCCTTGTGGTGTTGTCTTTAGTAAATACATCAATAAAAATTAATAATTATGAAATACAATTTTTAGGGTGTGAAAATATCAGTAATTTCATAGATATCGATATAAATTCGTTAAATGGATTGATCCTCCAAATTGCAGAAGTTGTAAGATCATTATAGTATAGTTTATTAGCAAGCTAAAAGAATGTGAAGATGAAATTGTATAGTGTAGAACTAATGAAGCAACTCTTGAATTTGAACTTGTGAAGTGTAGAAAGTTTAGGAAAACTCTGAATCTTCTTTGATTGTGTGTAATGAAGTAGCTAAATAATTGAACTTGTTCTTCAAAAATACAAAGAATGCAAGGGTTTATGTTGTATGATTAACTACAAATTATTTTTAATGATCGTGTTTTTCGTAATAATTTTATCTTATGGATAAAGATTGTTATTATAGTGCAGCTAATAAACATTTTTTGAAAGCAAGTGGAATTAAAAATTAAGTCACTCTTATGAAGAATCTTGAAGTGCCTCCCTTATAAGAGATGAATAGGAAAAAAATTTTGGCCCTCCAATCCACCATTCAAAATTTGTAGTAGTTTGGATTTGCAATTGATTTTAAGAAACGTCAAATTTTTACATATTGCTTCTTTCACACATTTATTCTATCTTAAAGATTTAATGTTTTTTTCCCATTCTTTTTCGATTATCAGATCACATATTAGATGTGGCTTTGAAAATTTTGACCAATCAGCCTTTGCCACTTGCTTCAGACCCAAATCACTTATCAATATTTAAACCAATCACACATTGATAATTTACCTGTTAGCTTTGACATACTAACTTTTGCCACTTTCCAATGTACAAAATTGTTAGCTAAAAGTTAATTTGTGGTTTAATTGAGTGCTTGCATTTTTTATTTTTATTAATTAAGTAATTAAACTTTCAATTACATTCAATTAAACCTTTCAGATTTCTACAAAAAAAAAAAAAAAATTGAACAAACAGTAGATATATCATAGATTGAACCATAATACAAATTTAAAGGCTTTATAATATGAAAGATTAAAAAACAAAGTGAATTGGAAACGCCCAAGAGGAAGCCCAACATTTTGTTTCTCAACTTTAGGGGAAACCTAGTGTGTTGAGAAAAACACCAATTATACCTTTAAAAACTGCTAGAGGCATAGAGAACGGCAACTTGGAGCACTTTAACAAACTAGACTTACTTGAGTTAATAAGTTCTTGGACTTATCATGATATTAATGTCCAAAGAGAGGAAGAACAACTAAAAGCTAGAAGTGTCCATTATCAAAAGGCACTAGATTTTAATTGTCACTGGAGAAGGCAACCTCCGCCTATAGTGTAGATCAGTAGAAGATTTGAGATCAGCTTCCATCTCCCAATCCCAGGAGATCAAAATCCAGGCAGACTTGAGAACAACAGAATTGTAAAGCCATATGCACAAAAAGCTTATCAAACTAATCTTAAACAACAAGACTATATCCATTGCTATCATTATTTGATATAAAACTAGAATATAGAAATAAAGAGAAAGTAAGTAAGTAGGGGATGGTTGCTGGTTTAAAAACGAGCAATCACCCCTTTGGAGACAAAGTTACTGTTAAAATACACAACAAGACACTGTTCAAATGAAGAGGATTTTGTTACTTTTCAAGGTTTTACAAATTTTAAAAATTTAATATTATTGATTATTGAAAATTAAATTTTGTGACTCATATATTTAGTAATTTTTTTTATGACTAAATAAAACTTAACAAACTTAAAAACTTAAAACGAAGTTAATAATAAATTGTATTTTGAAAAATTAAAAGAAACATGGAAGTTTTAAAAAATAACCAAAAAGCAATGAAAGATTTTAAAAATATGGTGTTGACTTCTTTTCAAAACTAACTTTTCTACAAAAATAAAAAAAAAAATCTTTCAAAAGTACAGTTGTTGTCTCATTTACAAACTACTTGACAACAACCACCACAAAACAACTGCAAACACAACAACCATACAACAATCACAATATCTAAACACCAACTTGACAACAACCACCACCTACAACATCTACAAATCATACAACAATAATAATTTATCAACAACAATCTCATAATTATAAATCCAAACACAAATAACTTGTACTATTTTTCAATTTTATAGAAAACAGCCATATTCATTGATTTTCTTTAGTAAAATATCATATATTTCAATTTCAAAAATTTTAAATGACTCATTTACTCATAAATTTATACTATTATAAAAACATCAAACGAAAAATAAATTTCAAAAAAACTTAAAACAAAGAGAAAATATGAACAACAATCTGAAAACAATTACAAAAATTTGAGTTACAAATATTAAATTCTTCAATGAACTCAACAACAACTCAAGAATAAAACAATCCAAGAAGAACTATACAAAAAAATAATAATAAGAAAAACAACAAGAAAAAAAAAACAAAAGATGTTCATTATACAAAAACCATCAACGACAACAACAAAACTCATAATTTCATTAAAAAAAAAAACTTAATGAGTTTATTCACATGTAAAAATATAAAAAACAAAAACAATTCAGCAAAAACAAAAAGAAAAAATGGACAACCTGACAATAACCAAAAACAACATGAGAATATTAATATCATTGAATTTCTTTTGTAAAACTCATATATTTCAGTTTCAAAAGTTTTAACGGACTAATTTACTCATAAATTTATACTATTTGAAAAAAAAAATCGAATAGCTAAAAATAAAGTTAAAAAAAAATTAAAAAAGCGAAAAAAACACGGACAAAAAATAGAAGACAACCAGAAAAAATTGAGTTACAAGTATTGAATTCTTCAAAAACTCATTAATAACTCAAGAATAAAACAACCCAACAAGAATCATACAAGAAACATTAAGAAAAACAAGAAGAAACTAAAAAAGAACATCCACTATATAAAAACTGATATCGCCTATATATATTTCTACCTAATTAAAAGGTCTTTATTTTCTAAAATAGAGACACTCGGACTATGAAAGTAGCAGAATCTGTCCAAAAAAAGGACTCTATCCCAAAGAGAAATCCTAAGCAAAGAGAGAATACTCTCCTATCAGGATTAGGACTCTTGTCTCACAAGGAATTCGACTCCTTTCATGTTAAAGTAAACCTATAAATAGGACCTCATACCCCTCATAGAGGGACATCTCATTCTCTCATATTCTAGTTGTTCTATATTCCCCTACTCCTGTCCTCTAACTTAGGCATCGAAGTGTTTGTGGGGACTCTCCCCACCTCTTACCTTGCCTTTTGTTCATGTATTGCAAGACACTAAGCTCAAGAGTTCTAGAAACTAGTTATCAAGTGGTGTCGTCTATGGGAACTCTTGGAAAAAGTCATTTGTTTACCTGTTAAGCTAAAGACATCATCACCATGACTTCCAGCCCACCATCGGCCTTGATTCCCGAAAATGGCACCAACCCTTTCGCACCTATCCCTTCGACCGATCTCTCATACCCTCTCCTAACAATAGCATTGCCAGCCACCTTTCTGCATACCAAAGCTTCATCCGGACACACACATCAACTCCCTGACAATACCTCGAGATACCCAGCCTTAGGTATAGACCTCCCATATTATGTTCCTCTACAATATCATCGTTCAATACCTTCCATACCTTTTTCGAGTTTAACAGACATACTAGCAATAACTACACCAAATTTAAACACTGTAAACCAAACACTCAACCTTGACCAAACTAACAAGGAAGTCATGATAAAAAAATATCCAGCACAGATAGCTTTGATGCAACAATAGATAAACACTATAATGCAGAGTGGGCATTCTGAACTGGCTTAAAATGATGATAACACAACACCTCGGCAAGCCCTGGGGATGAGCATGGGAAAGGGTAAAGCTCGAGAAGGGGAGTGTTGTTCAACAATTCTGGCTCTTGATGATTCGAAGATAGCTCAGAAGGTTGAAGATTCAATATATGAAGTCCGAAAAAAAACTAAGAAAGGAAGAAGAATGCGTTATGGATAGTAGAACTTTATTTGTTAAAAGAATAATTCAGACGAAGATCCCTACTAAGTTCAGAATCCCGTTACTTGATCAATATGACGAGACGGGAGATCCCATCAGCCACATATTGACATTCTGAACAAAGATGCTGCCCCAGAATGTAAATGATGGAATCATGTGTAAATTTTTTCCAAGCACACTTACAAAGAATGCTCAAAAGTGGTTTCATCGACTCCCTGAGAATTCTGTCACTTCTTTCGAGGATCTGGCGGAATAATTTTGTATTAGATTCGTCACCAATATTTTCCTAGCCAAAAACATCAACGATCTTCGAATGTGCTGGCAAGAAGTTTATGAATCTTTACGAAGTTATCTTGACCGTTTCAATAAAACAGCCATGCAATTGAGCATCTTGTAAATGAAGTTGCCATAGAAGCTTTGAAAAATGGCACTAGACTCGGCAAGGTTAAAGACAAAATAATGATCAAAGAACTGAGTACCTTTGCAAAGGCAATGGTGATGGCAATCAGGATGATAAAGATGGATGAGGATAGAAGGATGCAATGGGAGGAAGAAAAGCCACCGATTAAGGATGAACGACCCAAATACAGACGAGCAAGCTTCCCAAAAATAAATTTCATAAATCCAGCAAAAATATTTGATAGGGAAGCAGACAGATACACACCCCTGATCACCTCTTGATCCAAAATCCTTATGTGGATCAGGCATAATGAAGTTGGAATCACCCCAGCTAAGAGAATAAGCTTAAGCCAGAGATCTACCCAATTCAGGGGCTAATACTACCAGTATCACCAGGAATACGGGCACGACACAAAGAGTTACAGAGAGCTGAAGAATGCCATTGAGAGACTGGTGCAGAGGGGAAAACTCAATAATTTCATAGATGCATCAAGAAAAAGCAAAAACTCTGAAAACCAGGAGCATGACAGGCCAAAAGCAAAGAAAACCCAGAGGGAGCCGATTGGCACAATCAACATGATCATCAAGGGAGAAAACACTAAGAAAAGATTAAAATAGAGTAGAGGAGAAAAGCCAGTATCCAAGAGAAGCGATATTGTGTTCAATTCGAAAGATGATTCGCATGTTTACCACCCCTATTGTGATGCCCTAGTAATAACTGCGTGCATAGATAAGTATTTAGTAAAAAGGTTATTAGTGGACAATGGAAGTGCTATCAATGCATTATCCTAGAATGCGTACAAGGCAATAGGAGGCTCCGTAACCAACCTGAAGGCCATCCAGAACCCCATCGTGAGTTTATGTGAAGGAACTATACAACCAATGGGAATTTTCAAACTAAGCCTAGAATTTGGAAATCAAGACGATGAAGAAATAAAAGTTATCCGAGCAGTATTCAACGTGGTGGATATACCACTGACGTATAATAAGATTATAGGACGATCGACACTCTATGAAGTAGATGCAGTCACTAGTATCTGGTGTTTAACTATGAAAGTTCCAATCAAGAATGGAACCCTTACCATTCAGGGAGATCAGTATATGGCTAGATAGTGTTACCAGATGGCCATAAAGCCTTAGGCAGAGGCTTTTCCTCTATAAGCATAGGAAATTGAGAAGCAAGGCGTCGATCCATAACCAGTAGAAGACACGGAGACCTTACCAATCATGGATGAAAAGACTGTAAAGATCGGCAATGAACTCAGCCAGAGCATTAAAGAAGGAATAAGGGAGGTCCTTGCTAGACACTCAAAAGATTTTGCTTCATAAGCCTCCGAAAATCATTGGCATGGATCCACAAGTTGTTTGTCACTGTCTAAACATTAGACTAGGAGCTAAACCAGTGGCCCAGAAAAAAAGAACCTTTGCCTTTCGAAAGATAAAGAAAAATTGCTAAAGAAACAACGAAGCTATTAGCAGCCGAGTTCATCAAAGAAGTTACTCACCCGAAATGGATAGCCAACGTGGTACTTATCAAAAAAGTAAATAGGAAATACAAGATGTGTGTAGACTACACTAACCTTAACTGAGCATGCCCCAAAGATAGCTACCCATTGCCCACGATCGACTAGCTCGTTGACTCCATCGCTAGTCATAGATTGTATAGTTTTGTTGATGCGGCATAAGGTTACCACCAGATCCCGATGAAGGAAGAGGATTAGGAGAAGATGTCCTTCATTACCCATGAAGGTTTGTATTGTTATAAGGTGATGCCCTTCGGACTCAAGAATGCCGGAGCCACATACTAAAGAATGATGAACCAGGTCCTCCAAGACCAGATGGGCACGAGCATAGAAGTATGCGTAAACGACATCATCATCAAGAGCAAGTATCCAGAATAGCACCTAGCGAATATAAACTAGGTTCTCCAGTTATTAAGCAAATCCAACATCAAGCTAAATCCAGAAAAATGTGTCTTCGGGGTTAGAGCAAACAAATTCTTAGGATTCATGATATCCCACAAGGGCATTGAAGCCAATCCAAAAAAGATAGAAGCCATACTCAACATGGAAGCACCAAAAAATATCCACGAAGTACAAAAGTTAAATGGCATAATCATCGTATTAGGGAATTTTATTTCATGCTCGACCAGACGGTGTCTACCATTATTTCGAGCTCTCAAAAATTCCAAAAAGTTTGAGTGGTCTGCAAATTGCCAGGCAGCATTCGAAGACATTAAGAGATTCTTGTCCTTACCACCCATGCTCAGCCACCCCATCCCAGATGAAACACTGTACTTATACCTCTCAGTAGGCCAAGAACGCATCGCCTCTATACTGGTAAGAGAAGAAGGGAGCCAGCAAAGCCCATTTATTACATTAGTGAAATGCTTTGAGGATTTGAAGTCCGGTATCCCATGCTAGACAAGTTAGCTATGGTCATGGTCCACGTGTCCTGAAAGCTCTGACATTACTTCCAAGCCCACCATATCATCATCTGCTCCCGTTTCTCGTTGAGAAAAATCTTATAAAGATCGGAGACCTCGGGCAGGCTAGTACAGTGGTCAATGTTACTTAGTGAATTCATCATTGATTATGAACCCTGCCAACAAATGAAAGCCCAGGCATTAGCAGATTTTGTATAAGAAATGGCTCTAGAAGACCTTACATTGCCCAAAGCACCAGAATGGAAACTCTATGTTGATGGAGCATCTTTCGCTCAAGATTTCGATGCTGAAATAATTCTTAGGGGACCGCACAAGGTTTACATCTGATATGTAGTCCAAATCAAGTATAACGCAACCAACAATGCCACCGAGTATGAAGCACTCACCACAAGCCTAAAAATAGCTACCAAAGTCAGAGGTGAACACCTCATCATACATTCGGACTCCCAGCTAGTTGTCAACCAGGTCAACAAAATGTTCTAAGTCAAGGACACTAGCATTGCCAAGTATGTGGAAAAAGTCAAGTAACTCTTGATGTAAATTGAACAAGAAGGGGGTCGGTGGGAGATCATTCAGATTCCCAGGGAGGAAAACTTTGAGGTTGACCTCTTGGCCAAGTCAGAAACTGAAGACAATCAAGCATTCTGGGATATGGCATTCATCGAAGCATTGACCAATCCTAGCATGGACAATCCTGAAGTCTTAGAGATACAAGTAGTCTCGGAATGGATGCGCCCAATAATCCAATACCTGGAACACGGATCCCTCCCTAAAGACAAGCTGCAGGCTTAAAAGTTAAAAACCAAAGTAACCCACTATTCCATCCATCAAGGGGAGCTTTACAGAAAATCCCTTTCACATCCACGGTCTAAGTGAGTCTCCCTAGAGGAGGGAAATTACATACTCTAAGAGATCCATGAAAGGATTTATGGAGTGCATGAATCCCATTATGCACTAACTTGAAAAGCACTACTCTAAGGATATTATTAGCCTACCATGTCTAACAAAGCCCAGCAGTTAACTCAAGTATGTCACAAGTGACAGCACTACACTCGACTCAACCACAAGCCTTTCCACCCCCTGCATCCAATCTGTAGCTCATGGCCATTCACTATGTGGGGAATGGACATCCTAGGTCCTTTCCCACCTTCCACTTCATAAAAAAGGTTCCTGATTATGACTATCGACTATTTCACTAAATGGGTAAAAGTAGAGGCAGTCCCAACCATCACAGAAGCTCGAATACAACACTTCTTTTAGAAGGAGATCATTTGCAAGTTCGGCATCCCCCACACTTTAATTACGGACAACGACAAATAGTTTGATAATAAAAAGTTTAGAGATTTTTTCTCAGACCTCAGAATAAAGCTTCGCTTCACGTCGATAGCCTACCCGCAGACAAACAGACAAACAAAAGTCACCAATAGAATTCTCATGTAAGGATTAAAGAAAAGACACGATGAGAAAAATGGAAATTGGGTCGAAGAGCTCAAAAATGTAATCTAGGCCTATAGAACCACACCTAGATCATCCACTGAAGAGACACCATTCAGGCTAACCTATGGCATGAATACAATAATACTAGTGGAAATTGGTTCACCAAGTTACAGAGTAAGCCAGAATCTTGATCATACCATTAACAACATTGATGCCCAGATATGTCTATACCTACTAGAGGAAAGGAGAGAATAAGCAGCAGCCACAGCTGAAGCACATCGACAAAAGGTGACACGGTATTATCATCAACGGCATCATTCAAGACAGTTCAAATTAGGAGAGTGGGTACTTAGAAGGGGAGATATTGGCAAAGGCAACTCAGGAACTGGTAAGTTAGGTCCAAACTGGGAAGGTCCATACCAAATCTCGGCACACATAACCAATGGAGCATACAAGCTAAGAGAAAGAGGAGGCAAAGAACTACCACGATTTTGGAACTCAGATTCTCTCAGAAAATATTATCAATAAGTTATATTTAACACAAGATTCAATACAATATCCCTTCATTAATAGCATTGTCTTTACATGAGATCCATTACAAAAAAAAAGGGTACACCTATTCTACTATACCTCCCTTCGGACCCCCGGGCCCGAAAACAGAGGGGAACACCGCATCAGTAGCATCTGAATGTGCCGCAGGCTCAGCAGTAGTCGCAGACTCCACATTATCCCTCACATGGGGAGCATTAGCTTTTCAACATGTGTTCTCTTTAGCAGCAATCTTGGTAAGATTTGCCGGTGTTATTTGATCTAATACCCCCAAGTCCAGTTCTGAGAGAGTAGGACCCTCCTATACTTAGCTTTGTAGGCCTTAAGAAATCCCCCCACCGTGCTCTAGTATGACCTCTTGTCGCTCTCTTAGGATTTCTTGACCTCAGACAGCTTCTTCTCCAGCTCGGTAATTCGGAGATCCTGATCTTTGATCCTCCTCGTCAGTTGGCCTTGGCTATATTCCAAATCAGCAATTTTCTTTTAACCTGCCTTGGCCTTAGACTTTGCCTCCACATACTTTGTCTGGCAGATTTCCAGTGCTGCCTTTGCGCCATCCAGCTTCTTCTCAAAATCAATGGCTATAGTTCCCACCTCTATCTCCTTCAGGCTATACTGGCTCTTCAAGTAAAAGTATTGGTCCTTTGCCAGCAGTAGAGCCTGAGTCATCTATCAACAAGAAAGGTTAAATTCAACAACAAGCCCACATGATAGTAACAACATCTATAACGGAAAGAACTTACTTCTAATAATTGGCTAATCATTGAGTCGAGTAACCCCTTCGGGCCTTCTTCGGACCAGCGTTGCATATCCACAGGCAGCCTCAATGATTCAGCATATTGATCCCTCACTTGGCTATTAGAGACACTCAGAGGTTTCATCCTATTCAGTATCTAGCCCCTCATATCCGGACACCCAGATAGCCTTGGGTGTTGGACATATATCTCCTCGTCGAGCCCCTCCACGTTTGAATGTTGCTCAATCAACTGCCTCTTCCTCCAGCCCACCCTTTCAAAGCAGGATGACTCGACTACCATCTTGCCTTTAGGATCGGTAATTACCTCTTCGAGTGCCGTGGGGGCTTCGGGTTTCAGAGAGGGAGATATCTGCACTTCCTTCGGAGCAATCAGCTTGTAAACTAAGGAAATCCTGCCCATAAAATAAAAAAAGTTAGCCATCTACAGTTGGAAAAATATATCAATTCAGAAATATAACTTCAAGTATCATAAACATACCAAGGGAATAAACACGACTCGGATAGACTCTATATGTATATCTCCTGGACACATCCTCTGTCGATCGAGCTTTGGCAAGCCCATCAAGATGCAGCTATAAAACCATCTCTGTATCATAGTTGAGGAGTCTCACAGGATGCTTTACCCTATGGCATTCATTGGACCACATCCGCCGGATATCCACGAAATTCAACGATAAAAAAATGGTGTCTCCACTTCTTATAGAGATCCGAAAGCTTTACGAAAAGGGTGTGGTTAGGCATAGTCGATAGGGAAAACATCAGCTCTCCCTTCTTCCTAGACAGACTATACAGGTATCGAAAAACATCTAAATCGGGTTCCCTCCCCTCTTCATGCATCAGTTGGATGAACCCGGTCAGAATCCTATAGCTATTCGGGTGAAGCTGACCGGGTGCTATGTTATGCCTATTCAAAAATCTCTTTACGAAGGGATCTAACGGAAATTTTAAACCCCCCTCTAGTTGGTCAAAATACACCACTAATTTACAAAGCCCTAACATAGGGGTGTGAGCCCTAAACTTCCTATCTATGATGTGATGGGTATAATCGACGGGAATACAGAACCGCCTCTGGTACCACCCTAGTAAATCGTCATCTACGTTCAAGATAAAAAGGTCAGAACTAACTTGTTCCCTCAGTGCCATAATGATTTCTAAGAAGGAAGATGCACAATAGACAATAGAAGCAGGAAAAAGAAGAAGAAAAGACAAAATCACCTAGTTACAAGAGGAGAGAATCACAGTGAAGAGAAAGTAACACAGCAATGGCAACACAACTACAACAAAGGCAAAAATAAAAGAGCAAAATGCATTAGTTAACAAGCACAACAGTACTTATAAAGAAGTAGAAGGACCTAGAAACATGTTATTAACTGCCCTCATCATTACTTTGCTACTCCCTAGGTCATTAAGGGCATTTTAGGGAAAATAAGCCCATCGAACAAGGGGTCACTACAACAGTAATAAAAATGCTCCACTTACTGACACATTAAACGATGCGTGACTCACACGATTTAAATTTTGAATCCCTAGGAGTTGAAGTGACACTAGAACGCATCGGCTCACCCATATTTTGATTGGGATCCTTCATCAAACTACTCGAAAAGCATCCAAGCTACGCTTCTAGCCCATTCCGAGTATCTGAGCATCTAAGTCCAGTGACTGAAGTTGGCACCCTCAAGTCGCTTCTATAGTACTAAGGTTCTGAGCATGTAAGCCTCGTATCCCTACACTGAGCATCTAAGCCTCGAGCATCTAAGTCTAGTGATTGAAGCTGGCACCTTCAGGTCGCTTCCATAGTACTGAGGTTCTGAGCATGTAAGCCTCATGTCCTTGCACCGAGCATCTAAGTCTAATGACTGAAGCTGGCACCCTCAGGTTGCTTTCGTAGTATTGAGGTTCTGAGCATGTAAGCCTCACGTCCCTATATAGAGCATCTAAGTCCAATGGCTGAAGCTGGCACCCTCAGGTTGCTTCCATAGTACTGAGGTTCCAAGCTCGTAAGCCTCGCATCCTTGTACTGAGCATCAAAAATCCAGTGATGACTGGTTTCGTAATGTCAATTCTGCACAGACGAGTTAATCTATTACTTCCAATCTGACAAACTTGACGGACGTTAAAGCTCCACTGATTCCATTTAACAAGATGGTTCTAAGACTCGGCATCAAGCTCTACTCTCTTACTGTAACTGAGGCTGGCCACCTCAGCTTACCCTTCTATATCACTATGCAGTACTCCTATATGAACCTGTCAGTGCCCTACTTTACTCGGGCACAACGGATATAAATATCTGAGTATACCCAGGGGGGACTCTTGATACCTCCTATACATATTCCTGCCTAACTAAAAGGTCTTTATTTCCTAAAACATGGACACTTAGACTATGAAGGTAGCAGAATTCGTCTAGGAAAAGGACTCTACCCCAAAGAGGAATCCTAAGCAAAGAAGGAACACTCTCCTACCAAGATTAAGACTCCCATTTCACAAGGAATCTAACTCCTCTCAGGTTAAAGTATTACTATAAATAGGACCCCATACCCCTCATAGAGGGACATCTCATTCTCTCATATTTTAGTTGTTCCATATTCCCCTACTCTTGTCCTCTAACTTAGGCATCAGAGTGTTTATGGGGACTCTCCCCACCTCTTACCTTGCCTTTTGTTTGTGTATTGCAGGACACCAAGCCTCAAGCTTCTAAGTCCAGTGACTAAAGCTGGCACCCTCAGGTCGCTTCTGTAGTATTGAGGTTCCGAGCATATAAGCCTCGCATCCCTGCACCAAGCATCTAAGTTTAGTGATTAAAGTTGGCACCCTCAGGTCGCTTCTATAGTATTAAAGTTTCGAGCTCATAAGCCTCACGTCCTTGCACCAAGCATAAAAAATCTAGTGACGACTGGTTCCATCATGTCAATTCTGCATGGACGGGTTAATCTATTACTTCCAATCTGACAGACTTGACAGACGTTAAAGCTCCACTAATTCCATTTAATGAGATGGTTCTAAGACTCAGTATCGAGCTCTGCTCTCTTACTATGATTGAGGCTGGCCACCTCAACTCACCCTTCTATATCACTATGCAATACTCCTATATGAACCTGTCAGTGCCCTACTTTACTCAGGCACAACAGACATAAATATCCGAGTATACCCAGGGGGGACTCTTGATACCGCCTATACATATTCCTGCTTAACTAAAAGGTCTTTATTTTCTAAAATTGGGACACTTGGACTATGAAGGTAGCAGAAGCCATCCAAGAAAAGGACTCTACCCCAAAGAGGAATCCTAAGCAAAGAGGGAACACTCTTCTACCAGGATTAGGACTCTAGGCTCACAAGGAATCTGACTCCTCTCAGATTAAAGTATTACTATAAATAGGACCCCATACCCCTCACAGAGGGACATCTCATTCTCTCATATTCTAGTTGTTCCATATTCCCCTACTCCTGTCCTCTAACTTAGGCATTGGAGTGTTTGTGGGGACTCTCCCCACCTCTTACCTTGCCTTTTGTTCATGTATTGCAAGACACCAAGCCTTAAGCATCTAAGTCCAGTGACTGAAGTTGGCACCCTCAGGTCGCTTTTGTGGTACTGAGGTTCCGAGCATGTAAGCCTCGTGTCCCTGCACCGAGCATCTAAGTCTAGTGACTGCAGCTGGCACCCTTAGGCTGCTTTCGTAGTACCGAGGTTCTGAGCTTATAAGCCTCGAGCATCTAAGTCTAGTGACTGAAGCTGGTACCCTCAGGTCGCTTTCGTAGTACCGAGGTTCTGAGCTCGTAAGCCTCACGTCCTTGCACCGAGCATCGAAAATCCAATGACGACTGGTTCCGTCACGTCAATTCTGCACGGATGAGTTAATCTATTGCTTCCAATCTAACAAACTTGATAGATGTTAAAGCTCCACTGATTCCATTTAATGAGATGGTTCTAAGACTCGACATTGAGCTCTGCTGTCTTACTGTGAGTAAGGCTGGCCACCTTAACTCACCCTTTTATATCACTATGCAGTACTCCTATATGAACCTGTTAGCACCTTACTTTACTCAGGCACAACGAACATAAATATTCAAGTATACCTAGGGGGGACTCTTGATACCACTTATACATATTCCTGCCTAACTAAAAGGTCTTTATTTCCTAAAACAGGGATACTCGAACTATGAAGGTAGTAGAATCCGTCCAAGAAAAGGACTCTACCTTAAAGAGGAATCCTAAGTAAAGAGGGAACACTCTCCTACTAGGATTAAGACTCTCATCTCACAAGGAATCTGACTCCTCTCAAGTTAAATTATTACTATAAATAGGACCCTATACCCCTCACAGAGGGACATCTCATTCTCTTATATTTTAGTTGTTCCATATTCCCCTACTCTTGTCCTTTAACTTAGGCATTAGGGTGTTTGTGGGCACTCTCCCCACTTCTTACCTTGCCTTTTGTTTGTGTATTGCAGGATACTAAGCTTAAGAGCTCCAGAAACCAGTTATAAAAAATAAACAATAACAAAAAAAATCATAATTTTACAATAAACAACCATAATGAGTTTATTCACATGTAAAAATATAAAACTCAAAAAACAAAAAAAAATAAAAATAAATTAAAGACATGGACAACAACTAGACAATAACCAAGAAAAATAACCTAAAAATTGATATCATTGAATTTCTTTAGTAAAACATCATATATTTCAGTTTCAAAATTTTTTATTGACTCATTTGCTCATAAATTTATACTATTTAAAAAAAATTAAAATAATTAAAAATATAGTTAAAAAACAATTTAAAATAAGGAGAAATCAGACAATAATTGAATTTGAATTGCTCTATTTGCCTATGTTTTCAAAGTATAAATAGAACATAAATTTTACACATTTCTAAAGCTAACTCTGAAATTCAATTTGAGCAAGTGATTCCTCTAATTCACAAGCATTATCATTCATGTAAGTAGAGCTGTAAAAGACCCGACTGGTCCGAAAATTTTGGTCTGAACCAAACTGGAAATAAAGAACGGGTGGGTGATGGTTCAGGACAAAAAAAAAGAATATCAAATTTCAGTTGATGGGTCAGTGTTGATTTTTATGTTTCCAACCCATTCAAACTTCCGAAATTCTTATAACTCAAAATAATTTATTTCACCTAAGTATATAACTATCATAAACTACCCACCTTTATGCCTAATTTCCCTAACCCTCATTTCACCATCGCCTCTCACCCTTTTCCTTCTCTTTTGATTCTTCAATTTCTCTTTACTAAGATAAAACTCTAACCCTAATTTATCTTCCCTACCGCCACTTGCCCACGCCCCTTCTATATTCTTACCTTTTTGAAAGATTTCCAAACCCTTATTACCCCACAATTTGTAGCTCCTAGACTCTTACAATCCTCTCCACTCTATCTCTCAAATGTTCTGTCTATCCATGCAAATGGATCAATCTCTATTTTCAAGCTTATATTCTTGTTATTTCATTTTTTATATTCTATTAACTTAAATATAAAATATTTAAAACCATCAGTGACAAAAGAATCCCCTTTTGTTTCATGATATGGTAATTCCTATATATTGTTAATCATTTTGTGTGTTTATTATGTTTTGATTCTTAACCATTTTGTTAAAAAATTCCTTTTTAGTTAATGGGTTTTGTAAACCATACTGTATGATTTTTTTTTTTTAAGTTAATCGTTCATACAAAGTTTTAAATATATAATTTTTTTTATTTAAATGCATTATAGGCTATTAACAGTTAAATACTTGAGTTTTGTATGTTTAATATGTTTTTATTTTTATAATGAGTGTTTTAGAAACATGTAGAGGTGGAAGCACAATTTTTTTTTATTTAAAAAGCCTTGAAGGTGATTAGTTGTTAATAACTTTAGATCTGTGTGTTTATTATGTTTTGATTTTTAATTTATGTGTTAAAGAATGCTTTTTTTTTTTTAGTTGATGGATTTTGTAAACCATATTGTATGTGTTTTTTTAGTTAATGGTTCATATAGAGTTTTAAATATATAATTTTTTTGATTTAAATCACATTATAGGCGATTAATGGTTGAATACTTAAGTTATGTTCTATGTGTTTAATATGTTTTATTTTTAAAGTAAGTGTTTTAGAAACATGTAGAGGTGGAAGCACAATTTTTTTAATTTAAAAAGACTTGAAGGCAATTAGTTGTTGATAACTTTAGATCTGTGTGTTTTGAAAACATGCAGAAGTTTTATGTTAATTTTTGTTGATTTAATAAGTAATAGAGGTGATTATAATATGTTTTTATTTTTAAAGTAAGTTTTTTAGAAACATGTAAAGGTGGAAGCACAATTTTTTTTTATTTAAAAAGCCTTGAAGGCAATTAGTTGTTAATAACTTTAGATTTGTGTGTTTTGAAAACATGTAGAAGTTTTATGTTAATTTTTGTTGATTTAATAAGTAATAGAGGTGATTATATTGTCTCTAAAATTCAAATCTATCATCTATGTGTGTTTATATCAATTTTTTTTACAAAGTATGAACATGTAGAGATTTTATTCTAATTTTTGTCATATTTTTTGTTTAAAATGTGACTTTGTGAATCACATTCATGAGTCTATGATTGAGTGTGATTATTTCACTTCATCTATGTGTATATTGTCATGTTGTCAATTGATTTGTTCTCTTTGTTGCTGGTCTTCAACGTTTTCAATTGATAAAAAGCAATTGAACTTAATTGGTGGAAGCAAAACTTCTATCACTTATGGTTTTAAATTAATTTGGTGGAAGCATTAATTTTGGACTTCACTACAAGTAGAGGCTTGAAAATCAAAGGTGATTTTCAAATCTAATGAATTAGTTGTTTTCGTTAAATAATTTTTGTTTGATACTTTTATATTCACACTTTTTTATTTTTGATTTGTTATTGCATTTTGATCTAGATGGAAGCTGAGCATACTTATGTTCTGCCTCAAGAAAAAGAGGTGGAAGCACAAAAAAAGAAGAAGCAAGTAGACAGTTCGACTACTGCTGCTAACGAAAAAAAAAAAAAAGAGATTGATTCAAGAAGCAAAGCATGGGAGCATTTTGAGAGGGTTAAGGATGTTTCAGGGGTTACGATACAAGGTAGATGTCTTTACTGTGCTAAGACTTTTAATGCTCATTCAAAAAGGTATAGCACATCTTCTTTGAGAAACCATATTCTTACTTGCAAAAAAAATCCACATAGTGAAGGCAACAAGCAATCTTTGCTCACTTTAACACCTAATGTTGTGGAAGCTTGTGACTCTAAATTTGTGGGGGTAGTTGGGACTTGAAAATATGACCAAGATCTCATTAGAAAGAAACTTACTAAAATGGTTATAGTTGATGAACTATATTTTAAGTTTGTAGAAAGGGAGGGTTTTCAAAAATTCATTTATGTTTGTTGCCATAGATTCAAAATCCCTTCTAGGTGAACTGTGAGTAGGGACATTTATAATACCTACTTGGATGAGAGATTGAAATTGAAAAGTTTTTTTGAAAGACCACTATCAAAGAGAACAAACTCTTAGGACCTCTATTCAGAAGCTCACTTGAATTGTGTATGAAATTTGGTTTTTTTTTTTTTTTTTTGTAAGTGTAATTACAGTTCTTTTGGATTGTGAAAACGATGAAAACTCATTCTTTTGTAAAAATTATATATGATCCAAACCCATTATTTTGGGTGGTGGAAGTCCATTATTTTGTATACAAACACCATGTAAATCGAAGTTCATTAGTATTGAGTCATCACTAGTAAAAATACAAAAAAGCCCATCATTTATGTTCAATACTTGCATGTGAAAGCCCAATATATGAAGGCCCAACCTGTTCTCCCGAACCGATTAACCCGATCTCACTCAATTCTCTGAACCCTTGGTTTTATACAATACTTCTGTTTGGTTCAATTGCAATTCATACTTCTATTTATCTTATCGGATTTACGATTCGCCAGACCGGCCTTACCCAACCGCTGGACAACCCTACATGTAAGTGAGATGATGTACATGCTGCAGCTATAATTAAATACGTTTGAACGAATTTATGAAGAGCCATATAACAAGCCAAATATCCACTCCGTGAGTGGCACTAATATGTACAAATAGGGCACTACAAAGAGGAAGCAAAGAAGATGAAGAAAATAACACCCGGGTCTGTGACTGTATATGCAATCATTTTCTGAAGTCGAAACCTGTAAACGAAATTTCTGCTTCATACAAATTAAGTTTTTTACCAGGCAGAAAAAAACACAATGAAAATACTTTCTTTTTTCAATAAAACAAAAAGCCATAGTGAACACCCGTAAAAGAAATCAAGAAAATGCTTTTCAAGAAACAACAGCAATGGATCTTCCATATATATCACAGAATGTATCAACAGCTAGCAGTTAACAAATTTAGCTAAAAAAAAAAGAGAGAAAACAAGCGGACGCATAGAAGTAAAAATTAAAAGAAAAAATAGTTTTGTATGACTTGCACGGTGGCTATTTTTGAAGAAAAAAACATAGATTTGAAATTTTTGGATCAAAACTTAGCGGTACAATGCAATTTCCTCAAAGAAATAAAGAAGTATACATTGAAAGAAGCCCATATACTATAACAAAAAATGTATTAAAATATTAAAGTATTAAAAATTACATTGACAAGTAGCAGATTTATTTTTAAATTTAAAAATGGCTCATTTAGGTGCTGTTGGTATTCCTAATTTAAAGCATCCATTGACATCAAGTTTAAAAATTTTACAACATAATCTACAGTCCTTAAATCAGTATAATAATAATGCAGTGCCTAACCAAAATCAAGGCATTTGATCTCCTAAATCTAACTCCGCCCAGTCTCACTCCTTCCACAAGAATAGAGAAAATAAAGATAGAAAACTGGGAACATGTAGAAGGACCATGTTGCGATTCAATTCCTGTACAGATTTGGTAACAACCCCCTAGCAGTAAAAGTTACTACTATGCAATGCAATCAGATAATCAAGTTCACAAATTGTACAACATAGTGAGTCTCCATTTCAGGAGATAAGAACAGACTGAGCAATTCCCTAGCGTCAAATTGAAAAACCCTTATCATCAGGCTAGGGCCGAGGATAGCATTGTCTGAAGTATTCAATTATTTCTCAGAAGAATGATGTGTCCTCTTCCGTGAGCAGCACCGGTCACTTACAAAACTTGAGTTTCTGCATGGTTTATCATTAAATCAATGAAAAGAAGATTTGAAGGAATGCAATTTGGGTTCACAGAATATTAGCTGAAAAACACTTAACGAATAATCGTTGTCATGTTTTTTACTTCTTGATGGCTCCAGTGTTGTTCGAGATGACCCAACTACCTGGTGCAAAATAAAGAAAAGGTTTAGCTCACTCGACAAAACATCTAATATCAAAAAACTTGCACAAAGACAATTATAGTAAACTTTCATTTATAACCGTGACTTAATTTGGTTTTATTTTCCAACAGACATAACGTAAGGCAAACACAAATGTCATGCAAAGGAGCATGTTTTTAGATGCATCAATAAAACCATGAAAACTGAATTTCCAAAAGCAGCAAAAGAGGCTTAATTCCACTACAATAAGCAGCTGTGCAGCATGTGTATCCACCTGCACCTTTGTTTTTACAGGGCTGAGGAGGGTAAAGTAGACAACCAAGAGGTTACATTTCAAACAATTGCCAATGCCAGCTGCATTCCAATAGCAGACCAAATATGTATTGGTGCCTTCATCACATAAATATTAAGCAATCTAGCATGATAATTTCATATGACCAACCTAAATCGTATTCCTCGTGTGCAATTGTAATTAAATTGTTTCAAGTCTTCTGAAGAAACCCTCCATCCCTATATCTGATTCACTTTTAAAGTAATGGCAATAGACTTCACATTTTCTTGCAAAAACATACAGAACCAACACTAATATCATGTCTAAAGAGTAATTAGAACAATTAAAGCAGCTGTAAGTGTAGTTGCTACATAACAAAGAATTTTCATATCATCACCACTCAGAAGAACCAAAACCAGCAGCCCCGTGATTGGCAGTTACATGATGAGCAACATGTTGAGAGATGTCCAAACCATTTACAATGAGCCAATAATAAAATCTATGTAACAAATATAAAGTCGTATGGAAGTTTCACCACAATTAAACCATCATGTATTTATCAATGACAGACATTAGAATGTTATTAGATAGCATACTAACAGGAAGACTTAATTGTCTGATGCTTCTGCTATGCACTTCCAGGTACTCTTCATATGTCTGCGAGAACAAGTAGAAAATGCATGCATGAGAAATCACAACATCACAGAAGCTAATGCTGCCACTATTACAGAGCGTAAGAATAAATAATCTACAGAATAGTTATTTGAGTGTGATGAATAAAAAATGACTAGTGCACAAGGTACTCCTCATAGGTATCATGTAGCCACCAAGATTTGAACAAACCATGTAAAAATTTAAAATTTTGTTTGGACATATATCTGCTCAACTAGTGCTGTTCCTGGATAGCTTGTACAGCAGCCTTGCAGACTGCATCATGCCTACATTCTTGTTGGACAGAAAGTTGTGAATTAATAATAACTATTTTCCTTGGAAAATTAAGAAGTGCTACTTCTGAAAAAGCCATCTGCTATAAAGAAAAAATGAATATTATTCTCTTTCTGACCGGTAAAACTATTCACAAACTAAGAAAATACAAACAAGGAGATTGACAGAGCACTAACAAATCAAGGATCAGAGCAAGACATCTTGGTCAACTGAAGACACCAACGAGATGAAGAAACCACGCTCTAATGAATCAAGAAACTGTTTTCATGAGCACATTGATGACAAAGTTTCATGCTTCAAATCTTTAGAGCTGTACTGCATAACTCCTTTCAATTATTTAATTAACAAGGACTTGTACATTTTCCCACAGAATAAATGCCTAAATATTACATTACCTCAATTCAAAGTTTGAACAATTAAGGGAAAAACCCACTTAAGATATATTATTCCACCATCCATTGCTTAAGAAAACTGCACTGCACATACTAATCATGCTCAGTAAGCATGTAGAAGCTAAGGTAGGACCTCAATATACCATTTCAAGAAAATCATCATCTGTCAGAGTACTAGCAAGGGGACTTTCGGCAGACAAGCCCCAAGCATCAGTTCCAGAAGGTATGTCGCACTGTACTTGCAAATTTGCAACACCTTCATTCATTTGACCATATTTCATTTTTGACAATTTTGATGCACCAGAAGCAAGAGGCAAGTTAGCAACACTAGACCCCTGGTATGCCAAATGAAATCTACTTGCGTCAGCATTATGTTGATAGAGAAGAGAAGGAAAAGGTATGGGCATCCTAACCCATGGCATATGCACTGGAGGGACATCATATTCTCCATCCCCTTGTGAACATGGAAGCTCCATGCAAGACCTTTTCAGAGGAATATCATCCCTGGACAACACTTAGAATCAATCAAAATAACTAATTCATCAACTAAATTTTAACAATATGCATTTGCTTTCATCTTGCAAGAGAAATATACCTTTTCAGAATGCCATCAACATCACTCTCTCCATTAATTAGCTCACAAAGAGTTTCTCCTATATCTTCTGGTAATTCCTTCAATACATGAATCACAGTCTTATAACAATTTCAAAGTGCAGGAAGGATAAAGAGACACCATGCAAGGGAAGAGATACCTGGCAGTCTCTACTAATTTTAACAGGTTTATAGTCATTCAGTGGATTCTTGAGATGAATTGTCTTTTGGAAAGGCAAGTCATTTAACTGCAGCCATTTAACTTTAAAGCTCCGGCCCCAAGGATTGTTTTTCCCACATCCTTGGCTCCAGATGTTATCATGCCTCCACCCAGCAGTAGACATCATTTGGGCATATCCTTGGAAGTAACCACTCATGTTGACACTAAATATAAGAATGACTTTACCAGAATTCTGCAAAACATATGCTTCTCTATAAAGCATCAAGATTTAAAAAGCAGTATGACACTGAAATAATAGGAATCTTACATGAAAGGCCTCTTCCAAAATTGGTTCATTCATGACTTGAGTAGCCCAAATTCCTTTCTCAATTGATAGTTGAATATTATGATGGTTCAAACTCTTAATTATAAAATACCTTGTATTATACAATACATCCTTTTTGTTTACAGTTGAAATTCCCACCAGATCATGACCAGCCTTTTCAACTCTAAAAGGATAGCCATCCTCATTACCTTTGTAGGCTGGGCTCTCTGAGAAGGAACAAACGTTCTAGGTTAAGTTAAATATTAATCTGAACTTGTTCTGATTACTTTCATATTCAAATTTAGGAATAGTGAAAAATGACAAATGGAAGGAAGAAAGAAAAGCCAGGAAGTGTATAGCTGAAGAGTGGAGAGAAAATAGTATTTCTTAACACATCCTTTGTCACAATTGTAAAAGTACGTTGAGTCCTTAGTTACTAAGTAACGTCACAACAAAGTGAAAAACTAACTTGCACCACATTGATATAAATAAAAAGTTCACAGACATGTATCCCATGGTGTAAGTGATCTTGCAGTACTTACATTTTGCTATGATAAGAGAGAAAGATCAAATTTAAAGCAAATGATAGACATGCATCAGATCCAGCTCACATAATTCTATTACAAAATCTATTGGCTCACATCTCAGAAAAACATTAGCAGTTTAAAAAAGTGAATTTCATAAAACATTAGCAGTTTAAAAAAGTGAATTTCATAAAACATTAGCAGTTTAAAAAAGTGAATTTCATTCAATTCTTTTGATGCTCAAATGAAGTAATAATATAAAAATGACAAACAATTTCCAAATTACAGGTTCACCACATCATAAACCACCATATATAGACATAAAATTATTTTTGTTAACTAGGACAATGTGTGGGGAAAAAGAAAAACAGTAAGAGCCACTTATCCTTAAATGACTAACAGGTTTTCAGCCATATTAATAATAAAGCACCATTTACACAGCCTACTTCCAAGTCATTAAATCAGCACAATTGATTTAGAAATCCATTATATCTATCATCTATTTATGACTTTTAACCATTCCATCATGAAAGAATACCAAAGAGGCTTTACTTAATACTCATACAATGGAAGGCAATTTTCCAGATTACTTCTAACAGCTTCAAGAATTCGTGAGAGTTCCTATTGATGATGTAGTAAAGATAAAAAAGAAAGGAAATATTTTCATGAATAAAAAAAGAAGTTTCTTAATTTGCATAAAAGTTCTCTAACATAAGAAAAGTACAAATGTACAATCTATGAAAAGTTTAATTTTACAAAAAAAAAAAAAATTGCAAGAATTTATTACGTGGATCGTCAAAATATCCCATGTCAGGTTTCCATTCAGTTACTGAGGAGTCAACCACTGATGCATTTTCTTTTGTAGTATCAGAAGACATATCCTTATTGGCCTCCTACATCACAACAAAAGGACAAGAAAATATTATAAATTAATACAGAGGAAGAAAAATTTTAGTTACTTTTCGTAAGCAGTTCAACTACATAGAAAGTAAGGGCAAAGAACAGCACAACAAAATTGCTGAAACAAGAGCAATGAAACACAAATACACTAGCAAATCCTTTATGAAACTGGAAGGTAAATGCCAAAATCTGTAGACATTGACAGCAAAATTAGCAATAAAAGTATAGATGCATTATGGTATACTTTTAAGAATTTGGGGCCATGGTGAAAGCTCAGTGCCATAGGCACTACAAGAGCAATTTTCTAGCAGTAAAATTCATTTCAGCACAAAATCATGTTGGTAAATAATGAAAAACCAATGGTGTAGCAACTTATATGTACATTCAAACTCTCAATCTTGCACGAAATATACCATACCATTAACACCAGTGTAGTTCAGCACAATATCAGATTGGTAACGCAATGAAACCCTTTGTTCTCAACATACTTAAGTTAAGCATAATAATTCTGTTGATGAAAATTGTCAAACAAACAACTAAACTGGTTCACTTAAATAGATTATACTATGCTAAAATCAGTAAAGATTTTACTTACATAGATTAAATAGATTAATCACTTAAATAGATTATACCATTAACACCAGTGTAGTTCAGCACAATTAACATCGAACTAACAGTTCGATGTTAATTGCTTCTTCAGATTCTACTTCAGAAACAGTTAACAATAAATTCCCAACAAATGAAACTAAACATTGCAGCACACACAGATAATAACATTCAAATTCTATGTTTTGCAACCTTCTTTGTGTGCTTTCCAGCATCCAAACAGACCATAAGAGCAAAAATCCATTGAAAAATTGAAAATGAAACAGCACCCAATTAGAAAGAAAGAGGATGGAGATAAAAAGAGGAGCAGATAAAGCACATTTCTACAGCCGTGTAACAAGAATGAGGGAGGTAAGAAAAGAAAAGTAATTTTTAATTATGCAAATTAGATTTATAGTGTGTTCGACATAAATGATTTCATAAAAATTTATGAAATTCATTTGAAAGTTCAAATTTATTGTGTTTGGTTTAAATAAAAAGCTTCATGAAATTCATTTACAATTACAACTTCTTATATTTGTGGAATTGCCATAATTAAACCAAATCCTAAAAAAACAGGTAGAATTTCTAAATGAATTTAATAATTTTAAGTCTATATTTTTGTAAGGATAAGATAACCCTTTTATTATTTTTATTTCCTAAAATACTCCTATCATGCAATATTAATTTGAATTAGTATTTTTGGCCAATTCTAAATGTATATCATATATAATATAACAAAATATGAAATCATTTAAAATAAATTCCATAAATTATTCATTTAAACCAAACATACCAATTAATAAAAAAATTATTTGCAATGGAATTCTATCTAGAATTAATTTAGAAATGAAATGAGTTTCTTAGTGGAATAAAACCAAACACTATATTAAATCATTTATGTCAATTTCAACTTTTACCATTTGTAGAAGTCAATCACCCCACAAATTGCTTAAATGGAACAACATGTAATAACATAATATTATTGAAAACTAACAGCATGTAATAACACAACAATGTTATTAAATGAAAAGTGTAGCATTCAATTGAGCAATTTATGGCATTAAAAATTAAATTCCTTTATGCTATGTTTGGATGCGAGGGATTTGAGTATGAATTTGGATTTCAATTAAATCTTTTGTTTGGAAACTAAATGAATTTGTATTTATGAGAATTTGAAACAAATCCACAAGGGATTTAATACCTCATTAAGTAAGGATTTTAAATGACATGTGGCTACATGTTATTTTAAATTCTTATATTTAAAATTTAATATTTGAAATCTAAGATTTAAAATCAAATGCTTGCATCCAAACACACTCTTAGTGACTTCATGAAACTATTGCAACCTCCAAAGCAGGTATATAGACCTCGCATCCCTTCAACAAACCACAAGAATGTCCTCCAATCTTGAAAAATTAGGACAATTTTTTTACAATTTTCTAATCCCATGGCAGCATTATCATCAAACAAACTTCCCCTATTGTTCATTGTTGTAGGAATAGCACATCTAATTTTGGGACTGAAAGATATTGGTCAACTCTAACAAAGAGTGGTTGCAGTAATGGAGTCAAATCAATAAAAAAAATTTGTAGAATTGGCCCTAAATATTGCCATGCCATCTTAACAATCGAAGACAACTGCAGGGCTCAGACATTCCTGTTCCTGCCTCTACTCAAAGCCTTTTGTAGGGAAGTTGGTACTGCCTTTGCCACTACTTTAGTTAGAATCCATTACTGATTGAAGCAATGTACTGACCAATATTCCAATGCATTTTTTTTTTCTGGACAGTGAATCTGCAGTCCTAAAATAAACACAGTTTCAAATTGGTCTGCAAACTCTCGATCCTCAATTAATAAAATTAAACATTATCACATAAAATAGAATAAGATAAAGCGCACAGAACAAACAAACATTCAAATATTACGTCGTCTGGTAAACTTTTTCCGGCAATTTCACAGCATCCAAACAGAACAGGGTATAAAAACTCTTAAAATAAATTAAAATTGAAAGAGCACATGAAAATGAGAAGCGAAGCAAAGTATAGCAAAGCATACCTCTATGCCTCTATAACGAGAAAGCGAGCAGCAGAATTGTGCAGTGTAAACTGACAGAGAGGGTTTTTTTTTTTTTGTCTAGATAAGCATATCAGAGTGTGTCTGTAGAAGTTGAGCCCTAGCGCAGAGTTGAGTGTTGTTTTATTTTTTTTCTTCCCTCCCTCTTCAACCACTCTTGCTTTTATTCCTGTTACCTTTGCATTTTTGTGGTGCTTATGAACGGTCCTGATCAGTTGTAGGTGACTGAAGATATACGGATTTGAACTTGAAAGTGGAAATGATTTCGTCTTACTAGGCCGTAAGTCAGAATTTATGGGTTGGAATCGTCAGAATATTGTAAGCAGGGATTCGATTCCCGCTATTAACAATTTGGAAAAGAAGAAGAGAAAAGGGTAATTGTTACTGTTTTTTCCTTATATTTGAAAAATATTTATTTATTTTAAATATTTATAATAATTAATATTTATTAATTTTTCTATAAAAAAATAAAATAATACATAAATTTTAAATATTATAGTTGAATAAATATTTTTTTAAATATAAAAAATAAAATAGTATAATAAATCAAAATAAAAAAAAAATTCTCTCAAAAGAAAATTATAGAAATCACTTGACCTAAATATTTTAAAAAATACTATGAGTTAATTTTTTTTATATATATTTTTTTCTTTCAAGTTTACCTTTTCTTTGTGCTTTTTTTTTTTTTTTTTTTTTTTTTTTCAAAATTTGGGAACACATGGTTATTACATGCATCCCTTCTGTGTAGTGTAACTAAAGGCATGAACTACAAGCTATGAAGCCAAGACTTGAGACCAAAAATTTTTCCTCATACCAATTTAATATATTATTCTTATTTTTTTTAGAAAAATTACAAATTTTTATTATTTTTTGAGCAAGAAATAATTTATTTATTTTCTTTTTATTTGTACTGCTGTTTTCTTTTCAATTTTTTATTTCTCTCTTTATTTTTTAATTTTATTTGTTTATTTATTTATTTATTTATTTATTTTTATTTGTAGGTATAGTCTATCATTAATTTGTTTTTTACAAAGTAAGATTTACTTTAATAATAATAATTTTTAGATAATTTAATACATTTTCATTCGGAAAATAATGACAAAGTACACACAAAGTAAATAAAAAAAAGTAATAGTAGAATTTCTCTTGTTTCTTTTTTAGTTATTTTTTTCTTTCTTTCTCTTTTACTTTTATTTATTTATACTTTTTTCTTTTTGGAAAAATTACAACTTATTTGTTATATTTTGGAGGAAAGAATTTATTTATTATTTTTTCTTTTTTATTTGTAATGTTATTTTTTTTTTACTTTTTACTTTTTTAGTTTTATGAAGTTGTTTTGTATTGATTTTTTAATTGTTTTTTTAGTTATTTTTAAGTTATTTTCAGGTTGTTTTAGAGATTATTTGTCTAGTTGATTTGGCGTTGCGGTTGTTTTGGCAATTATTTTTTTTTTTCGTGGCTGTTTTTCCAATTGTTTTTCAGGTTTTATTCATGATTTTTTTCCTAGTTGTTTTGGTGGTTTTTTAACCATTGTTTTTCTAGTTGTTTTTTCAATTTTTTGGTTATTTTTCTAATTGTTTTTTCAATTATTTTCATGGTTGTTTTGTAGTAGTTTTTTTTTTTTAGTTATTTTGGCTATTGTTTTAGTTGAAAATTTGGTTGTTTTGGTTAAAAATTAGTTTTTTGGTTGTCTTAAAATAGTTTCTATGGTTAATCATTTTTTAAATAATCACATAATATTATTTTGTTGAATATACCACAAATTTATCATAAAAAATTAATTGTACATCAATTTTTTATTTTCTATTATTTTTTGAATTAATTTATATTTTTAAATTTTATTAGTATAGTAAAAATACATTATTTTTTATTGCTAGAAGTCTTCCTCATTGTTGTATGCTAGTAAAAATACAAACTTGTTCATTGTAATTCTTAAAATTTTATTATTATTATTATTATTATTATTATTATTATTATTATTATTATTATTATTATTATTATTATTATTATTATTATTATTGTTGTTGTTGTTGTTGTTGTTGTTGTTGTTGTTGTTGTTGTTGTTGTTGTCTTTTTGACTAAAAATAGTATTCTAGCACCGTATAGAAGCTTATGACCATAAAAATGGTAGCGTAAGAGACGAATAAGTTTCTAGAGGATAAAGAAACATCCATCTTAGATGATTTGGTATAAAAAAAATTGTTTTTGGAGGCAAGAAAACTAGTGAATCTTAACAAAATCCTCAAACAAAACTTGCATTATGGCAAGCACAACCTACAAAACAAAAAATTGTAAATAAAACTATGTAAACAAGCCTAAAGACCATTGTTATCTTCCTTCACCTTAAAAGCCACATGAACAAAAAAGTCATGCATTGCCATAACTTTTGGAAGGGACTACAACAATAAGGATCTAGGGTAGGAAGAGTTCAGCTCAGAATCTAAAAAAATCAACTGCTCTAATTCTTCAACTCATTACAATGCATTCACCTAAATATTTCTCAAATCTAACAACTGTTTGTTGTAGAAATGGAGATAGTTTCTTAAGGAGCCCATTATAGAAATCAAAAACTAACATAAAAGAAGAAATTGATGTTGGTTGACCTATTAAACTTGGTGTTATTGTTGCCCTAAAAGGTTAAGATGGTGTAGTGGCATTTGGAGCAGCTCAAGATTAATGAATCCAGGGTGCAACATCATGAAAGAATAAACAACCATCTTAGTGTTCTGTAACATGTCTTTAATATTAACTATAAACCCGTATAAATCCATAAGTGCTAAGGGGGTGAACTGACTTTTTAAAAAATATGGGTAATTTTGAATTTACACCTAAGAGAAAACTAAAAAATAGAGTTAGAGCCTAAATGAATGAAGAATGAGAGCAATAAAAATGCTAAGGATTTATAGAGGTTTGGCCCTCAAAGCCTACGTCCACTCCTTAACCACTTGTTGAGAATTTTAATCCACTATCAATCTACTTCAAGGTGTATATTAAACCCTTAAAAGCTTAGACTAAGCCACTTAAGTGTTTTTCACAAGGTTCACACTCAAACCCAAGTGTTTTTCTAAAGTTCACACTATAATCCAAATGCTAAGAATAATCCTCTTAACTTACAAGTATTTAAAACCCTAACCCAACTCACTTATGGAATTAAACACTCACCAACCCATACTCAAGAATACTCTTGAGATAGAAGAGATTACAAGAATTAAAGATAAAGAATTTGGGTGGTTGAAGAATTCAATTCAAGATTGAATGCTCAAAGATTGCTCTAATTTTGTTTACTCAACTGCATTAACTTCTTCTAGCTTTATTGTTAATAGTATTTAAGTGAAAAAGACTTGTTGGAGGTGCATTTAATGCAAATAGAGTCTTTCAACCATAAAAGAAAAAAGAACTTTGCATGTTTATAATGATCTGTAATATCCCGTGTTTTTAAATATTTTAATACAACATCGGAATATGCAGTGTTAATAATTTTTGTATATATATATGATATTTCATGAGATGTTATTTAATTAAAATTGATTTTTATTATTTTATGATATTTTAAGTATTTTACGTAAAATTTTCCCGGGACTTGCATTTTCGGAGAAACTTTTACGTAAATTATTTATTATTAATTATATTAAATAGATTTCCGGACTTGCATGAACTCATATATATTTTTGAAGTACTAAATAATGTATATATGTGTACTTATTTATTTAATTAGGGTTTAAATAATTACCCTAATATTTTATTATTTATTATTAGTTTTAATATTATTTAAATATTTTTAAGTGTATTAAATTTTAAAATATTAAATTAGATGTGTGTGGTGTATATTTAATGTGTGTGATTTTATATTATTTTAATATATAGTGTAAAGTATATATATATATATATATATATATATATATACATACCTATACATATATTATAATTTATCAAAAATCAAGTTTGGCAAATTACCAATCTGCCCCTCCCTCCTTCTGCTTCTCTCCCGACGCCCTACCCTCACTGCGCCTCCCGTTCCACCACGTCGGACCGCCCTTCGTCACCATCAGCTGCCGCTAACCTCCTCCCCCTTCCTTCCTCTTCCTCTCCGACGTGACCAGGCCTCCGGAAGCCCGCTGGAACGCCCGAAATTCGCGGTGGTAACAAGTGGAGCTCCTCGCCGTCGATCACATTTTCGGCCACCATTTTCGACACCGCCAGTCTTCATTGACTCCTTGAGCTCCGGTGGTCCCTATTCTAAGCTCCTTTTGGCCTGAAAACAAGTGGTTGATGAGGTTTAAGCTAAATCTTCAATTCGGCCATTTTAGCTTCTTGAATTTTTTGAACTTAAAATTGATTGATTCATGAAAAGTCCCTTAACAAATGTTGATCCTAGTAGCTTAATATACATTTGTGAATTTTTGTAGAATTTTTGGAGATTATTTTTATTTTTGGGTATTTTTGAATATTTTATTATTATTTTCTAATTTTCGGAAATTAATTAATTAAATTATGAAATTGTGTTTTATGATAAATATAGGTGTTAAAATGGATTATAGGAATTTATTTGTAATTTTTATGAATTTCTATGTATTTATTTGAATTTAATTAGTTTATGTAATTTTTGAAAAATAAGGTTAATTGTGTTATTAATTGAAATTAATTAGTTAATTGAGTTTAATTATTGATATTATTGATAAATATGTGGAGAAAATTAATTTTGGATAATTATACTATTTTTGGAGTAATTTTAGTATATTTATATATATAGGGGTATTTTGGTAATTTTACCCTAAATTGACTAAAAATATAATTAAATTGGTTTTAATAGTTATTTAAGGTATAAAAATGATTTCTACAAATTATTTAGTATTTTTAATTAATTAAAACTATTTTTCGTAAATTATTTTCAATTATATATATATAATATACGATTTTTCTAAATAAAATGAGTTTTGATTGGTTTATACTGTGTTTTAAGGATAATTATGTAATTTCTACTTATTAAATGTATTTTTGTGATATAAGGGCATTTTTGGTATTTTTATAATTATTTTGTGAATTGTGAACCCCGGTCGGTAAACTGTAGTTTGGAGTCCGACCGAGGGGTTGTGGATGTGTTTCTGTGTTCGTTTTTCGAAGTGTGTTTCTTTGCAGGGCCGGCTCTACTCTTTGAGTAGAGAGATTTCCATTTTACAGGGGAGGTTCTGTCGGATTTTCGATAGAATTCTCGTAAAACGTGATGTCCGGTCAAACCCTAATTCTGATTCTGTGTCTAATATTCTAGATCGAGTTTCTAGGATTTTTTGTTAGGTTTATTCTGATGTCTATTATTTTTGTATGTTTAGTTACGTCGAGATCGAGGCCTAGTGGACCAGGCCCATCGGACCCATCTCGAGGAGCGCACTAAGTGTGAGTTGCTATTTTATATATATGTGCTCTAGGATGCATAATTCTAGAAATATACGGTCTATTTTGATTAAATATGCCTAAATGGTTTAATTATTACTCAAAAATGGTTTAATTATTACTTAAGTTTATTTTTAGTTTATTTTTGGTTTATTTTCTGTATATTTTAAACTATATGCATGCCTTATTAATGAATTATGCTTAAAATATTTTTAAATATATTTCTAGCTTATTTTGTAATTATATTGGATTTATTTTACGTATATATACTCGAAATATACCTGGTTTATTTTTGGTATATTTCTAGTATATATATGGTTTATGTTGCTATTTTATTTAAGTTCATGCATCATTTGTTTTTAAGAATGTATGTTTTATATTTCAATGAAGGATATCGATAGAACGTGCTACCTAGTGGGTAGCACTAGGACCGAGTATGTACGGAATGCTTATAGCATTTAGGCTATATTACTAACCATTTGTGGATATTGATTGGATATGATTATTTGATGTGTGATATGGTTTGGAGGTGTGATTGCTGGAGCTCGGTTGACCAAGTGTCTCGGGGCCAATCACACTGACAGTCAGACTGCTGGAGCTCGGTTGACTTAGTGTCTCGGGGCCAGTCTACTGTCCAAATGGAACAAGTGATTATATATTGGAATAAGTGAGCCTATATGGCTAGAGTGTTGTCCAACACTATTTTGAGGTTGTGATTTTCTAGGGTTCTATTTGATCCTTCATAAACGATGATTTTCAATAAAATATATAAAATGATTTTATTGCATCTGTGTGTATTTTCCTGTATATATATTTATATATGTACTATTGACTGTATGCATTGTCATTTAGTATGCATGTATATATATTATAGTAATTCACTCAGTGAGGTCTGACTCCCCTCCGTTGACTATTTTTTAGGAGAGTCATCGTCTTCAGACCTCAGTAGCAGGCCTGTATGCCGAATTTCTTCCGCCCTGGCTTCTTTATGTAAACTGCTTATTTGAGTCTTGAGTTTTATTTTTATAATCTAGACACTGCAGTAGTTGTAAAAAAAATTGAGGGTTTTATGTATTATATTTGTGTGAGTTATGTATTTTAAGAATTTGAACTGAAACTTGTATCAAAGGATTTATATATATATGAGATGAGGATTTGATATAAATTCATTTGGTGTAAATGTTATTTTTGATATTTATGATCTTATTTTTGTTGTATTAAATACTGTTATTATTACTATTGCATGTTTTATTTTATTTTTAGGCTTGCTACGGGTTCCAAATTCGAAAGAATTCCCGTTCCCTAGCGCCGGTCATGGCCCCTGTTTTGGGTTGTGACAAAATTGGTATCAGAGCGGAGTTCTGTGTCAGGGCTTAGTTGTGTGAGTCGTGGCCCTAGTTTTCAAGTTGTTTTTTCTTTTGGTAACAACTGCAGTGAATTAGGCTCGAGTATGTCTTGATAAGTATTCCTTGTTGTAGTTTTCTATGTTATTCTTTTGTTGTCTGTTTTGTCTGAATCGTTATGTTGTCTTTTCAGAATGAGAAGGCGAGCGCGTGTCACTTCATCGGTCGTTGAGGCCAAGGATGATGAATCTTTTCAGGACGAGGTTTTACCTCCTGAGCATCCAGTTAGGCATAGAGGTCATGGCAGAGGTAGACCTCGAGGAGCAATAGGTCGCCATAGGCAGAGAGAGTTACAGGATGAGGAGCCTATAGAGCTTGAGTTTGATGTTCCTGTACCTCCAGTTGTTCAGCCTATTCAGCCTGCCTATTAGTAAGGTATGTCTGACCTTGAGGTAGCTCTGTTCTATGCCCAAGTTGGCAGGATTGCGTTCGATGGGACTTTTGATCCGTTAGACTTTCTGCACGCGATTAAGACTAGGACTCGGACTGCTTATACCGAGTATTAGTGGATCATGATCGTCGAGTTGTCTATCGAGGGACCAGCCTTATACTGGTTTATTCAGATGATCCAGCCTTATATGATGACGATGACTTGGGCTCAGTTCAGAGAGCGATTTATAAGGAGATTCTGTCCAGAGCCTCTCCGTATGAGCTATCATCTCCGGTTGACCAGTATTTCTCGCGGTGATCGATCAGTAAAGGACTACACCCGAGAGTTTCTTTGACTGGGTAGATATGCAGAGGATCTGATGCGAGACCAGTACTTCGCAGTCACTACCTACGTTACTGGATTGGGTTCAGCATTTACTGGTATGCCTACAGCAGGCCTTACTCTAGAGTCTGTGATTGAGTTGGCCAAGGAGATTGAGCTGAGGCTAGTTATGCAGGGAGCGATGCCTGATTATTACCAGCTGGGAGTTTAGTCGAGTGGATTGCAGGCTACTCCATATTCGAGTTTTCATGTTGGTTCGAGTAGTCAGCAGAGAGGTCCGACTCAGCAGAGTCAGAGGCAGTAGCAGCGAGTGCATCGGAGCAGTAGACATGGCCGTGGAGGTCAGCGTAGACTGTTCAGGTTCGGGTTAGGTGCTTCGAGCAACAGCAGTGGTTATAGTTTTGGATCAGCTGCCAGTGTTTGCCAGACCTGTGGTAGAGTCCATCAGGGACCGTGTTACCTGACACCACTGACATGCTTCAGATGCGGGCAGATAGGACATTTTGCCAGATCATGTCCTTACTCTGGGTATCAGCAGCCACAGATTTTGTAATTTTCACAGTAGTCGATTGCTAGTGCTACACCAGTTCCATTTCAGTTGCCTCCAGCCCAACATCAGAGTTCCACTCAGCTTGTTCCATAGTAGGGTCGTGGTAGAGGTATTAGAGGAGGTGCCAGAGGTGTTGGCCAGGCTTCTACCAGTCAGCAGGGAGGTCAAGGACAGGCCAGAGTTTTTCATCTCACTCAGTAGGATGCTCAGGTATGTAATGCAGTTGTGGCAGGTATTATTTCTATTTGTTACCTGGATGCATGGGTTTTGTTTGATCCGGGTGCCACGCATTCGTTTGTTTCTCCCGTTTTTGCTTCTAAGTCTTGTTGGCTAGCTTCGAGGATGGCTTTTCCTTTATCCATTCCACTCCTCTGAGTGATTCCTTGGACATCGATATTGTTCTTTCTGGTTGTCTAGTTCTCATGGGAGGTAGAGAATTACTCGCTGATTTGATTTTGTTGGATGTGATGGAGTTTGATGTTATTCTGGGAATGGACTGGTTATCTCAGCACTATGCCATGGTAGATTGTAGGAATAAAGAGGTGACGTTTAGAATTCTTGATGAAGAAGATTTTAAGTTTATGGATGACAGGAGTTCAGCACCTCAGAATCTTATTTCTGCTATTACGGCTAGGAAGTTATTGAGGAAAGGTTGTCAGGGATATTTGGCATTGGTCAGGGATACTTCAGTAGAGAAGTTGTCACTCATAGATGTTCCTGTTGCCTGTGAGTTTCCTGATGTTTTTCCTGAGGAGTTGCCAAGTTTACCACCTCACAGAGAGATTGAGTTTTGTATAGATGTGGTTCCAGGTACTAATCCTATATCTATGCCACCCTACAGAATGGCTCCTGCAGAGTTGAAAGAGTTGAAGGAGCAGTTGCAAGAGTTATTGGATAAAGGTTTTATCAGACCTAGTGTTTCTCCTTGGGGTGCACCAGTCCTATTTATGAAGAAGAAGGATGGTACCCTGAGACTGTGCATTGACTACAGAGAGCTGAATAAGGTGATAGTGAAGAATAAGTATCCTCTTCCGAGGATAGATGACTTGTTTGACCAACTACAAGGTGCACAGTTCTTTTCTAAGATTGACTTGAGGTCGTGTTATCATCAGTTGCGGATTAGTGAAGCTGATGTTCCTAAGACGGCATTCCGCACTCGATATGGCCATTATGAGTTTCTGGTGATGTCCTTTGGTTTGACTAATGCACCAGCATATTTTATGGACCTGATGAACAGGGTATTCAGACCATATGTGGATCAGTTTATGGTAGTCTTCATCGATGATATACTGGTATATTCTAGGAGTATGGAGGAATATGTATATCACTTGAGGATTGTACTACAGACACTGAGAGATTATCAGCTTTATGCTAAATTCTCAAAGTGTGATTTCTGGATGGAGAGTGTTTCTTTTCTTGGACACGTGGTGTCTAAAGAAGGTATCCAGGTTGATCCACAGAAGATTGAGGCAGTGTCTGAGTGGCCTAGACCGACTTCTGTTACAGAGATTCAAAGTTTTCTGGGTTTAGCCGGGTATTATAGGCGGTTTGTGCAAGATTTTTCTAGAATTACAGCCCCTATGACTCGCTTGACTCAGAAGAATGTCAAATTCGAGTGGTCAGAAGCTTGTGAGAACAGTTTTTAGTTATTGAAGGAGAAGTTGACCACAGTGCTAGTGTTAGCTTTGCCTAATAGTATGGACAAGTTCACAGTTTATTGTGATGCCTCTAGAGTTGGCCTTAGTTGTGTGTTGATGCAGAATGGAAGGGTGATAGCCTATGCTTTGAGGCAATTGAAGAAGCATGAGCAGAACTATCCCACACATGACCTTGAAATGGCTGCAGTGATCTTTGCTCTGAAGATTTGGAGACATTATCTATACGGGGTGACTTGTGAGATATTTACTGATCACAAGAGCTTTAAGTACATTTTCCAGTAGAGAGATCTGAATCTGAGGCAGAGGAGATGGTTGGAATTGTTGAAGGATTATGACTGTAAGATTTTATATCATCCGGGTAAAGCTAATGTGGTAGCGGATGCCTTGAGTAGAAAGTCCTCAGGCAGTCTTGCTCATATTAGTGTTGAGAGGAGACCGTTGATCCAGGAGTTGCATCTAATGGTGGATCAAGGTCTGATGATGAAGATCAGTAGGTCAGGTGGATTACTAGCTCAATTTAAGGTGCGATCTATACTGAGAGATAGGATTAAAGCAGCTCAGAGCCGAGATCCTATTCTAGAAGAGCTTGCAGAGAATGTCAGAGCAGGGAAGTTCACTGATTTCACACTCAATGATGATGGTGTGTTGTGGATCAGTGATAGATTGTGTGTTCCTGATGTGGATGATTTGAGAGAAGAGATCCTAGAGGAAGCACATTCTATAGCCTATAGCGTTCATCCGGGTATCACTAAGATGTACCACAGTATCAGAGATCTATAATGGTGGGATAGATTGAAAAAGGATGTCGCTGATTATGTCGCTAAGTGTCTGACGTGTCAGCAAGTGAAAGCTGAACATCAAAAGCCTTCTGGGAAGCTTCAGCCTCTTCCTATTCCCGAGTGGAAGTGGGAAAGGATAGCTATGGATTTTATGGTTGGTTTGCCTCATTCTAAGGATGGATACGATTCCATCTGGGTGATTGTAGACAGGTTAACGAAGTCTGCACATTTCTTACCTATGAAAGCCACTTATTCTGTAGCTAGATTGGCGAAGTTATATGTGAAGCATATCGTATGCCTTCATGGAGTACTTGTGTCTATTGTGTCAGATAGAGATTCAGTGTTTACCTCTCATTTTTGGCAGAAGTTGCAGGAAGTGATGGGCACTAGGTTAGACTTTAGTACTACTTTTCATCCTCAGACAGATGGTCAGTCTGAGAGGACGATCCAGACACTGGAAGATATGTTGAGGATGTGTGTCCTGGATTTGGGAGGTAGCTGGGATGATCATTTGCCACTAGTAGAGTTTGCATATAATAACAGCTACCATAGCAGTATTGGTATGGCACCGTATGAGGCATTGTATGGAAGGAAGTGTAGATCCCCTTTGAGTTGGGATGAGATTGGTGAGAGACCTTTGACTGGACCTGAGATGGTTCAGGATGCTGTAGAGAAAGTCACCGTGATTAAGCGAAGATTAGAGACCGCAATTAACAAGCAGAAGAGCTATGCGGATCCTAGGCACAGAGATGTGGAGTTTCAGGTTGGAGATTTTATTTTTCTGAAGGTATCTCCAATGAAGGGTGTGATGAGATTTGATAAGAAGGGTAAGTTAGCACCGAGATATATCGGACCGTTTGAGATTTTGGAGAGAGTTGGCACTGTTGCATATCTGTTGGATTTGCCTCCGAGTATGTCACAAGTGCATCTAGTATTTCATATCACAATATTAAGGAAGTATATCTCAGACCCTTCACACGTGTTGCAGCCCGACAGTGTAGAAGTGAGTGAAGATCTGATGTTTGTAGAAGAACCTATGGCGATCGTTGACTATCAAGTTCGACAGTTGCGGTCGAAGCAGATTCCGATGGTCAAGGTTCTGTGGCGTAGCAACAGAGTTGAGGAGCATATATGGGAGACTGAAACTGAGATGCGAGCTTCTTACTCGTATCTCTTTCTTTCTTGATTTTATGATCATTTTCTTTCTGGAATTCAAGGACGAATTCTTGTAAGGGAGGAAGACAGTAATATCCCGTGTTTTTAAATATTTTAATACAACATCGGGATATGCAGTGTTAATAATTTTTGTATATATATATGATATTTCATGAGATGTTATTTAATTAAAATTGATTTTTATTATTTTATGATATTTTAAGTATTTTACGTAAAATTTTTCAGGGACTTGCATTTTTGGGGAAATTTTTACGTAAATTATTTATTATTAATTATATTAAATAGATTTCCGGATTTGCATGAACTCATATATATTTTTGAAGTACTAAATAATGTATATATGTGTACTTATTTGTTTAATTAGGGTTTAATTAATTACCCTAATATTTTATTATTTATTATTAGTTTTAATATTATTTAAATATTTTTAAGTGTATTAAATTTTAAAATATTAAATTAGATGTGTGTGGTGTATATTTAATGTGTGTGATTTTATATTATTTTAATATATAGTGTAAAGTATATATATATATACATACCTATACATATATTATAATTTATCAAAAATCAAGTTTGGCAAATTACCAATCTGCCCCTCCCTCCTTCTCCTTCTCTCCCGACGCCCTACCCTCATTGCGCCTCCCGTTCCACCACGTCGGACCGCCCTTCATCACCATCAGCTGCCGCTAACCTCCTCCCCCTTCCTTCCTCTTCCTCTCCGACGTGACTAGGCCTCCGGAAGCCCGCTGGAACGCCCGAAATTCGCGGTGGCAGCAAGTGGAGCTCCTCGCCGTCGATCACATTTTCGGCCACCATTTTTGACACCGTCAGTCTTCATCGACTCCTTGAGCTCCGGTGGTCCCTATTCTAAGCTCCTTTTGGCCTGAAAACAAGTGGTTGATGAGGTTTGAGCTAAATCTTCAATTCGGTCATTTTAGCTTCTTGAATTTTTTGAACTTAAAATTGATTGATTCATGAAAAGTCCCTTAACAAATGTTGATCCTAGTAGCTTAATCTATATGTGTGAATTTTTGTAGAATTTTTGGAGATTATTTTTATTTTTGGGTATTTTTGAATATTTTATTATTATTTTCTAATTTTCGGAAATTAATTAATTAAATTATGAAATTGTGTTTTATGATAAATATAGGTGTTAAAATGAATTATAGGAATTTATTTGTAATTTTTATGAATTTCTATGTATTTATTTGAATTTAATTAGTTTATGTAATTTTTGAAAAATAGGGTTAATTGTGTTTTTAATTGAAATTAATTAGTTAATTAAGTTTAATTATTGATATTATTGATAAATATGTGGAGAAAATTAATTTTGGATAATTATACTATTTTTGGAGTAATTTTAGTATATTTATATATATAGGGGTATTTTAGTAATTTTACTCTAAATTGACTAAAAATGTAATTAAATTGGTTTTAATAGTTATTTAAGGTATAAAAATGATTTCTACAAATTATTTAGTATTTTTAATTAATTAAAACTATTTTTCATAAATTATTTTCAATTATATATATATAATATACAATTTTTCTAAATAAAATGAGTTTTTATTAGTTTATACTGTGTTTTAAGGTTAATTATGTAATTTCTACTTATTAAATGTATTTTTGTGATATAAGGGCATTTTTGGTATTTTTATAATTGTTCTGTGAATTGTGAACCCCGGTCGGTAGACTGTAGTTTGGAGTCCGACCGAGGGGTTGTGGATGTGTTTCTGTGTTCATTTTTCGAAGTGTGTTTCTTTGCAGGGCTGGCTCTACTCTTTGAGTAGAGAGATGTCCGTTTTACAGGGGAGGTTCTGCCGAATTTTCGATAGAATTCTTGTAAAACGTGATATCCGGTCAAACCCTAATTCTGATTCTGTGTCTAATATTCTAGATCGAGTTTCTAGGATTTTCTGTTAGGTTTATTCTGATGTCTATTATTTTTGTATGTTTAGTTGCACCGAGACCGAGGCCTAGTGGACCAGGCCCATCAGACCCATCTCGAGGAGCGCACTAAGTGTGAGTTGCTATTTTATATATATGTGCTCTAGGATGCATGATTCTAGAAATATACGCTCTATTTTGATTAAATATGCCTAAATGGTTTAATTATTACTTAAGTTTATTTTTAGTTTATTTTTGGTTTATTTTTCGTATATTTTAAACTATATGCATGTCTTATTAATGAATTATGCTTAAAATGTTTTTGAATATATTTCTAGCTTATTTTGTAATTATATTGGATTTATTTGACGTATATATACTCGAAATATACCTGGTTTATTTTTGGTATATTTCTAGTATATATATGATTTATGTTGCTATTTTATTTAAGTTCATGCATCATTTATTTTTAAGAATGTATGTTTTATATTTCAATGAAGGATATCGATAGAACGTGCTACCTAGTGGGTAGCACTAGGACCGAGTATGTACGGAACACTTATAGCATTTAGGCTATATTACTAACCATTTGTGGATATTGATTGGATATGATTATTTGATGTGTGATATGGTTTGGAGGTGTGATTGCTGGAGCTCGGTTGACCAAGTGTCTCGGGGCTAATCACACTGACAGTCAGACTGCTGGAGCTCGGTTGACTTAGTGTCTCCGGGCCAGTCTACTGTCCAAATGGAACAAGTGATTATATATTGGAATAAGTGAGCCTGTAAGGCTAGAGTGTTGTCTAACACTGTTTTGAGGTTGCGATTTTCTAGGGTTCTATTTGATCCTTCATAAACGATGATTTTCAATAAAATATATAAAATGATTTTATTGCATCTGTGTGTATTTGCCTGTATATATATTTATATATGTACTATCGACTATATGCATTGTCATTTAGTATGCATGTGTATATATTATAGTAATTCACTCAGTGAGGTCTGACTCCCCTCCGTTGACTATTTTTCAAGAGAGTCATCGTCTTCAGACCTCAGTAGCAGGCCTGTACGCCGAATTTCTTCCGCCCCGGCTTCTTTATGTAAACTGCTTATCTGAGTCTTGAGTTTTATTTTTATAATCTAGACACTGCAGTAGTTGTAAAAAAAAATTGAGGGTTTTATGTATTATATTTGTGTGAGTTATGTATTTTAAGAATTTGAACTGAAACTTGTATCAAAGGATTTATATATATATGAGATGAGGATTTAATATAAATTCATTTGGTGTAAATGTTATTTTTGATATTTATGATCTTATTTCCACTGCATTAAATACTGTTATTATTACTATTGCATGTTTTATTTTATTTTTAGGCTTGCTACGGGTTCTGGATTCAAAAGAATTCCCGTTCCCTAGCACCGGTCATGGCCCATGTTTTGGGTCGTGACATGATCATAGCAAGATCATCATGATCTTAATTATCAGGGCGCTAAGAAAAAAATTGAATTTGTATGTTTTCATGATCATAACAAATGGTGGTGACATTGGTCATAACAACTCTCTGGAACTTTTTGGTGTTGTTCATCATGATCATAAAAAAGTCGTCATGATCATAATTTAGGCTGTCATGATTATAATATTAGTAGTGACACTGGTCATGAAAACTATTTGGAATTCTTGAATTTCAACAAATTGTATCTTTATAATTTTGGTTGAAATTTTTTTCTAATAATTGGAATTTGCTTGTGACCACTTATAATGAAGATTCCCACCATGTTTGACCAAAATTAAGTTCAGATCTTGATAAAAATTCAACCTTCCATTTTCCTCATTTGTTATGATCATGATGATCTATCACTAATCATAATAGGGTTGTCGACTTAATGAAGTCAAAGCGCTGACTTTTCAAAGCTTGACTTATGCAGCTATGATCATGATGCTTTTATTTTAGCTTATACCACATTTGATTATTATAAATTTTAATTGACTTGAATATAAACACTTAAACACTCAGATTGAATATAATTTTACTTAATTACTTATGACCATAAAAAATGACTGTCTTACCTCTCCAGGTTCAACAATCTCCCCCTTTTTTATAGTAATAAATAATTATGTAAAATTAAACTAAAAAATTAGAAAGAATTACTCCTTTATAAAATAAGCCTAAAATTAAAATTTCAAAAATCAATATGTAATCTCACTTTGCATATTTAAGCAACTTGTCATTAATAAATGGAAAATTATAATATAAGCACTATTATGATCATGGCAATTATAGTGTCAACTGGTGATGGTTTAAATTAGAGGAAATAATCAACTAAAGAAAGTTACTTTGAATGATTAAATTAGATATAAATCATGATTATAAAATAAAAATTATGGCATGTGACAAGAGCACAATTCCAAGAATAACACAGTTATAGTTAAAATGATGATTCAATAATCATAACCTGCAATATTAACTTGCCACAAATCATGCATAACCAACCCTAAAGAAAAAAAAGTTCAACACATCAATCAACAACAATAATTCCAAAATTTATATAACATGAACATCCATGCTAAGTCAAACGTAAGATCAATATCCATATCTAAAAATAAGTCAAATGCAACAATTTTTGCAAAATCAATATCCAACAACCAATAATTTTCAATGAATCATATGGTATCTAAAATATTAAAATATCAATTTTAATTGATATTAACTATAATGTTTCCACAAATACCAAACATCCAAAAATATCCACATTAGTTAGTCACAAAATAAAATAAGCCAACACTATGCCTAATGCTTAATAATATGCTTAATGCCTAATATGTAAGCCTTTTCTCCTCCTTTGTTACAATAAAAAAGAACTAAGAAAGGGGGAAGGACACTGTCCACAACAGCAACAAAATAAATAGAAAATGTATCCCAAAAAATAAAAGGCAGCAACCATATCAAGTTCTTTCAGAGACTTGAAAATCAAAATAAAATAAACTAAAAAGGAGTTTATGAGATGCGATACATGGTTTAGAATTAGTGATGTTGGCCTTTAAGAAGTCGACATCAATTGCAAAGGTGGCAAGGGTTTGGTTCATAGCTTCAATCCGAGACTCTATGATGGTATGGGTGGTATGAAAAACCTTAAATTTGTTATTCGAGTGAACTTGGAGCTAGTTTAGCATAGACTAGAGTTGGTTGCTGGGCTCGACCTCTTCATCATCTTTAGGGGTTGTAATTTTGGTTCACTTCTTTGAGGTAGAAAGTGCTTCACCTTCTACCATTTTTTAAAATTCAGGGATGTCAAAGTCTCGCCAAATTGTTTTACCCTCTTTGTCCACTTCTCACTAATAAATAACACCACTAATAGTGAATTTCCTAATAGCAAAGTTGCAAGTCCAAATGTCCAAATTCAATTTGTCATTTGGTTGAAGGTTGATTAAGAGAGGGCAGTCTTTATCATCACTTAAAAGCTTCAAATATCGTACAATAAGAGTGATATATCCACTAACCCTTATTTTCCTAGACTTGGCAATGGCAATGTTGAATAATTGATTGGTAAAGATCTTGGACAAAGCAAGCTATTTTCCTTTCTCTCCATACTAGAATACAAATAATTCCAATTTTCTCACATTGTTATGACTTTTACCTCTAGCAAGTACTGAGTAAGATATGAACATGTGTAGATATTTATGCATAAATGAATTCAAGTTGGAATCCTTATCCACCCTTGGTCGAAATTTGTGCTTCTTAGTTAGTTCCTTATAAGCATTGTGTTCTTCAAATAATAATTCATCCTTATACACATAGAGACCCTTGGTAGGAAGCTTTAAGGCTTCTTTTAACTATGCATTTTATAAGGGTTTATTGCTCATCATAGAGCCTAAAGGATAAGGATTGATCCTTCTCTATTGTCAAGGCTGACAAAAATTCTAGGGTTAATTGATGAGAGGCTAACTTATGAAGCTTAACAAATTCATTCAATTTCATCTTACCAAGTAAATCTCTTATAGTGTCTTCATATCCAAATTCTCGCACACAATCCCAATCAAACAAATGAGTTGATAGAAGTGTGCAAGATTTTAGAATAAGATACTTGGCTTTTTGGTCCTTAGTCTTGAAATATAAGAGTAGTGGGTTATGTGGGCCCCTTTTTCTTAAAATGTTCATCTTTGTCCCCTTTTTAATAGGCTCGATGGAGGTTAACATGGTAATAGATCGATGCAGGTGGTGACTAATTCAAGTGGGGACTAAGTGATAAAGGAATGTTATAACTAATCTCAAATAGCCACCTAAAGATGATAAGGTGATAAATGATGATTATAAAATGATGGTGAAAATGATGTGAGATTAGGTTAAAAATGAACAAGGAATAAAAAGAAATTAGGTTAAAGGTGAAAAGGGGGGAATGTGGTGTGTGGCATTGAAAGGAAGAAGATGGTAAACTCTATATGCTTTAAAGTGCTTTAAATACCTCAACGTTAACCCTAGGCACATTATAATGAATTATGATCATGATTAGCCAGTTATGGTTGAGAGTTATGGCAAAGGTAATGACAATGATCATGAAGCTTTCAAAAAAAAAAAAAAATTAAAGTGCATCAAAAACTTATTACAAATGAATGGTAATTAGTGATTGGATTTTCATAATCATGAAAATTAACTTATCAAACACAAGTTTAAATAAAACATGAATTTATTTTGAAAGAAAAGAACCTTCATTGCTAATAACAGCAAAATAATAACCATGATTTAAAACCTGAATTTTTTAAAATTTGAGCTTTGAACTTGGTTTGGCCATTTTAAACACAATAGGGACTAATTTAATATTACACTATAATTAATCAAAGTTCAAGGATATATCAAATCAAGCACTCAAGGTTTAAGAAATTAATTATAATGCCATAAACAAATATATATCACAATGTATTGCCATCTAACATGCCAATTTCCTTTTTAATGAAATTCATTCTTTCTTCATAAAGAACCTAGTAAATATATCTATAAGTTGGTTTTTTGTATCAATGAATTCCAATACAATATCGCCTTTTTTCACATGATCACCTTCCCTTGAGTCTTTCTTTTTAAGAAGTGAGTAATTTTGAAAGCAATAAAGATGTTATCGATAATAAGCTGACCTAGGACAAAAACACTTCGAGATTCTGAAACAAGACAAGGGAGAGCCACTTTAAGTCTATTTGAAAGAACTTTTTCCATCACCTTGTACAGGACATTTATAAAGTGAAATTGGTTACAAATTTGCCATATATTCCAAATTCTCTTTCTTAGGAATTAAAATAATTGAAGTGTCATTCAGACCATCCAGTAAAGAGCATAACTTGAAAAAATTCTTATAAGTAGTCATAATATTTTTGCTAATAAGAGGCCAGAAGTGTTAGTAGAAAGCTAGCTTCAATCCATCTCTACCAAGGGACTTATCTTGATGCATACTAAACACTACTTCTCGTACCTCATCTAAAGAAATGGGAGCAACCAATGAAGCATTCATCTCAGCTATAATAATAGGAGCAATACACTCTAGAATCGCAGACGAATGATAATTAGATGAGGTAAATAATTGGTTAAAGTAGTCAACCATAATTGAACCTAACTCACCAGTCCAGTCATGCCATCTCCCATCATCACCTTGTAATTTCATAATACAATTGCATTTCTACTGACTAAAGCAAATTAATGAAAGAACTAAGAATTATAGTCCCCTTTTTAAAGACATTGAACCTTTGCCCTCTACTTCTAAAAAGATTTAATAGAACCTAATAAATTAAGATATTAAAAATTAGTTTATGAAATTTAGAAATCCCTTCATCATCTAGCCTATAGCATAACCTTTGAAGCTTGGCTTTTATCTTCAGAACTTTCTTCCTAAGCCCTTTCTCATACATAGTTCCCCATTTCAGAAGTGCAGCACTACAATAAGAAATTTTTTTATTGAATATCATCTCCTACCTTACTATTCCATGATTGCTCCATAATTTGTCAGCATTCTGTATCCTTAAGCCATATATTTTCAAATAAAAATTTCTTGACCCAAACTCTCCTCTCCATTAGGTTTAGTTATAAGCAAACATAGAGATTATTAGAAGAGCTAAGATTAATAGAACTGACTTTAGTAGAGGAGAAAATATCATTCCAAGAGTAGGAAGCCATAACTTTGTCTTATTTTTCCTCCACCCAATTTGGAGACCGCTTGCCTCATTCCCAAATGAATTAATAGACCTCTAGCCCTAAATTAAAGATGCCACTATCTTCTACCACACTGTGAAACCCATTGATCAACTAGGAAGGATGACTTACTCTACCCTTTTTATCAAAAGAAGTTAAGATATTATTGAAGTCCCCTATATAACACCAAGGTAAATGAGCAAGTAATGAAAAATGATGCAAAAGATCCCATGACTTCCTCCTACGCTGACTTTTTAGGATTCTATAGAACCCTATAAAATGCCAAACACCTAACTCAAAGAAATTGATTTATGCATCGATAAAATTTTTATCAGAATATAAAATACTAACTATCCTAACCCATATTAAAAGAGATGAAAATAACTCTTATGTTATCACCCTAGACATGAGGAGGTTGTGAAACCTATAAACCAAGTTCATGAAAAAAATGAAAGAGTCAATGGAGTTTAACTATTATATTAGCAACAAATTTAAACTTAAATTCTATCAAAGACCTTACAATAATGGATTTTTTTAATGCTAACCAATTAAGTTTTTACCCATGTAGATAAGCAAACTCCTCATAGATTTCCTATCATTAAGACTTCCTACCCAATCTGCATTAACAAATGCTAATAGATTAAAAGAAAAAGTCTTTGAAATAAATAAGCCAAGATTCTTTATACCTTGTAAATACCAAAGTACTTATTTAAGTGCTTGAAAATGTATTGAGGTTGGTGAATGCATAAATTAAGTAAGTTTATTAATGGAAAAGGTTAAATCTGGCCTTGTTAAAGTTATATACTGCAAGGAGCCATAATATTATTAATATTTTATAGCATTAGTCAAAGATAATGGTGGTGAGCTGTCTTTGTAAAGTTAGGACCCTGTAATCATTAGTGTGGAGAGAGATTTACAAGTAGACATGCCCATGAATTGTAGAATACCATCAATATACTGTTGTTGAGAAAATAAAAGACCATTTGCTTATCGAAAAGCTTAAGTATGGGAAAAATAATTCAAATTGCTAAGATTCCATAAGGATAAAGTAATAGATAATTTGTTAATCATCGACCCAAGAAATGAATTATGACTCTCGTAAGCACTATGTCATTTACATATACAAGTAGAAAATATGTAACATTGTCAAAATTATAAATAAATAAATAAAAGGAGAACCTTGAAACCCAATAAATGTAAGAAACCACTTAATCTTTAAAACCATGCTCGAAGAGTGTGCTTAGGTCCATATAAGGATTTGCACAACTTGCATACATAATGAGGAAATTTTTTATCAATAAACCCTTAAGGTTGAGTCATATATACTATTTCATTCAATTCCTTATGGCAAAAAGCAGTACTTACATCTACATCTAATTGTTAGATACTCCAATTTCTTAAGACAATAATAAAAAGTATTATTTTGATAGTAATTGGTTTGACAATTGGGCTAATGTATCAATGTAGTCTAAACCATGTTCTTATGTATATCCCTTTGCCATAAGATAACCTTTAGATCACTCAACACTCCTATTAGCATGACGTTTAATTTTATATATCCATTGGTTACCAACCACATTTACATTTGATGTTGGTGGAATGAGGTCTCATGTATGAGTTTAATGTAAAGCTTGCATTTTATTTTACATTGCATCTTTCCATGATTTATACTTCATAGCCTATTAAAAACTTGTTAGTTCTGTGTTAGGAATAGTGTGAACAACATATGTATATTTGTGTGTGTTAGCCATTGTGGGAGGGCGAAGCTACGTTTGATGTTATCAAATTGGATGATAATCAAATATGGAATTAGAAGAAGAATAATTAAGGTTATCAACATTGAGTAATGGTGATTCAATAAAAAGTTTTAATCCATCGGGATTAAAAACTTATTGATTATGATAAGAGAGAAGTAAGGATAGATTTTTGGATATAATAGATGGGAATAATAAGAAGAGTTTGAGGTAGAATGGGAAGTAGAAAAATTTTGGTTTGATTTAGTTAAGGAAGATAAGGTTTCTGGCTATTGATGTCGAAGAAAATGAGGGAAGAGACGATGAAAGGGAAAAATTTATTGCCATGGTAATGGCTTTGTGGCTTTGATACTGAGTTAGGAATTGTGTTTGGAGTGAAAAGCTTTAGTTTGTATTGATATCTTAGGCTTATATATATATACAAGATAAGTGTATATATAAGTAACACATAAAAATATATATAACAAATATTTAAATTGCTAACCATATCTCTAATAGTAGACAACCACTTGGTCATCCCTCTACTCATACAATGGCATGGAGATATCCAAATATGGGATTGATCAAGATTAATATAAATGCCACAAGGAATTATATTGGTATATTTTTGCAAGACATCTTATGGAAATAAGTAATTCGAAGCCCAATTCAAGCAAAGGTTGATGTTTTATGACAAGGAGTTAAGCTAGCAATAACCATATAGTAGTTGTGTACTTTAAGTAGTTTTAGAATCAATTGCTTTAATTTGCTATTATATGTTATCTCACTATTTAATTTATTCAT